>ML782785.1:508895-522178 GCA_009831015.1 Picea engelmannii
AGTCGATTGGTGGAAGTTTTTATTTTCTAACATTTATTGATGATTGTAGCAGGAAAGTTTGGGTTTATTTTCTCAAACACAAATCCGAGACTTTCACTAGATTCAAAGAATTCAAGGTTGAAGCAAAGAAACAAAGTGGCATATTTGTCAAAGATTTGAGATCTGATGGAGGAGGTGAATATGACTCAAGAGAGTTTGTTTATTTTTGTAAACATCATGGTATTAAAAAGCAAACGACTACCAGATATGCTCCACAACAAAATGGAGTGGTAGAAAGAAAGAATCGCACCATCATGAACATGGCTAGGAGTTTACTTACAGCAAGAAAAATGTCCAAAGATTACTGGGCTGAAGCAGTTGCATTTTCAATTTACATACTTAACAGATCACCAACTTCCAGTGTTCAAGGTAAAGTACCTGAAGAAAAATGGAGTGGATCTAAGGTAAATGTTTCTCATTTCAAAAATTTTGGTTGTGTTTCTTTTGCTCATGTTCCTGAAGAGCTAAGAAAGAAGCTTGATGATAGAAGTGAGAAGTACATTTTTATTGGCTATAGTGAACAGTCGAAAGCATACAGATTATACAATCCTATTACTAAGAAGTTTCTAGTAAGTAGAGATGTTAAGTTTATGGAAGATAAATCATGGGATGAAATGGAAAAAAATACTTCTCACAATCCTTCTCTTGAGTTAGATGAACATCAAGCACCTAAAAAGAAAGATGAACATCAAGAATCAATAAAACATCTTCCAAGATTGCAAATTCAAAATGAAAGTAGTTCTTTGTCTCATAATGATTCTTCATCTCAGAGTGATTCATCTTCATCTCATAGTGATTTAGATTCTGACCATAATCATCAAAGAATGAGAAGTTTGCGTGATATATATGACCAAGATGATAATGTAGTACAATTTGCATTTTTCTCATCTCAACCTACTTGTTTTGATGAAGCTGCAAAGCAAAAAGTATGGGTAGATGCAATGAATAATGAAATAGAAGATATTGAAAGAAACAATACATGGGATTTAGTTGATCTACCTGCAGATACAAATGTCATAAGTGTCAAATGGGTTTATAAAACTAAACTGAATGAAAAAGGTGAGATTGAGAAACACAAAGCAAGGTTATTTGCCAGAGGTTTTTCACAACAACCTGGCATTGATTATGGTGAAAGTTTTTCACCTGTAGCAAGATTAGATACTGTTCGATTTGTTTTGGTCACTGGAGCACAAAATAAGTGGCCTATTTATCAAATGGATGTTAGTTCAACCTTCTTGAATGGAGTATTAAATTAAAAAGTGTATGTTCATCAACCACCTAGATTTGAAGTTAAAACACAAGAGCATCGAGTGTACAAATTAAAGAAATCCTTGTACGGTTTGAAGAAAGCTCCGCGAGCTTGGTATAGTAGGATTGATCATTATTTACTCAAAGATGGTTTCAGTAGGAGCGAAAATCAACCTACTTTGTATATCAAGGTAAATCAATAGGGTAATATTCTCATCCTATGAATTTATGTTGACGACATGATATACACAGGAAACATGATCTTAGATGCATTTAGATCAACCATGAAAAATGAGTTTGAAATGACTAATCTTGGCTTAATGAAGTATTTCTTAGGCATTGAAGTAGACCAATCTGATCATGGTATATTTATTAGTCAACAAAAATATGTTGTTGATGTTTTGAAAAAATTTAAGATGGAAAAGTGTAAGCCTGTTGACACTCCTATTGCTCTTGGCACTAAATTAAGCAAGGAAGATTTGGGATCAGTAATAAGTTTCACATTGTATAAACAACTTGTTGGTAGTCTTATGTATCTTACTACTACAAGACCTGACATAACATATACAACAAGTTACATTTCCAGGTTTATGGAATCTCCTAAGTATTCTCATTGGAAAGTTTGTAAGAGGATCTTAAGATACATTGCAGGTACAACCACTTATGGTTTGTGGTACACAGCTTCTGCAGACAGTATGCTTACAGGTTATACCGATAGTGATTATGCAAGAAGTATTGACGATAGAAAAAGCACTTCGGGCTATGCTTTTCTTTTTAGAAAGAATTTGATTTCATGGGCATCTAAGAAGCAACCCATAGTTTCTATCTCTTTTGCAGAAGCGGAATATGTAGCAACAACAACAGCAGCATGCCATGCAGTTTGGCTTAAAAGGCTTTTGATGGATTTTGGATATACGACAAAAGAACCTATTTCGATTTTTTGTGACAATAACTCTGCCATTTCCTTGTCGAAGAATAATGTGTTTCATCATAAAATCAAACACATTGATACTTGATTTCACTTTATTTGTGAACTCGTCAAAAATGGTGACATTTTCCTCAAATTTTGTGGTTCTAAAGCTCAGCTAGATGATATCTTCACTAAAGATTTGGGAAGAGATGTTTTTGAATTTCAACGTCAAAGTTTAGGCATTATTAATAATGTAATCCTCTAGATTAAGAGGGAGTGTTAGGAGTTGTAATTTACCTTAACAAATTAGTTAGTAAAATTGTATGTTGACAGTTACTCAGTTACTCCCGTTTTTGAAACCGTAAAACTGTTTTGTAACCATTTATATAACTCTTATGAAGTCAATAATAACAATGTTCATTTCCCAAAATTTCTGTATTCTTCCTTTATTTCTGTTTACATACCCCAGCCCATAATATAATAATAATAACATACATGAAAACTTGGAAAATCGCACAAATCTGATCGGCATCCTTTTGAATCTATATAGAGTTTACCTGAATATAAACACAACCATTCCAGTATGTCATTTTGTTCAATTTTAAAGTTCCTTCCTCCATCCGATTTAGGGATTGCTTTTCCAGAAGGCCGAGGGATCTCTGTCTTCCCAGTCGGCTTTATGGCTGCCAATCAAGATTTCCCTCACTAATGGTTCCCATGCTGGTGTCATTATCTCCGGCCTGCAAGAGTACACATAATGAAATTGGCTTCAAATTTTTGTTTGTTGCAGCAGAATGTTTTATCATTTGTTATTGCTTGGATTGAAACTACGCGTTGAGTGTGTGGCCCATGATTGATTCATTGAATATGGACTGATCTACACCCATTTCTATATGTTCTTCAACTTAATCAACTTCAACTTAATCAATCCCAAGCTTAACAAATAGCAAATAGTTGCAATTGGGAAAGCAGTTGTATTTGAGAAAGATGTAGTTTAAAAGTTAAATGTTTTGGTTTTTTATTGAGATATTTTTGTTTTTGTTTTGTTTAAAATCTAGGGAGAAATTGTTGAATTTATTGATTTAAGTGGTTAATTCTGTATAATTTGAGTGCTTTAGGAGTTTTTCAATCAGAAGAATCTATTTCTACATTCAAAAATACAATTTAAACAACAACAAATTGTGATTTTGTACAGATTTATGTTGTCCAATTCCAACAAAAGGAACAAAAACCTAAAACAACCTAGATAGTTAGACAACATCTTTAAACAATATTGCTTTGTTTTTTCTTTATGTGCTTCAAAAAATGCCCATAAATGGACAAAAAGATTGCATCAACCAATTAATATCCAATTAAATGTCCATTTACTATTCATTTTAAATGCAAGTGGTGAATTAGATGTGCAACAATTATATTTGGACTTTTAAGGCGGGTATGGGATAAAGGGAAATTAACCTACTTTTATTTTTTGTAAGATATTTTATAAATTAAAAGAAAGTATAATGAAAAATATAATTTTTAGGAAGGCTGTAAAATTTATTATAACTTAGTTATTAAGTGGTATGGAGGATAGTTATTATGAGTGAATGTGGGTTGATTCATTAAAACCACGCCACCTAAAATAATTCATTGTTGATCTGTAAGGAGTAAACTTCCACTCCTCAGAGATGCTTTTGGGTCTTGAACCATTGATAAGAAAAAGCAATGGTAGGTCTTGCTCCAAGATTAAAATGTATTTTTAACCTGACTAATATTTGCAAGAAAGCTAATATCCTTTATGGTTATCAATAAGACTATCTTCATTAGTATTGTCTGCTTTTTAGTAGCATCTAGAATCAACTTCTGGATTTAATCCCATATATGAAACTATATAGGTAACGTACTTACACTTATAGTATTTTACAAGTAAGAATTTTTTCATTGAGGTTTTCATCTTTCTAAATCTACCCAAAACTTAAAAATTAAAAATATTCATGTATCAAATGAAAGTTGGGTTATGCTCGCCCTAATTCTTGCCAAAATGAAATGTTTGGAGTGACCTTCCAAAAGGGCACTGAGTTCTTAGTTGCTTCAACCATGATGGTGAAGATGTTGTGCTGGGCACGCACCTAGTATGTTCTTTGGTCTACACACTTATATCTGCCAGATGTCATTCCTTATCAATCAAGAACTTCAAGTTAGTATTATTTTTAAAACCGTTTTTTTCACTTTATTTGATTTACATAAAATGGGTGATAAACTGTATTTAACTTATAATTGAATGCAAACATGTGTTTGAGCATAGTTCATGAATCTCAACTATGCATTGATTATGATTCCATTGGCTTATCTTATACATGGTTGAGTTTTAGAACATATATTGTTTGTGTGGCATTACATTTCTCGATCTACTAAAGCATTTGAATAATGGCCGACTTGTGTTATTTTAAGATTTGATATGTTTTTGTTTCCTTGTGCATATTCATGCTTCAACTTCACAAGTAACATTTAAAGACTAGTTGAAAGCATACCCATACATAGGCTAATGGGAGATTGTACAAAGAGTCCAACATCTCGATGATAAGTGGAGAAAATAATTAGCAACACACATGAAGTGATCAGAAAAAACAATGATCAAAAGCATATAAGAGTGAGATCGAGCAACCTCCAACAATTAAATATCATAATTAAGCAATTCACATAGTTGTGTCACATGATCATAATGAAGCAATTCACATAGTTGTGTCATCTGATTCATAAAAGGGTGAGTGTAAACTAATGATGGTCTCTCATGATGCGTTAGTGGCAATGTAAACCTGGAAAAACAACAATATGTTAACACGGAGGGATTATTCAAGGTAATTTTACAATTAATTTGAATATGGTGTAACAAGATGAAACTTAGGAAACTGAATTAGCTTTCCAAGATACAATTTTTATTCATAGACATTGTGAATAACTAGGTCAAATTTGATCTTTTCTAACAGTGGTATCTTATTTTTCCAACAAAATATAAGGTATATGTTTTAGTTCATGCAGGTGTTGAGTGTCTTAATGATGAAATTTCGTTCTAAAAGCTTTTATACTTGTAGAGAAGCCATTTTTCTTATGTCATGTATTTTTTGGAAATTTTTTATATTAATTTTGTATTTTTTTTAAACTATCAAAGTCAACATATTCATGAAATTACAATGTCTTTTGTTTGTGCAGGTTAAAAGGGTATTATGAAATTAACATGATCAAAACATTTTTTTTTTTTATATCATAGGTATCGGTCTCCTCTAATGCCACATATAACTCATTTGAGAAATGGTTAAGCCGAGAAAACTTAATAGAAAAAATAAGAGAGGTATGTATTCTAGGATTTTGATATAAGTGAAGACAAAAATAGATTAAAAATAGTAAACAATAATAATTTATTTTTTAAATTATATATTTGTAATTTGCATAGCCGACTCAATCTATGTCTATAATTTCGTGAACAACTGAATTGTTTATCCTATAGAAAAATAATGTCAAAGATAGAGATATAGAGGTGTATTAAAAACAAATGGAGGTTTTTATGAAGTTGCAGACCGAACCACTAGGTTTTTCATCCCAAACCTAAATCCAAGCCAACCAAGTCAACATACACCTTATCAATCCCGCCCAAAATATTTGAATTCAAATAAGCGCGCACGCTCTCTAGGAATGCGTGTGTGATCCTAAAAATCATTTCCTTCATTCTCTATATTTTTCCTCCCTCTCCTACATCTACCCTCTCCTCTTTATATTACTCTCACTCTCCCTCTCTGCCCCCCTACCTCTCTCCCTCTCTCTCCCTCAAACTCCTATACGTGGTAAGACCTAGACATGGCAAGAAAAATACATCACAAGGCATGGAAAGACCAAGAGCTATCCCTTACCTTGACATGCCTCAGACTCTCTCTCTCTCTCTCTCTCTCTCTCTCTCTCTCTCTCTCTCTCTTTGCTCCTTTGTCCCTCACTCCCCTCTCTCTTCCACCTCTATTCCACCCTTTCTTTCTCTCATTGTTTTTAGTCTTAGTCTCACTCTCTCATCCCATATGTCTCTCTATATTCCCCCTCTCTGTCTTCCACATTATCCCCCCCTTCCTTTCATTCTCTCTCTACCCCGCTCTATTTCTCCCTCCCTTCACTCTCACACTCTGTCTCTACCCCTCCTCTTTGTATTAATCTCTCCCCCCCCTCCTCACTCTTTGTCTCTACCCCTCCTCTTTTCTTTCTCTCTCCCCCTCTCACACTCTCATGCACTCTCTATCTCTCCCCCCCCATGCCACKTTCTCTCCTCTATCTCTCCTACATCTACCCCTCTCTTCTACATTTACCTCTGTCTATACCCCCCTCTCTATTTTCCTCTCTCTCCCTCTCACACTCTCTCTATTTACTTACTATGCCTTTCTCTCTCTCCCTCCCACACACACCTTCTACCCCCCCTATATGTCTTCCTCTCTCTCCCTCCCACACTCTAACACACTCACTCTCTATCTCCTCTCTTTGTCTTCCTCTCTCTCCCTCCCACAGTCTCGCACACATACTTTCTATCCCCCATCTATGTCTTCCTCTGTCTCCCTCCCACACTCTCACACAAACATTTTCTATCCCCCATCTATGTCTTCCTCTCTCTCCCTCCCACACTTTAACACACTCACTCTCTACCTCCATCCTTTGTCTACCTCTCTCTACCTCCTCTCTTTGTCTACCTCTCTCTTCCTCCCACATTCTCACACATACCCTTTCTATCCCCCATTAAGCTATTTATATCTCTTGCAATATCTTAAAATTTTAGAAAATTAAATTCTATGTTGAATTTTGAAATAAATTTGCGTTTTTGGAAAATTCGGATTTGAAAATTATTTGCCATTTATGTAAATCGGAATTTGGAAATTTGGATTATGTAATTAATTATTTGATGATTTTTGGGAAAATATTTGACTTGCCAAATTGTCCTCTTTTATTGGACACATGTATGAGATAAACTTATAATAAATTTAATGCTAGAATACAAACGGAACAACTAGGTTAAAAATAGTTGACCATGACTCCACGAGTGGGGAACATGTTTGAGTTACCTCAGAGCTAATTTTTACAAGTGGGAGAAGTTGAATTCGACCACTAATAGCCCCTAAAAATCAGGGACTTTTAAAGATGTGAATTTCCCCAAGGAGGGAAAGGAATGAAAGACCTAGGCAGAGGAATATATACAACATATGTGGGAGGAAGGACGTCGCTTAGTATGTTGGAGGAATTGAGAATTGTTTGTTGTTATGAGCACTGTTAGTCTGAGGAAAAACATTTTCTAATCTATTGATGGTGACTATAGCTAAGGAGGATAATTCAGTTCACCCTTATGGACTCATGGTCAGGCTAGGGGATGATCAAGACAAGTGATTGTGGTTGTTTTGTTCTATAGTTGGGTGTAACGTTGTTGTTCCATTTGTATTCTAGCATCAACTTTTTCAGATATGTATTTTTAGCTGTGTTTTTAAAATTGGTATTATGCTAATCATGTTTAGTATTTATACAGTTGTTTCCATATCTTTGTTATTGCATTTATAAACAAATATGTTTGAAAGCAATGTATAGCCATATTAGTTGATATGGTTTCTACTGTGTAAAGTATTTCTGGTAGTATGTTATTAACAATATTATATGTGAATACAGAGATATATAATCATGAACAAAATTACTATATATTTATTGTCGTTATGACAAACAAAAGAATAATAGTTCCAATATAATATGCTATTAAAAGTGTAATTAATATATATATATATATATATATATATATATATATATANTAATATATATATATATATATATATATATATATATATAAACATGACTACTTTACAAAAAAAAAAATTATATCAAATAAAATAATAACAGTCCCAATATATGTTTTGTCAAATGTGAAAGAAAGACACTTGATATAGTAGAGTACATGTCATTTGACAAAATTGGCATATATCTTTATTACCATCAATAGTTCAAAGTTATAGTTGAGTTCCTCAAATTACCACGACTCACTATCTAATCGAAACAAAAATGTAAACGGACAACATAAAACTGTTCGCGAGTTCTCGTAAGGACTAGTGGAAGGAGATGGAGCCCAAATACCTTTTGTGGATAGGTCGAGTACTTCGCCAAGTGCTTGGGGTGCCTCCCAAACCTGTAAGAAACATATAAATTATTTTAGTAACTTACTAATGTACAAAATTATCAATATGCATCAAATAAATAGTTAAAATTACTTAACTTCTATTTTCGATGCTGATATGGAGCACCCTCGTTGACTTGCGAAGCCATCAATCCAAGACAAAGAAGGGGAGTAGGTGCGTTTTTCACATGATGTATTCCCTCGCAATACAAACAGGGACCCATCATCAATGTATATACTTGCAAATTTATCATTAATTGCGCAAGCAGAAAACATAAGTAAATCTCTCTTTTGAGAAACAAAAATCTTGATATCATGTAGGTTACAAGATTGAAAAACTAAAAGATTGAAAAACTAAAAGGGATACCACAAAAACAATAAATGGGTTATAATAACCGACAAATTTTACTTTGGAAAAGAGTAATTCAACTTTTGATAGAGGGTCGAAGCTACTATGGGAGCAATTTACTTTAATCACGGGTATGTTATACATAGACAAGGGTATTTTTAAACAAATCTACATTATGTACAAACAGGAGTAATACTTAAAGAAAATGAGAATTGCAAGTATAAAACCTAGACAAAGAATTACTATTGACAATTTGGACAGTCATGCAAATTATATAATTAAAGAAATTGAATTTGGAAATACCATAGCAGTGCTTGGAAGGCGATCCAGGTATGTGAAGGATTAACTAAATATTTATTAAAAAGAAATACGAAATTAAGTAGGACAACACAGTGAAACATCACATAGGGTATGTGTAATATAAAGGAAGGCTCGATATAGAGGACGTTTGAATACAAGGAAGACGTCATGCAACTATTGTTGGGAAAACCCTTTTATACATAAAACTACCTTCAAACCTATTTAAAAACCACGGCATCGAAACGGTAATTTTGGGGAGTAAGATACTAAGAGGGGAGGACTTATTGTGTACTAGTCGAGGACAAACTTGCAACAGTGGTTGCTACATCCTAAAAGGGATCGAATAAAATTACCATTGTTGCCTTGTTGCTACATACCCACCCTCGCGGCCTTTGTTACCTTTCTACTACAGAGCCGAACCAGTTACCATCATGACATTTCTACTTACTACCACAGAGTTGAGCAAGGGTATCATCGTGGCCATTGATACCTTGCTACCACAAAGCGCCGAAAAAGGTTACCATTGTGGCTATTGTTACCTTACTACCACAGAGCTGAGCAAGTTTACCATTGCAGAGGTGAAACGCATAGAATAACAAAACCAAAATGGAATAATTGTGAGGGTAATGGTACTTTGTGCCTCTCAATTTTGGGAAAGGTTGAATAGTACGCCACCATCACCACACCGTGTGAAGCTAGCTTAAGTGGCCAGCCCAGAGTGGGGATTTCCTGCAACATCAGACCAGAAGGAGTAATGGTCGCCTGACACCATTAATGGATACATACATCTTAATACCCTAAGCCTAGGTTCATACCGTCCTATAACTACCACCCTTAAATGCTCCTCGATTTCCATAAAGGTCTGAATTAATTGTAATGTGAACCAGTGGGGTCTCATTAGGGTCATGATTGCATAGTTATGTGGATCGTAAGTTCAATATCATGGTTCATTACTTTAGGACTTGACATCCAACATGTTGGTCTAGAGCTATTGGTTATAAACCCTAGACTCCTTTCTATGTTAAAATATAGTGTAGGTATTAAATTTTGAGTATATCATTAAAGGTATTATAAACATAATATAAGGCTTATATAATAAGTCTTGAATATATTGTTAATGGTATTATAAACTTAATGTACAACTTACATAGTAGGTCTTGAATATATCGTTAGATGTATTATAGACATAGTGTAAGTCTTATCTAGTAAGTCTTAAATATATTGTTAAACATTTATAAACATAGCGTAACACTTATATAATGGGTTGAATAATTATGGCTAGACTATGGACCTTGATAGGTCTAGCAACCAACATGCCAGTGTTCTAATGTTACTTCTAAATAACGATGCTTATCAGCAAATGATGTGTTGAACTTAAGCACTCTTGTAGCCTTTTAGAACGAGTGATGATAATGTTACACTTACCAGGTAGTTAATTAATGGAGCGAGACATAATTGTCTTGTGACATGAACAATTGTGGTACATAATAGACATTAGTTTGTCCCCATTATTATTATTATTATTGTGAAATTTGGGGTACATTACATATGGTATTAGAGTTGTAGGTTACAATGCTTATACCTCAAGGAAACACCAGAATTTTATTTTGTTCCCTTGAAGAAACTCTAACAAACAAATTTACTGTTACAAACAGAATATATATATATATATATATATATATATTGTGAAAATGTCAGCACAGAATGAGGAAGGAGGTAAACCTGAATGGAATCAAAACCAAGAACTTCTTAGAGACCCATAGAATAACAGTGAAGGAAGTTCAACCACTCAAGTCTTGGAAACGATGCGTAACGTCATTGTGGAATTACAAGGATTTAAAGAAGATAACGAAAAGTTGAAGAAAGCACATGAAGATCAATTGGAAATAAATGAAATGTTGCTACGTAGTATAGTAACAAAGAAAATTCTAGACGATAATTAAAAAGAGGAAGAGGTCAGCAAAAAGTCCTCTAAGAATTCTGGTCATCAAACAAAAAAAAGAGGATAGTTCTTCCAAAGACATACACATGACAGAAAACAAAGCATTTATAGGAAGAAAAAAAACAAGTGGGCCACCTTGAAGGTGAATTCAAGAAAATAAAACCTTCCACCTTTGATGGAGAATCAAAGACTGGTGAGGAGGCTGAAGCATGGTTACTAGACATAAAGAAATACTTACATATTTATAACTACTCTAGTAATATGAAAGTCAGAATGACCATCTACAACTTAAAATGAAAAGCTAGTATCTGGTGGCAAGACTTGAAATTAGCCAAGGGATTGAAAGAAAAACAAATGGAATGATCAGATTTTAAAAAGTATTTCAAGAAGAAGTACTTATTATAAATTTATTACGAAAGAAAAACTAGGTAATTTTACGAACTGCGGCTAGGACAAATGGCCATGGACGATATCATAAATAAATTTATAGATCTGTTGAGGTTTGTACCGTACATCAAAGAAGACAAGGTAAAGATACAAATTTTCTTGAGTTGTCTACCACATTCATATAGGGACAGAATTGAATTTGGAAATACCAAGTCTTTAAATTAAGTGTTTATAAAGGCTCAGATTGTTGGATTACTGAGAGGGGTGGTGAATCAGTAATAGCGTAATTATAATCATTTTTCTTCAAATGTTATATCAATGTAGAATTATTATCCAATAATGAGAAGTAAGAAATAAACAATCACACACATACACAATACACCAGTGTTGTACGTGGAAACCAAAATCGGGATAAAACCACGGAATGTTTTTTCTTATATGTCTTGAAGAATTGCATTCATTGGAAGCACCAACTTCCTTTATTTTCCAGCTAAAACTGGAAGGAGGCTCCAACCCCCTAGTTTCTCAAGCTACAACCTGAGGGAATCTCCAACTCCCCAATTCTCTGGATACAACCAGAATGAGGCTACAACCCCCAATGTTCTCTAGCTACAACCAGAAGGTGGCTACAACGACCTATCCTTGCCCCGTCCTACCATCCTGAAGTAGAAGTAGAATGATGGAACCACTGTCACACTATCACTATGAGATATACCACTGTAAACCTATACCAATAAATCTGAACCATGCATCAACCATGCATCAACTTGTACCTCAACCTGTAATCAACCTGTACCATAAACAAGTGCATCAACCATGCACCAACCTGTAATCAACCTGTACCATAAACAAATGCATCCAACCATGTACCAAGTATGTACCAATCATGTGTCAACTTCTCATCAACTATGATTCATCAATATGTACCAACATCATCAACTATACACCTCATGTATGTGTCAACTCATCAACTACTTGTCTCAACCATGTACTCAACATGTACCTCAACCAAAAGCCCTCATCAATTTCATCATCCAAATCTAATTTGTAGCTTTGTAATAGACCTGGTGTGTATGATCGCATTCCTTCAAACCTTCCCTAACTTTAAAAACAAGAGACTAGCATTTTCATCAAACTTTTCTTTAGTCTCACATGCCTAGTTTTGGATTAGTCAACAACTCTAACTTGAAGTAATCATAACTTTGAACCTGTAATGAATAAAGATCTGAACTAATACACAATGTTCTTCAGTGTGGTTTATGCAATTCCTCCAAGTTTCAATACTTGGAACCTCTTAGAAAAGGAGTTATAGCAAAAATGGCATACCTTGTTGAATTTTGGCTTATTCTAAAGAGCGACCTTGTAGAGCGTGCCCCACAAAAAAAATTGATGAATTGATCTGAAACTACTACACAGAATACTAAATACTGTACTCTAACTAACACATTTGGTCTCACTAAATTTGGATCTGTTATGAAGAAGTTATGATGTATTTTCCCAAAACACTTGATTTTGACTAGTTTCAGGACTGACCACAAACCCTATTTTCCATGGAGTGTAACTCCCAAAATACAACGACCCACAAGATGAATTTTTTACCACAGATACTTGGATATATTTTGTCACTTGCATAGAAATTTCACGGTCTGAATCATTATAGAAAAAAAGGTTATAGAGAAAATGGTGAGACAACCTGTAAATAACATACCTTAGAAAGCACCATCAAAAGAATTTATCCTTCCTTGCATTTCGGCCTTTTTTTCTTCACCTTCACTCATAATTATGGTTTAGATATCCTTGGTTACCTTAGACACATATAGATATTCAATATGATCAAGTGTGATTCAAATGAGAGAGCCTTGCCTCTTATTTATACTCTCCAAGTAGCTTCCTTAAAAACACCTTCTAGGTCACTTGGCCCACTTTCCTTATTTTAGGGTTGGGTCCACTT
>ML782785.1:534538-561055 GCA_009831015.1 Picea engelmannii
TCAACATCGTAGTGAAAGAAGTTTTGAAGTAGGGGATTGGGTATTTTTAAGAATACAACCATACAAACAGATGTCCCTCAAGCAAGCCAAGAAGGATAATAAATTATCACCAAAGTACTATGGCCCTTATAAGGTGTTGCAAAGGATTGGTACTATGGAATACAAATTGGAGTTGCATGCATCTTCATGAGTACACCCAGTTTTCCATTTTTCATGCTTAAAGAAGGTTATAGGTGACAAGATCCCAGTTCAAACTATATTGCTAGAACTTGACGAGGAAGGAAAAATCATATTGGATCCTAAAGACATCACTGACACAAGAATTTTCCAGTTGAGGAATAGATCCATTTCAGAGTATCTCATTAAATGGAGGAAACTACCAGCTGAAGATTCCACTTAGGAAGATGAGTCTTTTATACAGAAGCATCCAGAGTTACTCAAGTGTTGTGGACAACACTTGTCTCAAGGGGAGGGACATGTTAAGCCCTAATATTGGCTCATTACCCCTTAATTGGGGCATATTATATTAGTAATTTTATTTTATTTATGTCGGCTTTATGCCATTAGTTGTAATTATACCTCTTAGTCTCCTATATGTACGAAGGAGACATTTTCATTTTGAATCATCTTGTACTTGAACATTTAAGTGGGGTAAAAGGAGGTTTCCCCCTTGAAGAGGCTTATTATCTAAAATTATCTCCTTTTCAAGGTGTTGAGTACTTTTTCTGAGGTTTTTCTATGCTATAATGATATTTGGTTCTTAACAAGAATGGTTTCCAAAAGAAAGATTACCATTCAAATACACAAAATTCACAAGGGGGAAATAGACCAGTTAAACTGGGAGTCAAGAAGGTTGGGGACAGTCCCAGAGAACCATTGAAGTGTTGGGTGTATGGAGAACCTCACTTGAGGAGAAATTGTCCATGCTTAAATCCCACAGCAAGAACTTCAATCCATAACCTTCAAGAGGCTTCAACGATTGGAGATATTGGTAGAAGCGTGCATAAAATTAATGTAGCTTTGGATGGCAGACAATCAGATCATCAATCCACTATTATGGAAGTTGAAGGTAAAATTCATACCCACGATGTCTCTATACTAATTGACCCGGGAGCTAGTTTGAGTTATATTACTCCTGCTTTAGTTGAATTGAACAAGTTAAAGAAGGTGAAGCATGCTAAGTCTTGGTTAGTAAAATGAGCAACAAGGACCAAAATAAAGGTAACATATATTATTTATGATTGTGACCTAAGCATAGATGGTCAAAGTACAAATTTAAATATCAACATATTACCTTTGGGGTATTATAATTTAATCATTGGAATGGATTGATTAGAGAAACATAAAGTGATATTAAACTGTTATGAAAATTTGTTTGTGTACAAAGATGAAAATAACACAATTAGAATCAGAAAACCAATTTCTGTTAGGAAAATATCAACCATGCAATTTAAGAAATGTATGAACAAAGGTTTCCAAATTTATCCTATACAAGTAACTAACCTCTTAAGGGAAGAAAGAAAACCAAGTTTAGAAGACTTTACAATCCTACGTGGGTTCAAAGATGTATTTGTAGGTGAAATACCAGAACTACCTCCAAGGAGAGATATATATTTCTCTATCGATCTACTACCTGGATCTGCCTCGGTATCCAAGGCGCCTTATATAATGAACCTACCCGAATTAACAGAACTGAAAATTCAGTTACAAGAACTATTGGATAAGGAATATATCAGACCAAGTGTTTCACCTTGGGGAACACTAGCTTTATTTGTTAAGAATAAAGATGGGACTTTGAGACTGTGTACTGACTATCGACAACTGAATAAAATGACAATTAATAATAAGTATCCCTTACCCAGAATTAATGATCTCTTTGACCAATTTGGAGGAGCAAAGATCTTCTCTAATCTAGATTTAAGGTCTAGTTATCACCAAGTGAGAATAAAGGATGAAGATATAAATAAAATATATTTTAGAACATGTTATGGACACTATGAGTTTTTCGTAATCCCATTCAGGCTTACTAACAAACCAACAACCTTTATGTGCTTGATGAATAGTATATTCAGTCAATATCTAGATAAATTTGTGTTGTTTTTTATCGATGATAAATTCGTAATCCTATTCAGTTTACTAAAAACTGGAAGAAGACCATGAAGAACATCTGAAAATAGTATTGTAGAACTTAAGGGAACATAACTTGTATACTAAGTTTGATAAGTGTGACTTCTACCAAAGAAAGATATAGTACTTAGGACACGTAATATCCGAAGTTGATATTGTAGTTGATTCAGAAAAGATAAAATCCATTATGGAATGGCCTATCCCTAAGGATGTAGCAGACATTAGATCATTCATGGGAATTATCGGTTATTACCGGATATTTATCGAAGTATTTTCGAGGATCATGTATCTGATTACATCACTACATAAAAAGGGAATAATATTTACTTGGTCACAAAAGTTTCACGGAAACTTTGATAAATTAAAAAGATTGTTAACTACAACACCTATCCTAAAGGTAGCAGATCCCGATAAAGATTTTACAGTTTGTGTGTATGCAAGAAAAGAGCGATTAGGAGGTCTACTAACACAATATGGACATGTCATCTATTATGAATCACGTAAATCGAAAGAACATGAATGAAATTATGGGACTCATGATTTAGAATTAGCGGTTGTAATTCATGCATTAAAAATGTTGTGACATTATTTAATGGGAAGAAAATTTAGGTTACTAACCGAAAATAGTGGTGTAAAGTATTTGTACAGTCAACCAAATCTCAATGCAAGGCAAACAAGATGGTTGGCCTTTTTAAGTGAGTTTGATTTTGAGGTACGACACATCAAAGGTAAGGAAAAAAAGTTGCAGATGCACTAAGTCGGAGGACTAATGAACTCTATGAAATAAACATCAAAAAAGAAAAAAATGATATCGAATAAAGAATAAAATCTACTAGCAGTAATGACGAAAATTACATTAGAACAACAACAAAATTGCAAGGAAATGCAGAAAAACTAAACATAACATATATGAGTTTAGATAAAAATGGACTGTTAAGGTTCAAAGTCAGTTGTATGTACCTAATTATGTTGATTTAAAGACAAAAATTATTGACGAACAACACAAAAATCCATATTCTGGTTACCCGGGATACCAAAAAACGATAACATCCTTAAGAATATTGGTGTATTGGTCTAACATGAAGAATGAAACAGTTGAATATTTGTCTAAATGATTAGATTGTCAACAGGTAAAGGATGAACATCAACATCTAACATGTTTGTTACAACCTCTACCTATACCAGAATGGAAATGGGAGGTTATCTCGATGGACTTCATCATAGGTTTTCATAAGACTCAGAGACAAAATGACTCGATTATGGTAGTGATTGATAAACTAAGAAAATTTGCACATTTTGTAGCTGTGAAGTCTACTTATAAAGTGATTAATGTCGCTGAAATTTTTATGTAAGAAATATTTAGATTGCATGGAAGTCCTAAGATGTTGATTCTCGATAGAGATGTCAAATTTACTTCAATTTTTTGGAAAGAACGTTTGCGAGATTGGATACTAACATGAATTCCATCACAAGCTACCATCCAAAAACAAATGGGAAAAACAGAATGAACAAACCAGATTATCAGAGACATGTTATGAATGTATGTAAGGATGAAACCAACTAAGTGGGAGGAGTACCTGCACTTAGTTGAATTTGCTTAATATAATGGTTATCAACCATCAGCTAAGATGAGTCCCTTCAAAGCATTATATAGAAGGAAATGCACATCCCTAATTAGTTGGGATAATCCAATTGACAAGATTATGGTAGGACTGTAAATTCTCCACGAAATGGAGAGAATGGTAAAAAGAGTACAACAAAACTTAAAAGAGGCCCAAGACCAACAGAAAAATTATGCAGATTTAAAAAGAAGGCATCGAGAATTTCAAATTGGGGACCATGTATATCTAAAATTCAAAGAAAGAAGGAGCTCTCTAAAGCTATGAAATTATTCAAAGTTGGCAACAAGGTTTTTTGTCCCCTTCAATATTTTAACTCGAATCAGACCCCTGGCGTATCAACTAGCACTTCCTGTAAATTTAAAAGTTCATAATGTTTTTCATGTTCCATTACTAAAAAGGTATATTCATGATCATACTCACATCATTGATTGGAACATGGTGCAAGTGGAATCAGAAGGCAAGTTCTAAGTGGAACCTCCGCGCATTATGGACAAGAAAGAAACAATACTATGGAATAGAGAGATCGCCCAGGTAAAAGTGCAATGGAAACACTTTAGTCCTGAGGAGGCCACTTGGGAATTGGAAGAAGATATGCTAAAATCTTATGCAAACCTATTCCGAGAGAGGAATGAAAACTGAGGAAAATGTTTTACTTAATGGGGAGACGATGTAATATCCTCAAATTTTAGAAAATTAAATTCTATGTTGAATTTTGAATAAATTTCCATTTTTGGAAAATTCAGATTTGGAAATTATTTGCCATTCATGGAAAATGCGAATTTGGAATTTTGGATTATGTAATTAATTATTTGATGATTGTTGGGAAAATATTTGACTTTCCCAACTATCCTCTTTTATTGGACACATGTATGAGACAATCTTTTAATAAATTTAATGCTGGAAGACAAATGGAACAACCAGCTTAAAAATAGTTGACCATGACTCCATGAGCGGGGAACGGGTTTGAGTTACCTCAGGGTTGATTTTTACAAGTGAAAGAAGTTGAATTTGACCACTAGCAGCCCCTAAAAATCAGGGATTTGTAAATCTGTGAATTTCCCCAAGGAGGGAAAGGAATGAAAGACCTAGGCACAAAAATACATACAACATATGTGGGAGGTAGGATGCTACTTAATATGTTGGAGGAACTAAGAATTGTTTTATAGTATGAGCATTGTTAGTGTGAGGCAAAGAATTTTCTGATTTGTTGATGGTGACTATAGCTAAGGAGGATAATTCAGTTCACCCTTATGGACTCATGGTTAGGCTAGGGGGTGATCAGGACAAGTGATTGTGGTTGTTTTGTTCTACAGTTCCGTAGAACGTGGTTGTTCCTTTTGTTTCCCAGCATCATCTTTTTCATATATGTATTTTCAGTTGTGTATTTAAAATTGGTACTATGCTAATGATGTTTAGTATTTATACAGTTGTTGCCATATCTTTGTTATTGCATTTATAAACAAATTTGTTTGAAAGCACTGTATAGCCATATTAGTTTATATGGTTGCCACTATGTAAAGTAGTTGTGGTATTACGTTATTAACAGTATAGTGTTATATATATGTGAATACAAACATATATAATCATGAAAAAAACTATTGTATATTTATTGTTGTTATGACACAAAAGAATAACAGTTCCAATATAATATTCTATTAACAATGTAGTTTATATATATGAATATAGATATACAAATAAGCGTAAAAAATACTAATTTACAATTGTTGTTGTTATGTCAAAAAAAATAATAACAGTCCCAATATTTGTTTTTTCAAATGATAAAGAAAGACACATGATACAGTAGAGTACAGGTCATTTGAAAAAATTAGCATATATCTTTATTACCATCAATAGTTCAAAGTTATTGTTGACTTCCTAAAATTACCAGGACTCCCTATCTAATCGAAACAGAAATTTCAACGGACTACATAAAGTTGTCTGAGATTTCTCACAAGGACTGGTGGAAGAAGTTGGAACCCGAATACCTTTTTTGGACAGGTCGAGTACTTCGCCAAGTGCTTGGGGTGCCTCCCAAACCTGTAACAAGCATATAAATTATTTTAGTAACTTACTAATGTACGAAATTATCGATATGCATCAAATAAAGAGTTAAAAATACTTAACTTGGGTTTTTATGCTAATATGGAGTACCTTCGCTGACTTGCGAAGCCATCAAGACAAGACAAAGAAGGGGAGTGGGTGTGTTGTTCACCTGATGGGTTCCCTCGCAAGACAAACAAGGACCAATCGTCAGTGTCTATACTTGCAAATTTATTATTAATAGTGCAAGAAAAAAACATAAGTAAATCTCTCTTTTGAGAAACAAAAATATGGATATCTTGTAGGTTACAAGATTGACAAAGTAAAAGCAATACCACAGAACCAATAAATGAGTTATAATAACCGGTAAATTTTACTTTGGAAAAGAGTAATTCAACTTTTGATAGAGGGCCGAAGCTACTGTGGGAGAAATTTACTTTAATCACAGTTACGTTATACATAGACAAGGGTATTTTTAAAGAAAGTTGCATTATGTACAGACAGGAGTAATACTTAAAGTAAATGAGAATCGCAAGTATAAAACCTAGAAAGAGAATTACTATTGAAGATTTTGATAGTCATGCAAATTATATAATTAAAGAACTTGAATTCGGAAATACCACAATGGTGCTTGGAAGACGATCCATGTATGTGAAGGATTCATTACATCTTTATTAAAAAGAAATATGAAATTAATTATGGGTTTAAAGAAACAAGAGTACCCTGTAGGGTTCAAACAGAGTTGTCGAAGGCACACAAGACTCTCAAGAACTTTGTATGGTTTGTATCCTAATTCACCGAGCTAATATTCAAGAGCATGGATCATGGTGTATAATGAAGATAAGGCATGATACTCCTCGGGAAAAAATTATTTTAACTAGTAAACCTTGTATAAAGAGGAACGGTACTCCTTTCAACGATTAAGGGTTTTTTCCCTACAAATCACAGTGTGCATATATATAACCTTCAAACAGAGTAAATGAGAAAACCTGTAACAAGACTATTTAAATTAAAGAGCACGGCAGAAGTTAAGGTCACAATAATTATTACCCGGCCATGACCTGACTTAGATTATGCAGTAAAAAGGATTAACATTGTTGATTATAATCTTCCTTACACAGAAACCACCCAAAGAAAATTCCACAAAGAAATGTATGGCATCGACAGAGAACAGTGAACCCGCGACATTTCACAGAGAAAAAGCATTGCACAGACAAAGAAAAATGAACACACGCTCTGCATAGGTCGAGGGACCTTCTATAGAAAAATATATCACATAGAAAAAGAAGAAGAGAGCATGCATTCTACACAGACAGAGAGGTAATCCTTGAAGAAATATAATTGCATAGACATAGAAGTACAGAGCATCTGTTCTACACAAACAAAGAGAAAAATCCATAGAGAATGTATTGCATAGATAGAGAAGCATAGTACACACACTCTGTGTAGACAGAGAGATATCCCACAGAGAACACAAGCTCTACATAGACAGAGGATTATTGCCACAAAGGGTGCAATATGAAGAGTATAGGAAAACACAGTGAACCATCGCATAGGGGATGTGTAATATAAAGGAAGGCTCGATACATAGGACGTTCAAATACGAGGAAGGCGTCATGCAACTACTATTGGGAAAACCCTTTTATACAAAAACACTACCTTCAAACCTATTTAAACACCACAACATTGAAATAATAAGTCTGGGGAGTAAGATACTTAGAGGGGAGGAATTACCATGTATTATTCGAGGATGAACTTGCAACAATGGCTACTACGCCATAAAATAGACCAGCTAAAATTGCCATTGTTGCCTCGTTGCTATAGACCTAAACAAGTTACCCTCGCAGCCTTTGTTACCTTACTACTACAGAGCCGAACCAGTTACCATCGCAGAATTTCTACTTACTACCACATATCTAAGCAAGGGTATCATTGTGGCCACTGCTACCTTACTACCACAGGGAGCCGAATAAGGTTACCATCGTGGCCATTGTTACCTTTCTACCACTGAGTCGAGCAAGTTTACCATCATAGAGGTAAAACACACAGAGTAACAAAACCAAAATCGAATAACTGTGAGGGTAATGGCACTTTGTGCCTCTCGATTTTGGGGAAGGTTTAATAGTATGCCACCTTCACCACACCATGTGAAGCTAGCTTAAGTGGTGATCCTAGAGTGGGTCTTTCCTACAATGTCAGACCAGAAAGAGTAATGGTGTCCTAAAACCATTAATGGATATTGCCAACTTAATACCCTAAGCCTATGTTCGAATCGTCTTGTAACTACTACCCTTAAATGCTCCTCGATTTCCATAAAGGCCTGAATTAATTGTAATGCGAACTAGTGGGGTCTCATTAGGGTCATGAATGAATATTTATGTGGACCGTAAGTTCCATATCATGGTGTTGAGCACTCAACACACCCTAAAAATTCCATGACAAATTTTACTTTTTGGGTACCACTTGATCTTTTGCACTGTCTAATTTGACTTCAGTATGTAAATGTTGCTCTTACTTATCATTTTGTTTCTCTTTTAAGTATCTCAAATTTTGCTTGAACATGCGAAAACCCATAACTTAAAAGACTAACATTTAATTAAATAATCGACAGCCAAAAATTCCCCCCCGACCCACTCAAATATTCGGCATCGAGAAGAATTAAATATGAAAGAAAATCACTCGAGAGAACCGAGGTCATCGAGCGCCAATTTTTTGGCATTGACAAACTGAAGTTGCTCTTTCACGACAAGCAACATGCAAGGATATCAGCTACAACTGATTCCCTTCAGCATCGGTAAAGGGAGAAAAGAGTAAGCATTGGATGAAGAAAGAAACGATATCACTGATCGCCAACTTCTGAAACGTTTTTCAGCATCAGGATTTTTTACGACGATAACCCACAAAGAAAATGCAAGATAGGTTTATCTTTGAAGGCCAATCCCCTATACATTTTCAGCATCAGTAGTCCAAATTTCATCTTAGAACACACGACTTTAACAAAGTCCCGATTCCGACCAATACTCACGAGCTAAGTTCCCATTCTTTAGTTCCATGTATCTCGAGTTAGTGGCATGACGTTAGCGCTGTATGATGAAATCGATCAGCGTCAGAGGTTTTTCGCATAAGGATATCAATGAAAATACAAAGTAACTCAGAGTACAAATAAGTATAAAATCAGGGCTAACTCACAAGAAACTTTTGGACAAACAACACAATAGATACACATGCAAAGAGAAGAAACGATGAATTCAACCGCTACAACTAGAATCCTTTCGTCAAAGTTTCAATACTTTATATTAGATTTCCATTGAGCTCAGGTTACATACAGGAGACACTGTCTACACCTTTTGGGCCAACCAACCCGGTTTACATTAAGAACATGAAAACTTTCACAAAAAGGGAAAACTATCAAAATTGTGTCACATATGAGAATACAAAATAGAGTTCATCAATTGTGCCTCTTCTGCGCATAGTATTTATCCCCCGCTGCTTCGTGCACCCTGAGATGTTGTCATTTTCTGTTCTTATGACACCCTTTGTGCTTTGCGTAGTTGCACGATCGTATCATGTGCTTCCCGAAGCTATCTCTTCAGCCGGGTTACGTTCCCTTCACGACCATGTGGTGCTGACACGTCAAGGGTCTTTGCCACCAATTATCGTCTTAGTTCTCTATTTTCTTGGTAGAGGTCAACAATGGTGAGTTGTGCCTGATCTAGATACTGCGTCGGCACTTGAATGTTAGAACTCGAGGCGTTTTTCCTCCTCATTATGTTGTTTCCTCCCCGACTTGCGGTTTCGACAGGCTCCAGCTGGATAGTGCGCATAAGTAATTCCTCGACAGCTTAGCTTTCACACGAATCAATTGGGTTTTGGTTTTCCTCAACTTCCTTATTCTTCTTGGGCCTTCCGCGCCTCCAAGGTATCTGTCATTGAGGAATCATGGCTTCCAAACTTCGTCCTTCCAGCGTAACTTCTTCCACTTCGGCCTCCGCATGGGACAATACCATTGTTTTCCCGTGAAGGTAGGAACCTCCCTTTGAAGCCTCAGGAATACCCGCTGCAAATAAGAATGATTCCCAGGCATTTTGGGGCTCAAGCTTGGAACTTTGGCTGCCTTGCAGACCCCGTCTTATGTTCTGAAGAGTTCCCATGGTGTGATAGTGTATCTATCTTATGCGTAGGGGACTTGACAAGGGTCCAAAGTGAAGAATTTGATCAGACTAGGCTCACGAGACGAATTACTAGCAATGCATAAGCTCAGTTGGTAGGTAGAACACATGCAGAACATTTATAATTTATAACAGAGAAGGAAATGATTTGAAATGTGTTAGGGAACACTGAATTCCTGGCGACGGGATGTTTTGAAGAAAACTAAATTTTTTTATGTGTCACATCTGGGCGACAGGTATGAACTGGGGTGTGTGAGATGCAACCGATAGGAGTTGCAGAGGGTATGTGGTACAATCACCTAAATTTTTCAATTCCCCAGTCTTCATGATGAGTTGATGATGGTTGATGCACTTACTGATGCAACTTATTTTTGAACAACTTGCCTCGACCTAAGGCGCTTAACGAATTCCCTTATGAAAGGCTTCGAATCTTTTGGAACATACTCGTACTTTCATCACATGTTTGGCTATGACATCCTTTCCCGACCCCAAAGGCCAACCAGCCACTAGCATGACTTCGACTCTCATGTTTTTGCGTACCTGATATTTCATGCTGTGGCGCATGGATGTAACCCACCCTAACTGGAGAAAAAATAGTGACGCTAACATAAATGTTGCAGGTAATTCTAAGGGTTGTAGAGATCACGTAAGTATCAAAAAACCAGGTTTAGCAAGATTTACAGGTATGAACCAGTCTATATTCTTCACGCTCACATTTTATACATATATTTTTCCAAGTGTTGTTCTATATGCAATCTATAAACGATTTTAATTTTGATTCCAAGAAACATGCCACCGACTATTGAGAAAAATTGGCTCAATAACTTCGCCGAGAAATACGAGAGAAACTGGGTCCTAATATCAACAAGGTGATGAAGAATATCGGAATACCCGAGTTCAGCATGCCCGATGACTTTACTGACTTCTGCGACATAGTCGAATCGCACACCAAGAAATGTTCTTCATGGGCCGAAAGACTAGCAAAGGTGACCAACACAGCGCCAAGACAGGTGCAAAAATTTATGGAACACTTGATCAAAGCCCGAACTGTGATACAATAGCTAAGCCCTAGTCTAATCAACTATCAGGTGCATGCGATAGAGATCAGAGAAATTTACGCAGCCCCGATGGAACAACAAAGGCTCCCATATGCCAACACCTGTGAGGAGTTGTTCATTAGTTGGTCGGAGTATGAGAAAAGTCACCCTTTCAAAGTGATATCTTAAGATGAGTGTTAGAAAACTGTTAGGATAGAACGGCACGTGGCGAGTTTTTATTTTTCCTAACTGCACTTTAGCCATTATTTTTAGTTAATTTTATGTTATAAATAAGAGAATCGATCGATTAGTCAATGGTCGATGGTTTTTGCAAGAAATTCTCATTTCTGGTTTGTTAAGAATTATTTTGAAGCTACCTTTACTTGAAAAGTCCTTCTGGACCAGAGAAAAGTTATATTTTCATCAAATGCATGTATGATTGGGTGTGGAGAAGAACTATTTCCTATCTTGTCTCATGAATGGATGTTGTAACAAGTGAGAGCTATTGAATCTATTGCTAAGTTATCTGGTGCATTATTTTGCAATTCTTTTCTTTAATGATGAATATGAATAGTTGGGTTATTATATGATGGATGATTAGAGTAGGTGAATTATATTACTTACCATTATTTATCACATATGTGTTTTATTTATGATAATTAAGTATCTTGGGCAGTAATTGGATGCTCACATGGTTAACGTATTAGTACTAGGCTTGTGGTATAAAATTGTCATCTGCATGCTTGAGTAGTGAGTTATACCAAGCTCAAACTCTTCTCCAGTAGTTAAAACCTTTTTCTCGTTTTGTTGTCAAGTTGGTTTATACCGGCTTCCATCTTATATCGGTCCCACCTAAGAGGAAAATACAAAAAGAGAAAGTCCAAACTGAAGGATACGCCTTCGCAAGAAAATGAAAATCCAATCGATTAATAGGATGGATCGCAAGATCTGGAGAACCATTCCACTATTAAATGTTGCAGAGTCTAATTGGGCCTCGATGGCTAGTTTGGTTCTTGTTGTTGAATTTAAGGGATTTAGGACCCATCAACACATGGTTCATTACTTTGGGACTTGACAACCAGCGCGTTGGTATGGAGTTAGTGGTTATAAACCCTAGACTCCTTTCTATGTTAAAACATAGTGTAAGTATTAAATATTGAGTATATTGTTAAAGGTATTATAAACATAAAGTAAGGATTATATAATAAGTCTTGAATATATCGTTAACGGTATTATAAACTTAATGTAAGGCTTATATAGTAGGTCTTGAATATATCGTTAGATGTGTTATAGCCATAGTGTAAGGCTTATCTAGTAAGTCTTAAATATATCGTTAAATGTTTATAAACATAGTGTAACACTTTTATAATGGGTTGCATAATTATGGCTAGGCTATGGACCTTGATAGGTCTAGCCACCAACACCCCATTGTTCTAATGTTACTTCTAAATAACGATGCTTATCAATGAACGATGTGTTGAACTTAAGCACTCTTGTATTCTTTTAGAACGAGTTATGATAATGTTACACTTACCAGGTAGTTAATTAATGGATTGAGATATAATTTTCTTGTGACATGAACAATTGCCGTACATAATAAACATTAGCTTGTCCCCATTAATTTTTTTTTTATTTTGTGAAATTTCAGGTACATTACATCCCTCTTACCCCCCTCGCCTCTATTTCCCCCCTTCCTCTCACAATCAATCCACTCTCTCTATACCCCATCCTTGTATAGCTCCCTTCTCTTTCTTTCTCTTCCCTTCCCCTCTCACACTCAAACATTCTCTCTCTACCCCTCTCCTCCCTCTATCTCTCCCCCTCCCTCCCACTATTTCTCCTCCCTTTTTCTCCTACATCTACCACCTCTTTCTCTCTCTCCTCTTCTCTACCCCCATTTCTCTCTTTATATCTCTCTACCCTCCCTTCCCTCTATCTCTCCCCTTCCTCTCACAATTAGTCTCACTCTCTCTCCACCCACTCCTCCCTCCATGTCTCTACCCCTCCCTCTCACTATCTCTCTGCTCTCTCTCTCTCATACATCTACCCCTCCCCACCTTATCCCCCCCCTTCCTCTCACTCTCTCTCTACACACTCTCTTTATCTCCCTCTCCCTATCTCTCACACACTCAAATACTTTGTGTCCATCCCCCCTCTCTTTATTTCTCTTCCCCCCCTCTCACACTCACACATTCTCTCTCTACACCCCTCCTCCCTCTATCTCTCCCCATCCCTCCCACTATCTCCCCTCTCTTTCTCTCCTACATATACCACCTATTTCTCTCTCTCATTGTTAGTCTCACTCTCACTATATCTCCCTCCCTTTCTCTTTCTTATAATCTCCCCCCATTTCTCTTTTTATATATCTCTACCCCGCTTTCCCTATATCTCCCCCCTTCCTCTCACAATCATTCTCACTATCTCTCCACCCCTCCCTCCCTCCATCCCTCCCTCCCTCCCTCCTTCTCTCCCCCTCCCTCACACTATCTCTCTTCTCTCTATCTCATACATCTACCCGTCCCCACTATGTATCCCCCTCTTCCTCTCACTCTCTCTCTCTCTACCCGCTCTCTTTGTCCCCCTCTCCCTCCCTCTCACACGCTCAAACACTCCTTATCTAACCCCCATCTCTTTCTTTCTCTTCCCCCCCTCTCACACTCACACCTCTATCTCTCCCCCTCCCTCCAATTATCTCTCCTCTCTTTCTCTCCTACATCTACCACCTCTTTCTCTCTCTCATAGTTCTTAGTCTCACTCTCACTATATCCCCCTCCCCCCCTCTCATATACTCTCCCCCCATTTCTCTATTTATATCTCTCTCGCCCTCATTCCCTCTATCTCCCCCCTTCCTCTCACACACTCTCTCTCCTTGTTATTAGTCTCACTCTCACTCTCTATTTTCCTTCCTCTCTCTCTCCCTCCCTGCCTCCTTCTCTTTGCCCCTAGTTCTACCTCCCTCTCTCTCTATCCATCTAAAGGCAAGGCATCTATGACAACAAATAAAGGATATGTACAACAGAGAAATGTAGCATCGCCTATAAGGTGAGTGTTAAGTTTTTTTTCTTCTTCCAATGGATTATGTATACGAGTAATTATATGAACATGACCATGACCTAGACCATGAACTAGAACTAGACCATCACCTAGACCCCTAAGTGAAATATGCCTATACCTCTTGTTTTATAATGATATTTTATGGATATAACCGTTCACCTAAGGTTTAATAATGATCTCACATGATTTAATGATGATTATGGTATGTTGATTCTATTTTTTTATTTTAATAGAATCATAATATTATAGTTGATTTGATATTCTTTATTCACAATCAATGTTTGAATCCCTTTCTATATCCCACCTCTTTGACTCTCTCCCTCTCTCTCTCTCTCCATCCATCTATTTCTCTCCCTCCTCGCTCCCTTTCCACCCCCTTCTCTCTCTCCCCCCTCCGAGTATCCTCCTCCTTATCTCTCTCTCTCTCACTTTCTCTCCTCCTTTCTCTTCCCCTTTGTCCCTCCCTCCCACTATCTCTACCCTCTTTGTCTCCTACATATACCACCTCTTTCTCTCTCTCCTTGTTGTTAGAATTACTCTCACTCTCTCTCTTTAACCCCCCCTATTCGTATTCCTCTCCCACCCTATCACACTCTCAAAAAAACCATATCTATCCAATTCTATCTTTACCTCTTGCATCTAACCCCCGTTCTCTCACTCCCTGTATCCCCCTCTCTCCCCACCTTTCTCTTGTTTCATATATCTAACCCCCCTTCCCTATTTTCCCTCCCTTCCTCTCACTCTCTCACTCTCTACCCCCCCCTCTTTGTATTCCTATACCTCACTCCCTTTTTCTTCTGCTCTCCCCATCTCATGCTCTCTTTCTTATTCTCTCTGCAACCCCCCTCCCTACATCGCAAGGAAAGAAATGGCCTTGATCTAGACATGTCAAGACCTAGGCATAAACATAGACATAGCAAGACATAGAGCATGACCTAGTCCTATATGATGACCATGATGTAGACCATGACATAGACCTAGACCGTGACCTAGATCACGAAATAGAGCTAGATCTAGATTTAGACAATGACCTAGAGCTTGATGTATACCATGACCTAGACCACAAAATAGAGCTAGATATATAGTTATACAATGACCTAGAGCTTGACATAGACCATGGAATATAGCCCCGATACTCTCACTCTCTCACTCTCTACCTCTCCTCTCCCCGTCTCTCATTCTCTTTTTCTTCCCCTCTCATCCCTACATTGCAAGGAAAGAAATGGCCTTAACCTAGACATGTAAATAACTAGACCTAAACCTACACATAGCAAGACCTAGACATAGAAAGACCTAGACCTATACAATGACCATAACGTAGATCATGACATAGACAATGACATATATCTAGAGACAGATTTATATGATGACCTGGAGCCTAACGTAGACCGTCACCTAGACCAACAGATAGAGCTAGATCTAGATTTAGACGTTGACCTAGAGCTTGACATAGACCATGGCATAGACCCCCCTAGCTCCATCTAATCCTAGGCATAACTTATACTCAATCCTTAACCCTCTCTACACTTGAGCCTTGAGTGAACTATGTATATACCTCAAGTGTACAACCCTTACACCCACATATTGGTTCTATAACTATTTCTCTATCATTGAAAACAATTTCAATCATAACCCATTAGGCCTTAGTTGTCCCCATACCCCTATAGATATTTATTCATAAAGAGGTTTGGTGTATATTAAATGGTATATATGTTGCATTAAGAGTGCGCACGTGCTCCTATGATTTGATTTAGTTGTAGTTGTTAGTTGTTTATTCTCAGCAGGAACACACGCATGTTCCTAGAACGCACACGTGCTTTAGTGTGTGCATAGTCTAGGAAAAAATATGCGTACCTATTAGGAATTGCTTGGTGCTAAGAACACCCCACCTCATCTATCTCATGGCCAACAAAAATCTATGACAACTTCAGACAAAAACAACCCACATATAGGTTTTACTTATTTTAGTTTTCTTGTTAGATTCATAGAGACTTTTGTGCTATTTCCAGACCATTGTAGGAAAATTTGGAAGACAAATTTGTCAAGTGCAATTGGAATTGTTGTTTGTATCTGCTTGTGTCTTCTTGGAATTGGAAGACAATTTTGTCCAAGTGCAATTGGAATTGTTGTTTGTATCTTCTTGTGTCTTCTTGGAATTGGAAGTCAAATTTGTCCAAGTGCAATTGAAATTGTCGTTTGTATCTTCTTTTGTCTACTTGGAATTTGAAGAAAAATTTGTCCTAGTGCAATTGGAATTCTTGTTTGTATCTTCTTATGTCTTCTTGGAATTGGAAGACAAATTTGTCCAAGTGAAATTGGAATTTTTATTTGTATCTTCTTGTGTCTTCTTGGAATTGGAAGACAAATTTTTCCAAGTGCAATTGGAATTGGAATTGGAATTATTAGATGTGTCTTCTTTTGTAATACAAAAACAAATTTCTCCACTTGGTTGTGCCTTATTAAATAATACAAAGACAAATTTTTGGTGGGTGTTTGAAAGCCAATTTTTATCTTTAAACATGGGGAACCACCGGAATCGAGAAAGAAAGTCCTTGAGAGAAAAGAAACTGATCGAAAAGGTAGAAGAAGAAAGATAAAAAACAAAGTTATGTATGTCAAAGTGTAGGATTTCAAAAGAGGGAAATCTAATTTCTAGTGGAATAGGTGTCGCTATTGTTTCTCCTCCATCACCAAATAAAAGTGCACGAGTTCATTAAAGATCAATCCAAACAATATCTCATTAAGACAACATTTTTTGGATGACTAGATGATCAAGGATTTTCTTGGAGTTAATTATACAATGGATGAAATTAGAGAATCAACTAGTGTACAACATTGTTGTGAAGAAGGTCACATGGTGCAATATCTTGTTGGACAATCAAGTGTTCCATAAACTAGACAATCCCATTTCCACTCTCCCTCCATAGTTGATTTGTTAGTGAATGAAGAGGCAAGAACTGCAACATTGTTAACTCCACCATAGGGAGGTCAAGAGTTCCAAAATAAGTTTTCATCATGCCTACCTAGATTGAGAATTGCGCGATGAAGAACTCCTAAACGCATTCAGTTCGATGAAACTAGTCTAGCATCACTTGAAGGTAAGTTACCTAACCATACTATTTGTTATCACTCTTATAAAATCATTCAAGAATATTTTGAAGCAAAATCTGATGCTACTAAATATAAATTATTTTTATTTTTGTTAAAATTTAGAGGTTTGACTGTTGTTAGGAGAATTTTAGGCACTAAAATAGTCAAAAGTGTAGAAACAAGTCATCATTTTGTTAGAAAACTTGTAGATGATTTTCAAAGAATTGGTAATAAGTCTCGTTCTAAAGACCGCAATGCAGCCCTACGTGTCTTGTCCCAGTCAATTGTTAGCAAGATCACAAGAGAACATTGTTTTCTTTAACAAACCTCTCACCTCTTGAAATGCAATGTAAAAACCCTTAGAAAGTATTCTCATAGATAAGATAGGCTCAACATAGGTGCCCCAACATATTTGTGGTCCTTCACTAGAATGCTACGTCATTCTAAAATGAAGTTAATTGGAACGGTTAAGGGACTAGTTCAATATTTCCGAGATGAGAACACAAGGCCTTCTTCGAACCAAAAATATGTACTAAAATTGAGAAGGGGATATAGGGATTGTGAACCCCATATTAAACATTTTTTGGACATTACACAAACATAATTGTATGAGAGATTCAAAACAATACATAATGCACTTAACTTAGGACAAAGATATTTCCATAAATGAAATCCTTGGTATGTTCGAATAAACACAATTCATAACACTTTTTTTTGTATACATCACATTGAGTATGGTTATTATTATGACACACATGCGCACACATGCATATATATATATATATATATATATATATATATTGTGTTTTGCATAAAACCCTTTTGTAGGAATTCTTAGTTATATTGTCGATGTCATCATTTAGAGACTTTATTCACAACATCTTGTGTATAAGGAAAGAGGGTTTTACATTTTATCTATGAAGAACTCCTAATCACATTCAGTTCGATGAAACTAGTCTAGCATCACTTGAAGGTAAGTTACCTAACCATACTATTCGTTATCACTCTTATAAAATCATTCAAGAATATTTTGAAGCAAAATCCGATGCTATTAAATGTAAATTATTTTTATCTTTGTTAAAATTTAGAAGTTTGACTATTGTTAGGAGAATTTTAGGCACTAAAATAGTCAAAAGTGTAGAAAAAAGTCATTATATTGTTAGAAAACATGTAGATGTTTTTCAAATAATTGGTAAGAAGGCTCATTCTAAAGACCGCAATGCAGCCCTGCCTGTCTTGTCCCAGTCAATTGTTAGCAAGATCACAAGAAAACATTGTTTTCTACAACAAACCTCTCACCTCTTGAAATGCAATGTCAAACCCCTTAGAAATTATTCTCATAGATGAGATAGGCTCGACACAGGTGCCCCAACATATTTTTGGTCCTTCACTAGAATGCTACCTCGTTCTGACATGAAAATTGGAACGGTTAAGGGACTAGTTCAATATTTCCGACATGAGAACACAAGGCCTTCTTCCAACCAAAAATATGTACTAAAATTGAGAAGGGGTTATAGGGATTGTGAACCCCATATTAAACATTTTTTGGACATTACACAAACATAATTGTATGAGAGATTCATAACAATACATAGTGCACTTAACTTAGGACAAAGATATTTCCATAAATGAAATCCTTGGTATGTTCGAATAAACACAATTCATAACACTTTTTGTTGTATACATCACATTGAGTATGGTTATTATTATGACGCACACATGCGCGCGCGCACACACACACACACACACACACATATATATATATATATAGTGTTTTGCAGAAAACCCTTTTGTAGGAATTCTTAGTTATATTGTCAATGTCATCATTTAGAGACTTTATTCACAACATCTTGTGTATAAGGAAAGAGGGTTTTACATTTTATCAAAAAACATGCTTAGATGGGATATTCCATAGGTGTGTTGGAATGACATTACTGAGCAATTGCATCCATGTAAGCGATTAGTATGAATTGGGAAGGAAGGAGGTTTCCTTGCAAATCTTTAAATATGTGACATAAGATGTTGATCGAGGACATAAAAGCTGAAAAACAATACAATTGGTTACTTCCCAAGTATGATTTTTTGACATCATGAAGGACTTCGTCAAAAAGACACGAAATTATGTTCATCATGTCCATGTGGCTTGCTGGTAGGATGAGCATTTTAGAATATGCAGAGATACATTTCCTATTGGTACTATGTTATCAGTGGTTGATTTTTTTGAGAAATAAACCCTTCAAATGGAAAATGAGATTCAAAACCAATATTATCACTTAGAGAAGGTCAACATAATGGTACATATCACATGCATGCATGGACCAAATAGTAATGAACAAAACATAGTTATATTGAAAGAGTATCACTTCTACATAAGAGATTATTGGTGCCATGAATTATCCAACGTACAACATTGTTTTTAGTTGTTGTACAATCACCTTAAGGAGAAGAACATACAGATGGATCAACATTGGATTTCGTCAGATGGTTGCGCATGTCAGTTCAAAAATGCTTGTGTATTTCAAGGGTTGTGTATGTTGCACAAAAAAGTAAAGGTGCCACATATTTGGAACTATTTTGAGTCCGGGCACGAGAAAGGGGAGCATGATGGAGAAATTGCATGTATAAAAAGAGAATTACACAGAAAAGAAATGAATTTCACTATTATTTTCCTCATTCGAGATGTTGAATGGTGTTCTTCAGTAATTGGGAGAGGGAACAGGAACCTGTGAAGACAAATCACACAAGAAAGGACACATACATATATATTTTTGGGACGTGGTCGATGTATATCGATCATAATGGTATGAATTCAAAAACATTGAAGGCACTCATGGATTTCATTCAATTAGAACATTAGACAATGAAATAGTTGAAATATGAATGAGAAAAATCTCTTGTTTATGTGTTCCATGTAGTAGTAATGAATGGGATGATTGTGAATTGACATAATGGGTTGATAGATGGGATTGTGTATCACTCCCCATTGGTCAACGTATAACTATGGAACTATCCCAATTGGAGGAGGACTAATCAAGTATTTCAACAGATTATGATCATGTCTTAGATCTTGTACTGTCAGGTTCATTGAATCCTTCTATTAAATTTTGCATAACTAGAATTAATGTTTTTTTCTTTGGTCATTAAGTGGACTCACATTTTGGCACTCCATTTTTAGCAGGGAACATATACGAAGTGGTTTCCCTGAGAGATAATAAATGAGGCACTAATTATTGGCTAACACAATTCTTAGAGGGAAAGAAGACCCTCATATGATCAGTAATAGACTCCAAAGGCATTGAATTTCCGATTGGGTCGATAGTTATTAAAGGAGAATATCTTACACGGGATGAAAGAACACGAAATAAAGGTGGTTATGTATTTCAAGATTAAAAAACAGGTCAGGTCGTATACCACTTTACAAAATTGGTTATTGGTACAAACCTCCAACTACAAACAATGCAAGGAAATAACTCATCAAATGTATGATACTTCTTCCCTTACTCTGAGCACAAGAAGTTAATGGAAACTGTCAGTATTAAAAGTGATACTAATGGTCTACTTGAATGACCGTATAGGTATGTAAAATGAATAATTTTGGCTTCATTTTGAATGCTATTAAAATATTTGTAATGTTGTTAAAATATACCATGCCTTACAATATACCCACGGCATTATTTGCCTGGTCTTTCCTTCACTTGCCTTGCCTTTCCTTACCATCCCTTCACTTGCCTTTCCTTTCCTTTCCATCCCATCACTTTCCTTGCCTTTCCTTGTCTTTCCTTCACTTGCCTTGTTTTTCCTTCACATGCCATGACATGCATTTTTTTTCCTTGCCTTTCCATGCATTTCCCTGCCTTGTGTTTTCTTTCCTTGCCATCCCATCACCTGCCTTGCCTTCACTTTTCATGCCATGCCTTCACTTTCCTTTCCTTGCCTTCACTTTCCTTTGCTTCACTTGCCATGCCATGACTTTTCATGCCTTGCCTTGCCTTCACTTGCCATGTCCTGTCTTTCCATACCATGCATTTCCAACCAATGCCTTGCCATGTCATGCCATGCCATTCCATGCCTTTCCTTGCCTTCACTTTCCATTACTTTCCTTTTCCATGCCATGCCTTTCCATACCATGTCATTCCTTTCCATGCCATACCTTTCCATACCATTTCATGTCTTTCCATGCCATGCATTTCCATGCCATTCCATTCCTTTCCATGCCTTGTCTTGTTGGGCCATGCCTTTCCAAGACATGCCATGCCATGCCATCCCTTGCCATGCCTTCACTTTCCTTGCCTTGACTTGCCTTCACTTGTCTTTCCTTTCCTTCCATTCATGCCTTATATTTCCTTTCCATTCATGCCTCATCTTGCCATTCATGCCTTGTCTTGCCTTGCCTTGTCATTCATTCCTTTCCATGCCTTCACTTGACATAACATGCCTTCCCATGCTTTGCCTTAACATGCCATGCAATGCCACACCATGCCTTGCCTTGCCTTTCCAAGCCATTCCTTGCTTTCACTTTCCTTGACTTCACTTTCCTTGCCTTGCCTTCACTTTCCTTGCCTTCACAACAAATACCCTTGAGTTTGAATCTGTTGTGGAAGATTTGTTATTTGATGAGGTGAAGAGGAAATATCATATAGAAACATCCACACCAGAAGAATTGGTGGCTAGAGGTCAATCCATAGAAAGAGGGTAATTAAGAGGTACATCCAGATCCAAGTCAAAGGGAAAGCTTAAATGTTGATACTGGAGTAAACTAGGGAATCTCATGAATAAATGTTGGAAGAGAAAATAATCCAAGGAAGACTCCGATAAGGAAGCAAATTTGGTTGAATCAAATTCACATATTGTCAATGAAGTTTTATCTATTTGTAGTATCTCACAATATCACGAAGGAGGGTTGTTAGATTCTGGTGCTTCCCATCACATGTGTTCACATAGAAGTTGGTTCTCTTCTCACCAATCTATAGATGATGATGTTGCTTTTATGGGAAATGATATTTATTGTAAATCCATTGGGATTGGGAGAATTAAGATTAATATGTCCGATGGAATTGTAAGATCATTGATGTATTTTAGACATGTAAGAGTTTTGGATTCTAGAGATCACAAGTTTACAAGTCAAGGTGGAGCACTGGAAGTGTCCAAGGGAATCTTGGTGGTTATGAAGGTTACAAAGATTGGAAACCTTTACAAATTAGAAGGGATAACTCAAGTAAATTAAGCAACTGTGGTATCTAAGGAAGAAAAGGCATATACTTTTTTATGGCATCAACTACTGGTCCATATGAGCAATAAAGGGTTGGAGTTGCAATTACTGGTAAATCATAAGCTATTTCAAAAATTATGTTCTTTGAATTTCTCCAACTTAACATCTTTGTTAGTTATAATGATGGAGATAAGGGATGTATATTGTGGGATCCTACCGCCAACAAAATCATCACTAGCAGAGATATGTACATTGAACAATTAGATGTTGTTCAAGTTCGCAAAGGGAGATTTGTTTGCAAACTCAAGGAATCATGATGGTTGATTTAGTCATGGTAAACCAAAATTTTATTAAAAGTGAGTGTAATCATTGTGTTTACTTACAAATTTTCAATGGCATATTCATTATCTTGGTGTTATATGTTGATGATATGTTTTTTGCAAACCCCATACATGGTTGAGATCAACATGTTAAAGGTTCAGTTGGCCAAGATGTTTCAGATGAAGGATCTAGGAGCAGCAAAACAAATCTTGGGCATAAGAGTACATAGAAACAGGAAAAATGGTAAATTGTGGTTATCACAACAAGAGTCTATGGTGAATATAGTGATGAGGTTCAGTATGAAAATTATGAAGCCGGTAAATATCGCTTTAGCTTTCCATTGTAAACTTTCTTCAAGTTTTCCATACCGGTAGTAAGGAAGAAAATGATTATAGGTCTTGTGTACCATAAAAATGATTATAGGTCTTGTGTACCATATGCTAATACAATAGGAAAATCAATGTTTGTGATGGAATATTCAAATATTTCACATACAGTTGGTGTTGTCATCAATGGACACATGGAAAAACTAGGTAAAGATCATTGGGAATATGTGCTTTGGTATCTTAAAGGTGATGATATTGTTAGAGAAGTTGTGGTGGTGTTTGGCTTCTCTTAGATTGCAGGAAAGGTGATGATTGATTTTTTAGACTAAATATCGAAAATTGTTGTAGAGGTGGAGATTGTTGGGTGGTGAGAACAAATCTGTGGGAGGTTACAACTCGTTTCTTCTTCCTCTCAAATGTGGTTGTGGTTTCCCAAGCAACTGGTGTTTCATATCCCTGTAAATGCTTATGAAATGTTTATTTAAATACAGAAACATGTGAGGTGCTTTGTATACTTGTAAAACTGTTTTCTTTTCAGTGGTTGACAGAAGCAATAAAAAATCTTTTGTGCCCCATTTCTGTTTTCGTTTTCGCTGACTTATCATTCTTGCTCTGTTTTCTAAACTTTGTTTCTGAAGGCTCGAATCTACAGCATGGTCAAATATATACATATCAACCCAAGCAACAATAAACTGAAAATGCCAAGCACGACTACTGATTCTAACTGCGTAAGAAGAAACCCGGTTTCGCCTATCTTACAATAATTTTTTCATAAAATTCTCAGAACTGGAACTATTGGAAGTTGCCATTGTGATGGTCGAACACATGTAAGACAGATTCGAACCCTCAACCTTCACAATGTGATTAATAATAAGAAGCAAGACATAGATTAAGTTGACCTACTGGAATGCGTCCATTTGGTTCCTTATCCGCATTTAACCAAACAACTGTTAGTTCGCGGTTGCCCACTGCATTTATATAACAGGTCCCCTACCTCTCTGAAATGAAAGGAAAATGAGAAGACACTGATCTTTTCCCGGGTCAGGGTCAAATATTCCCATTCACCAATTCGAAATTCCCTGTCAAGTATTATAGAGACGGGAGGGTAGAAACCCCGGGGAAAGGAATACACGGTAGCGTTGCATCAACAGCTGAAATGAATCCCATCCGAGGATATAAGTTTCATCATGAAAAATGACTTACAACGGAATGAAATATGGAGAATATATTTCATTTATTATTTAATTCATTAATCGAAATAGATTTCATGATGATAATGAATGATAATGAAAATGGGTAGGAGTATGAACTAAAACTCCCTTCCCTTATCTTATCTTATGCTAAGAGCTTGTCTTTTAGGACATAAAAAAATAGAAACAGGTTAACTTCCTAGGGACTAAAGGTGAGTGGTGTTGGAAATAGTAATTACAAGTCGGTGAGATTTTCACATTTCTGTCGATTTGTCTGTCAGTCAATATGTTAGTAGCTGAATTTTCGGTAAATCAATCTGACACTTTGCAAGTGCAAAGTCGCACGAAAGTCAGCAAGCAGGAAATCATTAAATGGAGTCGGTCTTTATCTTTCTCGAGCTATGATAAGTGGTTGAAGAGCTAGTCGTATTAATGGTGGTGTTTAATGTTAATACAGTCTTAGATTTTGTAGGAAGTCTTAGTCGGAGTCCATATAAGTTTGAGTCTTTAGTTAGTTGATAGTGATGCAGAGTTTATGCAGAGAAGAGGCAGAGAGGTAGAGAAGAACCAGCAACAACGGAAGAGTTGAAGAAGTTTGAGCACAACCTCTATGTCTGTAAAGTCAGTAGAGGAAGTCATTGGAACTGAAGATCATTTTAGTTATTGTATTCTGTAACCGCGCGCAGTGCACCGAAGTTATTAATATCAAAGTATTTTTTGTGTTGACAAGTTATGTTATTTCTGAGTTTATGTGCTAAGCACAACATTGTGTTACTCTGCATTTATAATTTTTTCATTAAAACGTTTATTTTACAGTGCACAACATTTCGTGTAGTATGTGAACACTATGACAAGTCATGAACGATTAAATGATGAAGCTTGTGGCGCGCAATATTTTGTCACTGCGTTGTGCACAGTTTCCTTGCGCGGTGAGGATCCAAGTTTTAACCGTTGCGCATTGGATCCAAGATCTGGTATCAGAGCTCAGTTGATCAAAAGTAGGTTGATCAAGAGAAGGTTCTATCATAACAAGTTAAAGAGAAGGAACTCTATTGAAAAGTGAAATATGGCTTCTACCTTAAATCTGCAACCTCCCACTTTTACTAGGAAAGAATTATGAGATGTGATCCTTGACCATGAAGGCGTTGTTTCGAGGTCAAGAAGTATGGGATATAGTCAAGAATGTCTATGTGGAACGAATAGATCAGGAAGCGTACAATTCCATCTCACAAGCTGAGAAATATGTATTGAAAGATCAAAGAAGGAAGGATGGAAATGCATTGTTTTACATACATCAAGCCATGCATGAGAGCATAATTCCAAGAGTGGAATCAAAAAATCATGCCAAGGAAGCATGGGACATATTACAAACTTCTTATCAGGGTATGGACAAAGTAAAGACTTCAAGACTACAGATTCTTAGAAGAGATTTTGAAACTCTGTCAATGAAAGATTCAAACATGATAGATTCCTTTTATACCCATGTCATTGGTCTAATAAATTATATTAAGTCTCATTGTGAAACCATAGAATACATAAAACTTGTTASAAGGTATTTAGGAGTATTCCTCCTAAATTTGATACCCTTGTTGTGACTCTAGAAGAAGGAAAAGACTTCAGTGAGTTCAATATAGATGAACTGCAAGCTTACCCCATAAATCACGAACATAAACTAAATAGGTCAAGTATGTCATTAAATAATTCATTTTCTGCACAATGATTTGTAAGTCGTGGAAGAGAAAGCGGGGGAGATAACTCTAGAGGCAGAGGAAGAAGTTCTGTCATAAGTGGATGCAGTAGCAGTCCTGGAAATACTAGTGGAAGAGGTCAAAAACCAAGTACCAGTCAGTAAAGTGGTCAGAGAACTGACAAGTCAAAGACTCAATGTTATTACTGTAAAAAGTATGGACATTATGCATATGAGTGAAGAAAGACACAGTATAATCAAAACAAGAAAATTCAAGATCAGACAAACAACGCAAATAACCAAACTTATCCTATGTTTATGGCACGCGATGTAGAAATGTCTATAGTATCCCCAGTTGAATGTAATGTTGCTCAAGCAATTCCATGTGACATATGGTATTTAGATTCAGGCTGCAGTAACCACATGAAAGGAAACATAGAATTGTTTTCTAGTTTGGATGAGTCAGTCCAAACCAAGGTTACACTTGTAACAGATATCCAAGTCAGTGTCTTAGGCAAAGGAAGTATAAATATTTTAACTAAGCAAAGAGAACATAAATTTATTCTTGATGTATATTATGATTCTGGTCTGAAGCATAATCTAATGAGCACATGACAACTGTTACAGAAAGGATACATAATCTAC
>ML782785.1:577937-593878 GCA_009831015.1 Picea engelmannii
CGGTGTTTAAAGTCCATGAATCTTCTTATAGGAGAATTATACACATGAAACGGTACCTTGAAGTGGTGTCGTTTAAGGTGAAAAATTAGATAAGATGGCGTGTGATCCAGTATTATGCTTGCATGAATTGGAATGTGCCCTATAAGAAATGTTGGAGTATAACGAAACTATTCTTGATAGATTCCCATGTCAATTTTACAAGACCAAATGGAATTCTTCTAGGTTAGATTCGTTATGAGTGTATAAGGAATCCCTGAGAGAGTAATATCTTGATGTTGATATTATCCCAAGGGTTCATGAAACCCATTCTCGAGGTGGATGAATTAAATTTGATAACAAATTGAACGCTCAATACTTCACACAACATTTTATCTAAGGATTTGGATGTACCTATGAAGCATATGTTTCTAAGACAATAAGGCCATAACATACTACAATTTTTTTTTTAGGGTTGATACATATTGCACAATGTTATCGCTATTGGGAAAGGCATGCAATGCAATCGAGCCTATAGTTTATACATTTATTTTATGAAAATCGTATTTAGAACGGCCCATGACTATATGGAGTGGCCATTCTTCTTGGGAATTCTAAAAGATATAGGTTTTGTTTTTGTTGGTGCAATGACAACATTGTTTGTGGAGGAATTTGCTTGCCTTTCCATGTATATATAAAATAGGTGGGATTATTTCATTTAAGTAGGACAAGTTACTAATTAAAATAAGTCTTTATAATATATGTTATTTAATATATGTTATGCGAGAAGGTGAGGATAGGGATTTTGAAAGTTAGATTATTGCTTAATTTTAACTTTAACCTTGAATGAACACTTTGTAGATAATTCATATTTTATCATACTTGAATAGGTTCAAACTTTTTGGTACAATATTTCTTTATCCCAAGCTTACACATTTAATGACACATAATGTTATTTTATGCATAGATTCAATGACTAATGTCACTCTAAATTTGTGAATCAAAATTGAATTTGCATCCAACTAGGAAAAGTTTTGAATTCCTTGCAATTTTGTTTACTTTCCCAGCCTTCCTTAAATATTTATGGAAAGTGGTAGTAAAAATTCTGGAGAAAAATATTGAAAAATGGATTATGAAGAATTTGGAAATTACAACCAAGTTTCACATTTGTGATAAAGTTCTAAGAAGACGTTATGCATATATCATTAAATTTTTTAAAGATTCAAATTCTATACTTAAGTATAGAATTCTAGGTGACTATTTTAATTTGAAAAATATCATACATATACATATGTCGGAAAATAGTGAATAAAAATACATACAATTTTATTTAAACTTTTAAATTTTGGTGAATATTATCAATCTAAGCATATTATATATAAACAATAATTGATTTTTTAATGTAAAAATGGCTAATTAGAAAATCAGTTTTTTGAGAAAAAAGGTGAAAAATAGTCAATTGGTGAAAACTCATCATCAAAAAATACCTTGGTACTAGTACTCTCTTTAAGTACCTTCCAAATTGGCATACCAACATCTTGAAAGGAACTTAGAAAATTTATGTGCGTTGACAATGTGAATGGAAATGGCTTGCATAAAGTCATCGGGGACCTTAAGTTTGTTGCAGTAGTATTGCTATCATGAGAACTAGGAGGTTTGGGTATTATGAAAACAAGGATTCATGTTTAATCTCTTTGTACCAAATGGGTAGTGAAGACCATCGATGGCAATGAGGCATAGAATCTGGTTCTCATAATCAAATCCACCAAGTAACCCCATTGGGAAAGAAATAATAGTAGGTTATATCTTTTATAATATTGATCACCCCTATTTAGGTGAAATTTGTTTTCAAGCTTTTGTTTTCAAAAGTATCTAGAAGGCCTAGGAGAAAACAAAGTCATTTCAATCATGAAGTAAATTATATATTTCCATTTAGTGATCATTGTTTTTCATGATCCCCTGTTGAACTGCATGAAGTAAAATCCTTGGGTAAATATGCCTCATTTTCAATCTTGATATTGTTTAAAAGAGGCATACTATGAGCCAAAGAATTAGTCAATAGTGAGACATGGGAATGGATACCTTGGTTATAACATAAATGAAATTTTAATCTAGTTATTGTTGATAAGTTTATATAGGAATGAGTGAACGCTGATTTATAGAGGATCATATGATCATGATGCATAATCAATCCCCCAAGCCTTATGGAAGGACTAGAAATGGTGGTGTGCTACAACCTTTTCCAAGCCTTAAACTAAAATTTATTTATTTATGTTTCTAATTCATGCCTATGGAAATCTAGTTGAATACTCTTTGATGAGAAAATTTCAAGAATTGAACTTGGATATTTAGTTTGAAGAGACTTTGGAAGTTGGTACTAGAATTGAAAGAAACTATTTTTTCCTATATTTAACTATGGGGACTTACCAATAGGTAAAAGGATCTCTTACCCAAGAATTCAAAAAACACGGTTCCCTTAGTGTGGGTTAGAAATGACCCTGGAACACTTGTTTTGGTGTTTTCCTATAGTGAAATCTATGTTTCCTTGAGCTAGTTCCTTATGTAATTCCTACCTCCTAGTTTACTTTACATGGAAAGCTACCATGGAAAGAAATTAGTTGCTTTGGGAAATAAAATTTAACTCAATGCAGATGCTTTTTTGAATTCAATTCCTTTGAATAAGGAATAACAATGTGATACTTAATGGTAATGATCCTTTTCACACATTATCTTAGTACGTTAGTGCACCAAATCATGCCAGTCTATCCTTGCAAATCATTATGTAGGTTCCTAAGATCCACATGGAAATGTACCACTTGTAAAAATTTCTAGAATTCTATATTGAGGTCTGAATACAGAAGAAAATAGCTTTGGGAGAGGAGGAAGCATGTCCATTGTTGGCCTCCCACCTTAGAAAGGAATGACAAAAAAAATGTAAACTTGGACCTTTCTATCATGATGGATGGGAGAAATTACCTAATGGATATCCCATGGTAACTAGATGGGGCCTTAGCTTGGATGACTAGGACAAGCCCCTACCAATTTCTATCATTGCTATTTTTATTTATGTATAATTCCATAAGCCTTGTGGAACCAAAAACATTGCTACTTTTTTTATAGCTACAAATTTTATGTTCATGGATGTTTTGGTATAAGTAACCTATTGTATATGGTTGTTGTCCAATACTAAAATATCATGGTTTTTAAAACTACTAAATCTTAGTATTTATTCCCAAAATCTCAAAAACCTAACCAAACAATCTATATTGGAGGTGCACAGGAGGATTAGGAGACATTTCTATCATATTGGTATCATTTGTCCACATTCATAAATCATCATGACTTTTGATGGATTATCAAGGAGGCATTTTTTTTTTTTTTGACATAGTTCTCTTTGATACATTATTTACTTGGTTGATATATGATGTTAGAGCATCCCAGGGTATATGTGGAGGGTTCCATTGAATATGATCCATTTAAACATAATTCCACAGAATGATCTACATAAGAATAAGAGTTTGGAGAGTGGATAGTCCCAATAGATTCCCCAAAGATATTGGCAAAACATTCCCATTGCAACCTCACTACCCCTCAAGAGTCAAAACCATTTGAGGTTGTGGGGAGAGGAATTACATAGAATACCTATGGAGATTGTAGATTTTAACCTTGTACAATATATACTACAAACAGATATTCAGTAAAAGAATGGAAAAGATACAATGACAAATACAATCATTACACAGAGCTTTTTCCCCTGGAAACCCAAAACGAGAAAACCAGCATATTCTATATTCATTCATGTGTAATACATTGTTTACAATACAATATACATATAGGAGCTAGTAGCATCCAAAACCCTAACCCAATGACCTGAATTAGTCCACAACCCTAATTCCTTAACCGGAAATAGAAAACCATCGACAAAAACCATGTGTCGAATAACCACCTAAATCTGTGACACGTTTCTCGAGGAAGAAACTTTTTTCTCGAGGGTGCTGCCCCCGAACAACTAATAACCCTCAAGGAATTATACTATAGAATGGGCATGACTGTGAACACTAACAAAACAAAGGTTATGATAATTAAATCCAAAATGATTATCTATGATACTTTTTTTTATGCCAACAATAACTTGGAGGGAGTGCCTTCATAAAGTATCTTGGAATCAATATCCACCACAAACTCAATCAGAACTACAACGTTGAAAAACTGATAAATAGAGGGTGGAAATATTATTATGGGCTCAAAAACAATGGTAAATCAACAAACCTTTGGATTTGGGTTAAAAAATGCCCTCTTTCACACTCTTGTCACTCCAGTTATCTTATATGGATACGCTAGATAATCCCGGAGAAAGATCCAAGAGAATTTTATAACTTATAATCTCAAAATTAAGGGCAATACACCGTATCCTATTCTCCTCATAGAAGTAAACCTTTCACCCATTTAGAGCATTTCTATGATTAGATGCCTAATGAACAAGAATAAGATAAACAATATGGATGACAAGAGGCTCCCCAAAATTGTTTCAAACTCTAGCCAAAACCACCAACCACTAGGCTAAATCATTGGGGAATACAAGAAGAAGTCATCATGCAAAATATCAATAATATTACAAATATTATCACTTCTAAATTTAAGGAAAATATGTGGTGTGATAAAGAATTAGGTATACATACCCTACCTGCATGTGGATTTGAACTTTTGATCTCTTAGGAGAAACACATGTTCTTAACCATTAGCCCCACTCACACCAAGAGGTGGTCAACTGTAATTTAGAAGATCAAAATTACATCTCAGTTTTGAAAAGTGCAAAGAAGAAAATGGGCAATGCTAAAACAAGAACAAACTCTCATGAGTTACTAAGCGGGTAGAAGAAGAAAAACAATTCCTCTTGGATTGCCCTGCCTATACCCATATTAGATCCCAATTTAAAAATATCTTCAACATTACCGACCTTCTTAACCTCCTAAATCATCAAAACTATGGTAATGTTGGAAAAGTTCTCTCAATGTTTTTTGAGCTTAGAAATACAATTTTAAAGAAATTGAAGTTTTTGCTTAGTGACAACACTGAAATATTTTATTTTAAAACTAACATTCAAATAAACTTTTTGTTAATAATATTTTATTTTATTTGTTTAAATGCCACTAGTGGACTCCAACATAACATAAAATTACACATCTCCTAAATTAAAATTCCCAGCCTCAGTGGGCCTAATGGTTAAGAACATGTGTTTCCTTTTAAAAGGTTACAAGTTCAAATCGAGAGAGGGGTAGGGTATGTATACGGCTGAGGGGAGTCCCTTATCCCACAAGCAAGGGAATCTCATACACCAATTTGGTGTGGCTTAATGATGACCTTAAAAATTAAAAAATAGATTATTATTATTATTATTATATATTAACCTTAATGAAGAAAAATCTTCTTATGATTCCCAATTATAACTCAAAAATAAATGCTTCTTTTCGCAACTACCCTTTCTGTGCTTTTTTTTCAAGTTTTCAGCTGCAGCGAGGAATTATTTTCCACTAATCCCCTGCCCTATTACGGAAATCTATTCATATCTTCTTGAATCCATTCGTACATGCTCATTTTGTTAGAGAGTATATGTGTAACTCATCTTCAACCGCATATTCACCTCTGTCTCTGTTCATTATAACGTCCACCCAGTTCGATTAATGGACCAAACTTCACTCCGGTTTCGTAAATTTGTCCTCAAAATGAGTGGAATGAACAAAAAACGGTGCAGTGCGAAGTTTGAAGATGATAACGATAATCTTATTGCGGAATGCTCCACAGGGACGTCATCCAACAATGCTGACGATGAAAGGGAGGAAAATGGACTTACCAAACGGCAGTTAACAATGGAAACTCAGGATTGAAGCTCTGCTTGAAAAGGAACCCGCGAGAAGTTATAAGGCGTATCAGACATGGCATTTCGAATTCGATGAGGGCTATCGTTTGGCAGTTCATTTCAGGCGGACGGGACCTTCTACTGGCAAACCCAGGAATTTACTCACTGCTACTCTCCAATGAATTTTCCCTGAAATCAGAATCAGAGAAGCTTATCGTTAAAGACATCCATCGCACTTTGCCATCACACAAATTATTTCAAATGGTAGACAGGCCCGGCCATCGGTCTCTCCGCAATGTGTTGAAGGCGTATTCGGTATACGACACAGAGGTGGGGTATACGCAGGGGATGAATTTCATAGCGGCCATGCCTCTGCTTTATATGAATGAAGAAGAAGCATTTTGGGTTATGGTGGCATTGCTGAAATGCATGCAAATTCGAGGTGTGTATTTGGAAGGCCTGCCTCTACTCCATCAATACTTCTTTTAGTTCGAAATGCTTCTGAGGGAGCAGCTGCCCGAACTGGCTAAGCATTTTGAGGAACAGGTGGTCATGCCAGCGATGTATGAAAGCAGTTGGTTCATGAATGTTTTCTGCCATTTTCATTAGTTGTTCGGATGTGGGATGTTTTTCTCTACGAGGGTATGAAGGTAGTTTTTGGAGTTGGCCTGGCACTGCTAAAATTCTTTCAGGATGATCTATTAAAATTGTCCTTTGAGAATCTCTTACTATTTCTGCGAGGGTTACCAAAGGAGGCTTTGGATGCGAACACATTGATGCCAATGGCCTGTTCATTGATGCTTCAGGAGAGGTTAAAAGAACTGGAGTTAGATTATGTGCTAAGCAATGAACAACCATCAGCTTCAAGAGAAAAGAATGATGGTGGATGGATTGTCGTTATCCATCCAAATGATAAAGGGTTTGGGAGTAATCAACCATCCATCCATCTCGACAGAAAGTTGCTCCGATGAATGGATCCTGATTAATTCACATTATCATAAGAAACGAAGGTTGGATAACCAGTGATTGTGAAATTAAATGCATCCAGGTTGAAAGTTGTCACGGAGTATTGTTGAATAAACGAAGGCTGATTCTACCCGGTTGAATGTTGTCACAAAGTATTGTTGGAGTATTGATGGTGCATGTTGTATTGTAGTGTAGTGTTCATTGGAGTAGGTTTTTCTGGATTGTAGACATGTAGGCCTCTCATATGATTTTCTTTTAAAATTCACATCCTTACTATGAAATTGTGTTTCATATGTCAATATTTCTTAGGACATCCTCAACTATACAAAATAAAAGTTTATTAATTGTTAATATGTATTAATTAAGTTTAGTTATGTTAATTAATTTTATTTAATGAGGGACATAGATTTATGTTAAATTTGGATTTATCAAGTTTTTAGACAGATCATTTTTTTCATGGTGTAAATAATGTTACTATTTAATTCTATGTTGTAAGTGTTGATATTATGGTAGTTGGAGGAGGTATTTATCTCCACTTGTAACCCGAGAATAGAATATTCCAAGAAGCAAGAAGAAATCCTAAAGCATTAAACTTAACCCTAAAAGACAAGTCCCTCAAGGAAATATTTAATATTAAGTATTTAGACTCCAGAATGAACAGTCGGCCTAGACAGCTCAGGGAAACAATATAAATACAAGTAGCCAGACCTCGTTTGCATATAGAGCTCAAAAATTCAGTAGTGAAGAAGTGTGCACTACAAAAACTAGGCAAGTGCGCAAGTCTAAGGAGCAGTTGCAACCGACAGCTACTGTAATCTGTATTCTTGGTTTAGACTCGAACTTTCTATTGATTATGGTTGGACTTTCTGATTAGTCTTGGTTATATTTACTTGGTGCATTAGCCTTGGTTGGCTATTGGTTTGCTTCCAGAATCATTCTCTTTCAAGGTTAAGGTTCTTAGGGGTGGCTTCGGCCTATGGTTGGGTGACAATATTGTTATATTGTCTATGGTTAAAAGAACAGGTCTATTATTTTCTAAAAGGTTATGGGCCCACACTATCTTCGGACAATCTAACCACTGGAAGATAGATTGGGAGGATTTTCTCAGTTGCAGTTGCAGGCAGTTTTTGTTGCAACAATGAAACCCTAACCCTCTTGTTGAGGCACCTTAAGTGAAGAGATTGACCTAATTTTTGGATATCCTAGTGTTCCCTAGCCTAGTGCATCTCTTGGTACTCTCAGTAAGCTAAGACGCCAAGTTTGAGTTTTTGGTCAAAATCAAGGGTTGACCAAGTCAAAGAAATTATGATTTACTCTATGAAGTGAGAAAACAAGTTAGAAGGGGATTGTAACTTCAGAGCATGGAAGACAAGGATTGAACTCGTCCTTTCCAAGAACAAAGTGTTGGATATCGTGAAAGGAAAGATTGTGGAACCACAATTCGAAGAAGGAAAAGAGAAAGAACCTCAGAACATTGCAATTATGGATAAGTTAAAAGAGAGTGACATCAATTCCATGAGTATCATAGTGGACTCTATAAAATTCCACTTGATACCCTACATCTCCCATCTTGAATCATCTAAGAAGATGTACTATGCCCTAACAAACTTCTTCTTAGTCAGAAACATTGGACAAGTAATGAGTCTGAAGAATGAGATCTATGACATGAAAATGAATGATGATGACAACAAAACATCATACCTTGTGAGAATCTCTCAGTTAAGAGATCAACTACAATCTATTGAAGAAAACATTTCATAGAAGGAACTAGTACTCAATGGTCTTCCCAAGACATGGGATGCATTTCCTGCAAGCATGAACACAAGAAAGGAGTATCCCACATTTGAATAACTTTGGACTTGTTGTGCACAAGCAAAATCAAGGATTAGTGCAAAATAGAAACCCCAAAAGAAATATGATGATCAATCTTTCATAGCAAGGTTCAAGAATTTCAGGAATAAAAAGAAGTTTGGCTCAAGGAATAAATCAAATCAAGATAAAGATATATCAAAAATGCAATGCTTCAACTGTCGAAAATATGGTCACTACAAGAATCATTGTCCCAAGTTAAAGAAAAGGAAGGAATCACATGAAGCATTAGTTACCAAAGAAAGGGAGCCCTCAAAGAAGGCTAAACAAGATAAAACATACTTCTTCTTCTAAGATAAGGTAACAATATTCTTCATAATTCTTGTGCATACCATGTTTACATAATTTATGTACATATCTTTCAAATCTATTTCTTAGAATATAAGATGTTCAAAGAGAAACAATGCCTATGTAAGAATGACAAGATAAGGATTTCTATCATGATGACTACAAGTCAAGAAATACACATGAAAAGATGAAGTACATTGACAATCCTTGGTAAAAATTCATGTGGAAACTATTAACATAAGTAACAACTACAAGATAAGACGAAATCAGAATCAAACTTGAAGAAACGTGGAAAAAGTAAAAAGAGAAAGAAGTCAACAATCAAGAGGAAAATAGAAAAAGACTTGTGACACTTTGCATAAGGCAATAAGGATGTGAACGAAAGCGTGGACTCTCTTAGTTGGAGGGAGCTGATTATATAATTCCAAAAGAAGAGCATGCATTCATGCATGAAGCAAGTGTAAATTATGACCTTGTACAATATCTACTACATACATATATTCAGTAAAAGAACAAAAAAGATACAATGGAAAAACAAACATTACACAGATATTTTTCCCCTGGAAACCTAAACCGGGAAAACCAGCATATTCTATATTCATTCATGTGTGTTACATTGTTTACAGTACAATATACATATAGGAGCCAGCGGCATCCAAAACCCTAACCCAATTACCTAGATTAGTCCATAACCCTAATTCCTTAAACGGAAATAGAAAACCATCGACAAAAACCATGTGTCGGAAAACCACCTAAATATGTGACACATTTCCCGAGGCATGTGACAAGTGACACTACTACTCGTGCAAATAATATAACACATACCCAAAATTCTCCCACTTGTTGTGTTCTTTGCATACAAGGGATTACAAGGTTACATAGTCAACAATCAAGGGCAGCAATTCCCATGGATACTCTACACCAAGAGAACTTCTTAGTTCTCATAGATTTTTTTAATGAATCTGTAACATTCTTCAAAGTGTCCACCTTTATCAGCAATACTTTATTTTCTTCAACTATGTCTCTCACAAAGTGATATTGAATATCAATATGCTTTGTCTTTGAATGATGAGCCGGGTTCTTCGCAAGAAAAAATGCACTCTGACTGTCACAATCTATCCTTACAACTTGTTGTACCAACCCAATACCTGAACACAATATGTGTAACCATATTGCTTCCTTACTTGCATGAGTGGTTTCCATGTATTCAACTTCTGTAGTTGAAAGTGCCACTACAACCTGTCTTTTGCTCATCCAATTTTTTGTTCCTCCAAACAGGTTAAACACATACCCACTTGTAGATCCCCTATGATCCAGATATTCATCCCAGACTGCATCCACAAAGCCATGTATATCCACCACTTTGTCAAATCTCGGTCTTCCTTCGTAGAAAAATCCATAGCTAGAAGTGTCACGCAAATACCTGAAAACCCTTTTTACTGTTGTCCAATGCTCCTTCCCTGGTTTTGAAATATACCTTCTCAAAACTCCCACTGCATGTGCAATGTACGATCTAGTACAGACCATTTCATACATCAAACTGCCAATTGCACTCGCATATGGAACACGAGACATGTCCTCCTTCTATTTATGTGTCTTGGGACACTGATCCGCAGATAACTTTACACCAACAGGAATAGGAACCTTGTATGGTTTACATTCTTGCATATTAAACCTCTACAATATTGTCTCGACATATTTTCTCTTATTTAACCAGAGTTTCCTCCTTTTCCGATTTCTTTTAATTTACATGCCCAAAATGAAATTTGAAGCACCGAGATCCTTCATGTCAAATTTAGAGGACAANTGAGTTTTCACATCTTGGATAATCTCCTTGTTGTTTCCTATCAGCAACATGTCATCCACATACAAGACCAAATAAATCAAATGATCACCAATTAATTTAAAATACACACAGTGATCCTCTTTGCTTCTTTTGAAGCCAAATAACAACATATAAGTATCAAATTTTTGATACCACATCCTTGGCGATTGTTTTAAACCATACAGGGACTTTTTCATCTTGCATACCAACTTCTTCTTTCCCTTCACAACATAACTTTATGATTGCTTCATATAGATTTCTTCTTCGAGATCCCCATGTAGGAATGTTGTCTTCACATACATTTGTTCTATTTCAAAATTAAATGCAACAGCAATAGATAACATAAATCTTATGGAGGTTAACTTGGCAATAAAAGAAAAAATCTCACCAAAATCAATTCCCTCAACTTGGGAATAACCCTTTGCTACTAACTGAGCTTTGTATTTCTCCAATTTTCCTTCTTCATTCAGCTTCTTTTTAAATACCCATTTGATGCCAATGGGATTTCTTCAAGCTGGAAACTCCACTAGATCCCAAGCCTCATTCTTATCCAAAGATTCCATTTCTTCATTCATGGCCCTTTCCAGATATTTGCATCCTTTGAATCCACTACCTCCCTGATAGTTCTAGGATCATCATCAGTAATATCAAAGCAAATTTTGAATGGAAATCAGATGGAGTATACCTTTCCGGTAGTCTTCTTTCTCGAACCGATCTCCTCAATACTAGAGTGTGAGGATCTTCTTCTTTCGATTCATGTTCTTCTGTAGAGTTTGACTCATCATTTTTAAAATCAAAATCTATTTTCTCTGGTTCTTCCTTACTTGATAGGGATTCCAGTTTAACAACATCCTTCATTTCTCTAAATACCACATCTCGGCTATACACTACCTTCTTAGTTTCTAGGTTCTAAATCTTATAACCTTTGAGACCATCTTTGTATCCAATAAAGATACACTTTTCGGCCTTCTTATCTAGCTTACTCATGTTTTCCTTTGGAACATAAACATATGCATCACACCCAAACACCTTGATATGTGTGAGAGAAGGTTCCTTACTAGTCCATACCTCTTGTGGAGTCTTGTCATCTAATGCTAATGAGGCTGATCCGTTGACCAGGTAACATGCAGTACCCATTGCCTCTACCCAAAATTCTTTCCCTAGCCCGACACCACTGAGAATGCACCTTTCTTTTTCCATTAACATCCTATTCATCCTTTCTGCAACTCCATTGTTGAGGTGTATATGGAGTAGTATTCTACCTTGCTATACCACACTTCTTACAGAATTCTTCAAATTCATTCTCATAGAAGTCTCTGCCATTATCTATCCTTAGCACCTTAATTCTTTTCTTTGTTTGATTCTCAACAAGAGCCTTAAACTCTTGAAACCTGTCAAAGGCTTCAAATTTCTTCCTGGGGAAATATATCTAAGTATTCCTCTAGAATTCATCTATAAATGAGATATAGTACACAGATTTTCCCAATGATAGGATCGACATAGGTTCAAAAACATCAATGTGAACTAGCTGTAAGATTCCTTCTTCCCTCTTTGCACCAGAGGGGAATCTTACCCGATTCTGCTTCCCATATAGACAATGTTCATATAAATCAAAATCCAAAGAGAAGTTAGACATACCTTCAACAATACCTTTACCGTGTAGTAGTCGAAGACCCTTCTCTCTGATATTCCCCAGTCTTTGATGCCACAACATAAGCTTTTCTCCAGAGACTATATGATTTATTTCTTCTTCAACTCCAATATCAATAACAAAGGAACTATTACACCCATCACTAATAGTGATTCCTTCCATCTTATATAGAGTTCCAAATCGAACTCCTTTCAGCAACCCCATTGCTCCTCGAACCATCCTGCAGGTTTCCTTTTCAAATATTGTTTTTACCCCTGCATCGTCCATTTTTCTTACAGAAATCAAATTTATGGCCAAACCTGGGATGTGCAAAACACCAGGTAGTGTTCTAATCCTTCCATCTATGAGACTCAACTTGACTTTTCCTCGTCCTATGATTCTGGTTGTTGAATCATCACCTAAGAAAACTTTACCTCCATCATACCTTTCATATTTGCAGAACCACTCCCTGTGGGGAGTCATATGAAAAGATGCCCCAGAGTCAACCAACCATGCCTCATGATTTGCATGTGTTCTTGAAGAATCCAGGTACACATCCCCTCCTTCTTCCTTGGAGGTCTTTTCTTCTGTAGAATGAGATTCTTCAGATCCCTTCTTTTTCTCAACCTTGGATTTACACTGCTTCTTGTAGTGCCCTTATTTTCCACATCTCCAACATACCCTTACAAACTTTCCAGGAGATTTAGATCTACCCTTAGACTTAGATATCCTACTTGAGAAATTAGATCTATTCCTTTCCTGGGAAAGTCCTCTTGCAAATAATGTGCCTGTGCTCTGTCCTTCCATATTCTTTCGTCTCATCTCCTCCAACAATAAGGATAAGACCACTTTATCAAAATTCAAGGCAGTTTTATTACTACCTATGTCCACAACTAGACTATCCCAGGAGTCTGGTAAAGAACATAATAAACTAATACATTTAACTTCATCTGAAATTTTAATATCAACGTATACTAACTAACTTAACACAGTATTGAAGGAGTTCAAATGCTCTACCACCGAGTCTCCATCTCTCATCCTCATGTTATACAACTTCTTTCTCGGGAATAGTTTATTTACCAGGGACTTAGACTGATACAAATTCCCCAACTTTTCCCATAAAGCCTTGGTTTTAGCTTCCTCTGACACATTTAGTAATACTGAATCGGAGAGACATAGTCAGATTGTGTTTTTTTCCCTTCCTATCCAAATTTTTCCAGTCATCTGTTGAAGTTCTTGTAGGTGCAGTACCTCGATCTACCACGATCCACTGATCTCTATCCACCAACAAATCTTCCATCTTGAGCTTCCACAACTCAAAACTTTTCCCATTAAACTTTTGGATCTCCATATTCGAATTGTTTTCCATTTATTTTCACCTGAAAATTCAATACCACATATCTCCTACTGTAACAAGGCTTATCACAGTCTTGAGCCAAACCCTTGACCACAAAGGCGTCCCCCTGAACCCAACAAAGCTCTGATACCAAATGTAGATTTTAACCTTGTACAATATCTACTTCAAACAGATATTCAGTAAAAGAACATAAAGTATACAATTACAAATACAAACATTACACAGAGATTTTTCCCTTGGAAACTCAAACCGGGAAAATCGGCATATTCTATATTCATTCATATGTAATACATTGTTTACAATACAATATACATATTGGAGACAACGACATCCAAAACCCTAACCCAATGACCTGGATTAGTCCACAATCCTAATTCCTTAACCGGAAATAGAAAACCGTTGACAAAAACCATGTGCCGAAAAAACACCTAAATATATGACACGTTTCCCGAGGCATGTGACATGTTTCCCGAGGCAGAAATTTTTTTCTCGAGGGCGCTTCCCCCAAACCCCTGTGTGCTCGGCGCATACGCTCATGTATATAACACATACCCAACATAGATGGTATTCATTGGATCTCTCTACAAGATCAATGGAAATGAGTGTTCTGAGATTTATAAATGAAGGAGGAGGAGGAGAGGGCCCTACTCATTTATCATAAAAGGAACAATGTAAGGTGAAATAGGTAGGCTTTTCTTTCATTCATAGAGTCGCTTTTAATTTAATATGGAAGTTGAGAGGTATACACTTAGAATTAGTTGGAGAGGGACCATTAATGATTAGTAGGTTGGGAAGTTAAGCAATACTAATGAAAAAAAATATGCATAAAAGAAGGGTAGGATAATTATTATTCATTTAGGGGTTAAAACAAGAAGAAAATAGGGGAATATGGAGGGTTCTCATGTGGAAATGAATTAGAGTGCAACGCTTGTATTGAAGAGAAGAAGTTGACCTAGAAGAGAGAGAGGGGGGTGGCATGACTATCAATAGATGAAAAAGATGGTTCTAGTGTGGATAAAATTAGATAGAACTATGAAGTGGTAAAGACAATCTTGTAGCTAACAATGATTAAAGAGAAGGAAGTTTCTAGTATGAATCGGTAGGTAAAACTCTTAGAGAAGACAAGCTGATGTAGTTCTAGTGTGTTAGATGGTTAAAATTTCAAGAGAATCATAGAGAAGAAGAGCCCATAAAACTTGAACGATAGGAAACAATTCCATTGTGAATGTAGGGTAGAATCATAGAACAATGAAATAGGAAATGAGGGCAAGTGATTGTAACGGATGAAGACAAAAGAATTATATCTATGGAACACAATCCTTTCTTGCATGTTGTAAGCCCAGTCTAGACTTAGACCAACAAACATCCGGTTAGAAAGGGCTTGGCCCTATTGTAGTAACCTTGTGTAAGTAGTTTTAAATCCTTTCTTAATTAAAAAAGGCATGTGCTCACTATATTCCTTTCTATGGATTTGTATGCATGTATTTTGATTGATTCAAGAAATACTACCTGTGTGTTTATCACTTCTCTAAGTGTGTCATTGTGTGGGTGTGGGTGTGAGGTGGCTTTTATCCGAGGGTGTGGGTGGGAGGTTTCTTTTATCCTTGCATCAATATGAATAAATAACACACTATACAATTAACTATACAATTTCCACATGTGAATGAATTGATGTAGTGGAAGCTTTCTATTATGATTCTTTGAAATTATTGATATAATAGATCACAACTTTTTCACAATTCTATTATAATTTATGTTGAAATTTTATATTAAAAACTTAATAATATACTTCAATAAGAACTCAAAACTCATCTTAATTTTGTAATTATAACTATTATAAATAATAGTAATTGTTTAAGTGGTGTAAAGGAATGTCATAAAAACCTCAACATGTTAGAATGCAAATGATATGATGTGGATTTCAATAGAATAAATGAATGGGAATCATTTTCATAGCAACAAAGGATGCATGGCATTGGCAAGACCCACAAACAAAAATAGAGGGGGTTCTAACATGGGACCTCAAGGGGTTGACATTGACAAGTGAGAGAATCTTATGCATGGATTATTAGTCATATATTGAATAGTGGTGTCATGGCATTAAGTGCTCCATTATTATTTGTTTGAATACAATGATGTAGTTGTATATGGAGCTTGAGATTGTATCAATAGA
>ML782785.1:611625-622394 GCA_009831015.1 Picea engelmannii
GGTTGGAAACAACCAAGAAAAGGGAAAACTACAACCAGAGAAAAAGGTCCAAGGACTGAAAAGAAAATCCCCCCATAGCCCAAGGAACAAGGAAATCAACCAGAAGCAATGACAGAGAATAGTTTTAGACTGCTGGATCAAGGCCAGGCAAGGGAAACGGCAGGAGAAGTACCACAGGAAGCTTCATCAGCCGAAGAAATGGAAAGGAAATCAATCTCAGAAACTAGAGGAATACCTACCCTAGAAATAGAAGAAGAACAAGGAAAGACACCGGCAGAAAAGGACACGGGTCTGGACATAGAGGAAGGATATGTCTCCTCAAAAAGTTAATATGAAGGCGCAAGTGACACCTTGGTCACCCCAAAGAAAACAGGCAGAGGAAGAAAATCCAAGAAAGAAGAAAGAGACAAGGAGCAAGAAAATAGAAAATATAGTCAAAATTAGTCAAAATTATTAATGCAATGGAGCATGATGAAACGGAATATGAAATGGTTCAAACACCATGTACAGGTCAGTGTGCAATCCCTTCTACACATGGCACTGCAACAGAAATCACAGCGCAGAGTCCTCCAGCAAGAGAAGCAGGTGCGTAGTCTACACCTTGAGCGCATCAAACACCAGCAAGCTGTCTCAGTAGTTCTACATCTCCACATCCAACATTAGCAAGCATGTTACCAAGAAAGACAAGAAGTCTGTGCGTCATCTATAATGAAGACGCAACAAATTCATTTTCATTTTTTGCCTTGTTTTCACAGGTAGATGATTCGTTAACCTTTGAAGAAGCTGTCAAAGATGATGTATGGGCACAAGTCATGGATGAATAAATCATATGCATATAGAACAATCAGACATGAAAATTGGTAGATGTACCTGAAGACAAGGATGTAATAAGTTTCAAGTGGATTTATAAAACCAAGTAAGATGCAGAAGGAAATGTTAGTTGCAAGAGGCTTTACACAACAACCTGGAATTAATTTCAATGAAACATTTGCACCAGTGGTACGCATGGACACGGTCAGAACTGTGTTAGCCATTTCCGCGCAGTACAAGTGGCAAGTTTATCATATGGATGTAAAGTCAACATTTTTTAATGGAAACTTAGAAGAAGTATATGTGGAACAAACACAAGGTTATGAGGTTCCAGGACAAGAAGACAAAGTGTACAGATTGAAGAAAGCAATGTATGGATTAAAGCAAGCTCCTAGAGCATGGTATAGTCTCATATATTTGTATCTCACATAGAATGGATTTCAAAGAAGTGAAAGTGAGCCAACACTGTACATCAAAGAAAATCAACAAGGTAACATGTTAATTTTTTTCTTATATGTGGATGATTTGATTTTTATAGGTGATTTTGGTATAGAAGAATTCAAGTCAATCATGAAGGATGACATTGAAATGAATGATTTAGGGTTTATGATATATTTTTGGGGAATTGTGTGCATAAAATTATGAAAAGATTCAATGTGATGAATTCAAAAGCAACACCAACACCTTTCATAATAAGATTGAAGTTAAGCAAGGAAGATAAAGGGTTTAAGGTGGATTCCACACTGTTTAAAATACTGGTAAGAAGTATTATGTATCTCACAATGACAAGAACTGATATTATGTATGGAGTGAGCCTATTTTCAAGGTTCATGGAAAATCCAAAAGAATCACATTGGAAGGTAGTAAAGAGAATCCTGAGATATGTGAATGGAACAAAAAAATTTGGCATTAAGTACTCCACTTCAGAAGATTTTAGACTCATTGAATACACTGACAATGATTGTGGAAGCAACATAGATGATAGATAAAGTACCTCTAGGTACACATTTCATTTTGAAACAGCTATTATATCATGGGCATGAAGGAAGAAACCCATAGTAACTCTTTCTTCAGCAGAAGCAGAGTACGTCGCAGCTACAAGCGCAACTTGTCAATCAGTTTAGATGAGAAGAATGTTAAAAGATTTGTTGCAGGAACAATAGGTACCAACAACAATATTCTGTGACAACAATTCAACCATCATGTTATCAAAGAATCATGTGTTTCACAAGAAAACCAAGCACATTGATACAAGGTATCATTTTATCAGAGAATTGGTGAATAACAAAGAGATCTGTTTAGGTTTTTTTAGGATAAAATAACAAGTCACGAACATTTTCACAAAGGCTTTAGCAAGAGATGCATTTCAGTATCTGCGCAGTAGTATGGGAGTCCCCGTAGTAACATATGAGTGACAGTAAAATGAAAACTCAATTTTTTGATGTAATGTTATTTTGTAATCCCACCTACTTATAATTAAGGGGGAGTGTTGGAAATAGTAATTACAAGTCGGTGAGATCTTCACATCTCCATCGATTTGTCTGTCAGTAAATATGTCAGTCAGTCATTCTTACAGTCTGCAAGTGCAAAGTCCCATGCCATTCGACAAGCAGGAAAGTTATAAATGGAGCCGATCTTTATCTTTCTCGAGTTCTGATAAGTGGTTGAAGAGTCAATCATGTTAATGGTAGTGTTTAATGTTAATTCATTCTTATCTTCTGTAGGAAGTCTAATTCAGAGTCCATATAAGTCTAAGTCTTTAGTTAGTCGATAGTGATGTAGATTTGATGCAAAAAAAAGGAAGAGAGGTAGAGAAGAACCAGCAACAACTGAAGAGTTGAAGAAGTCTGAGCACAAGTTTTGTGTCTGTAAAGTCAGTAGAAGAATTCATTGGAGCTGAAGCTCATCTTAATTATTGTGTTTTTTAACTGCGCGTAGTGCGCCAAATTTATTAATATAAAATTATTTTGTGTGTGTTGACAAGTTTCTGTCATATTTTTGAGTTTATGTGCTAAGCATAGCATTGTTTTATTCTGCATTTATAATTTGTTCTTTAAAGAATTTATTTTACAGCGCGCAACATTTCATGTAGTCTATGAACTGCACAACAAGTCCTAAGTGATTCAATGATGAAGCTTGTGGTGAGCATTATTTTGTCACTGTGCTACACATAGTTTCCTTCTGCACTGAGGATCCAAGTTTTAACCATTGCGCAATGGATCCAATAAGTGGAAGTTTACCTCTTTATTAACCATCAATTGGTTATTTTCACTGGTTTGATTTTCCTTAATAATGGTGATGAGTCATATTACCTTTGTGGATAGCAACCAATGATTAGTGAATAACGAAAAAAGAGCTTAATCTAAACATTTTAGTTTTGGATTTTTTGGAGCATATTTTCGGGTAGGTTTTGTTCTGGTCATATATTCCTAGAATTTTATATTCAAGCGCTTGAATCTGTATAATATGAGCACCCCGAGGTTTTTTCAGGATGTCGAATCCATTAATTCATTCAAAAATGCAATTTAAACAACATAAATGGATGATTTTACCCAGATTTATATCACCATATTCATATGAAAATTACCAAAACCTAAAACATGTAGACAAAGAGAAAAAAAAAACTTCCAACAAAAAATCAAACAATTGAAACGTATTGTTTGTTTGTTTGTTTATCTTGTGAAAACTATGGTTTATTTATTTTTATTTATCCATTGAACAATTGAAAGGTACAAATTATTTTATTTGATGACCTGCATTATTCTTGTGAGATGCTATTGTTCTATATTGATTAAATAATAGTTTTGAAAGCTTCCAAAAGTATCATGTGCTTTCTGTAAAATATTGGATGTTCCTATTTGAAACACTTTTTGTAGCTCAATTCCAGGATGTCCATAAAAAAGAGGCCATTAATGATTATGTTCACAGATTCTGCACCAAACATATCTCATTTTTCTTCTTTCTGCCGCAGTTACAAAAAAACTAGACAGAATCACACGCTTTATAGTCTCTTACAGGCCAGCAATGGTGTTGAGGAACAATCCCTCTGAGTAAGAAATCATGGAATCTTGGCGTTATAAAAAAGAGTTGTGGAATGATGGAATCACAGACTAAAATACATAGATGATTTTAGGGGATAAATCTCGCAAATGAGCTAATTTTCCATGGTTTTTCCCAAAAAACGATTCGTCAATTTCCATTTTTTCTATAATTGATTCACCCAAATTCCATAGAATAAAATTATTTTACCTTAAAAATCGCCAAAATTTTATAGAAACTGTATAAAATCCTTAGGAATTTGAATATTTTTACAAATATATCGCCAAACATTTTAAATTTTGCATATTAAGGACTAGTAAGATTATCCCATCATAGGTAAATGATGAATAAAGAAAATATTTAACAGAATTGGGAAAATCGAAAACAATAAATACTAGCAGTTGCTCAAATCGGTGCAGCATCCAGATATATTAAAACCTTCAAAGTTGTCCTCTCTGTGACCAACAAGTTTTGCACCTATGAAGGTTTTAATACCTTTCGACATTACATCATGGATTTGATTGGGTGTTTAGACGTTCTCCCACCTGGTTGCTAGGGAGTAGGATATCTTGTTAGCAAGTCAACATGGTGGTTTTCAATTGAAATTCAGTGAAATCAGCCTAGTTGTTGGAGTTTACTAGTTCATGAGGTCACTAATTAGTGATTAAGGATTTGATTCTCTTTTTTTCACGATTTCCAGTGTTCTCTTTTAGTTCACATTTTGAAAAGTCAAGGTTCTAGAATGTAGAGGTTTAAGGTTTTTATATAAGGGGCAAAATCTTTGAAGCAAAGTTTACTCCATAATAGCATAATTATGGTCAAATCAAAATATACTATTTATTTCCACATTTTCACCAGAAGTCTTTTCTTCATGGTTAAATCCCTCTCTCTCTCTCTCATTTTTTATAAATTGCAAGCATGTGGAATAGAAAATGGTGATGTATTTCAACTATATGGTAACTCCTAACCTCACATATTAGAAAGCAACTATTGTCATCTCAATTTTTCTCACAAGAGACATTTAGTTGATTGTCTAAAAATATTATTACTTTATAAGAAAAAAATATAATATGGTTATTTCATGGCTATTTTACAACACCTCAAAGAGTTGGTTATTTCATGGCTATTTTACATCACCTCAAAGAGCAAGAGAAAAAAAAATACAAAGTGGGTTTTTATTCAATTGCATAGCTTTGTACATTGACACTTGCACAACATGTGTGGAATTTATATTCAAATCCATGCAAGTCTACTCACATGAATGAGCATGACCTCTTTCGCACATTTAAGGAGGCAGGCCTAGCTTAGGTGGCTCTCGATTGATGTAAAAGAGAAATTTGAGCACCCATCCAATTTATCAAGAGGACTTTGGCTTTCCAAAGTCCCTTTCAATCATTGGGATCTCCATTTTGAATGAATATCAAGTCACATTGGAACTATTTCTTCAAAGAGTTTATAATTTTTGTATAAATGAAAAATATGTGACAACATTTGAAAGAAGAGAAGAAATGCAAGTTTATAAGAATGAGCTTGGTTATCATCTATATTACTCTCGCATCTCTATTGTTCATCACTTTGATGCTTGTTAGTGTTCTTTCCTCAAAGAAAAAAGACGTATTCATTCACCATTGTTAGAGAGGGATTCAGGAAGAAAAAGGACCCATCCAACCATTCTCCCCTACTGATGTTCATTCCTTTCCATTCAACTAATATATGAATATTGTTGTTTGCCTCCAATATTTTATGTTTGAATGGTATCCTTGTAATTTAATATGTAATTTCATTGAATGCATGCTCTATTTCTTTATGTTGATGAAATAATTCTCTTTTGCTTGTCCCACAACTAATAATTGTCTCTTGTTTAGCTCATAACCTAGCTTCACAAAAGAGATTTTTCTCACCCATGCAAAAAAATCCCCAACGCACTATGTCCTTGAAGGTATTGTTGTAACCATTTTTGAATTTGTGAGTTGATATTGACCTTTAAACTTTGAATTGATTTTTTTTAGTTCTTCAAAACAAATCTACTTTTATAGAAGAAGGGATATGGAAAATTGTATAGACTAATATTGTTTCTTTGATGCATGACTCTCTATATAGCAAAAATGAAGTTCTAAGGTACATGCAGTAAGGGACTATTCTTTTAAGAATATTTTTTTCCATGTTGCAAAGCTTATGATAAGTAAAATCAGGACTTTGAAAAGGCTTCGGGTTTATTATCTAAATGTGAACCATGACACATAAAACATCTACATCAAATTGTCCATAAACATAATAAAATTAGAAAAAGGGTAACCACTCAAGCAAATAAGTACTAAGTATTGATCACACTAGCTATAAGAGGATGTTGACTTTGGTCATCTAGGATAGGGCCCCAACCTGAAATAGAGGGATTGACATGAGTAGGTTGGATTGGGTCCCACCAATTTGCAAGAGCCTATTAGGGCTTGGCCCTCCCCAATATGACAAGGAAATTAGGTAGAGAACTTCCTTCTACCATGCACATGCCTCTCTTAAACCTCCTATCCTACTTGGTGATCGAGCTTGATATGCTAAGAACATTACTAGGAGCCTACAAAACTAGGTTTCTCTCAAAAGATAGCTTGACCATTTGGGACATGATGGACTAATGAACTAAGTGTCCTAGGAGGTTTAGGTATCACCCTACTCATGTGCATGGGTCTTCGTGCAAGTAAACCAACAATCATTGTAAATTTTCCATTTGAAGCTTCATTGTATGCATTTTCACAGTGATCTACATTATGAGATTGGTACATACATGCGATCATACCATAGAAAGTTGTGAGATGAGACATTTTCTTTACATAACAAAACATTTATTTTCTATAGAAAATAACATCTCAACTCTGATCAACATCCATGTACACTAAAATTCAATGGATCAAGATAATCGATATCTAAGGAAGGCATCCCACCATGAGATGGAGGTTGGATATATAGTTGATAGAGGTACTTGGCTTGTGCCTATGTATCCTTAGCCAAGCGGCATAGCTGGAAGAACTTCTTAATCTTTTCCACTTTTACACACCATGAAGAGCATGGTTAGAAACCCATGGGTAAATAAGTCTAATATCCAAAGGGATTCCATAAGGCAAAAGATGTTCTTTGGGTTCCAAAATTGGTTTCCAAATACTGTGATGTTGAAATAACCAAGTTTTTTGTTTAGACTTCAATCAAAGATTCCTTTGAATATTAAGAAAACTTTGTTTTCATTTCTTTAATTTGAAAACATTACTGCACAATAACTAATAAAATACTAACAATGAGAAATTTTGTAAATATTATGCCATGCTTATAAGAATGAGAAATATTGTAAATATTGTGCCATACTTGAGAATGAATGAAGTTGTCTAGAGAAAGGAGTTCATATTCAAGTTCAAATACACTAACTCACAAGTGTGAAGATACCCACATAGGTGTTTCTCATTGTCCTAGAAATCAAAGTGACAAGGGAACACTAGTCTGCTCTTAAAACTACGAGTGGTTGTATCACATACCAAAAAATCTTTCAAGAAGATATTTTTTTCCCATTACAGGACGGTGTTTAAAGTCCATGAATCTTCTTATAGGAGAATTATACACATGCAACGTACCTTGAAGTGGTGTCGTTTAAGGTGAAAAATTAGATAAGATGGTGTGTGATCAAGTCTTATGCTTGGATGAATTGGAATGTGCCCTATGAGAAATGTTGGAGTATAGCGAAACTATTCTTGATAGATTCCAGTGCTCTACTTGTTTATGGCATCAGCAATTGGTGCATATGAGCAAGAAAGGGTTGGAGTTGTAAGTACTGGTAAACCGTAAGCTATTTCCAAAATTTTATTCTTTGAATTTCTCCAACTTAACATCTTTGTTGGTTATAATGATGGAGATAAGGGATGTAGATTGTGGGATCCTACTGCCAACAAAATCATCACTAGCATAGATATGTACATTGAACAATTAAATGTTGCTCAGGTTCGCAAAGGGAGATTTGTTTGCAAACTCAGGGAATCATGGTGGTTCATTCAGTCAGGGTGAACCAAAATTTTATTAAAAGTGAGTGTAATTATTTTGTTTACTTCCAAATTTTCAATGGCATATTCATTATCTTGGTGTTATATGTTGATGATATGTTTTTTGCAAACCCCATACATGGTTGAGATCAACATGTTAAAGGTTCAGTTGGCCAAGATGTTTGAGATGAAGGATCTAGGAGCAGCAAAACAAATCTTGGGCATAAGAGTACATAGAAACAGGAAAAATGGTAAGTTGTAGTTATCACAATAGGAGTCTATGGTGAAGATACTAATGAGGTTCAGTATGAAAATTGTGAAACCGGTAAATATCCCTTTAGCTTTCCATTGTAAGATTTCTTCAAGTTTTCTATACCAGTAGTAAGGAAGAAAATGATTATATGTCTTGTGTAGCATATGCTAATACAGTAGGAAAGTTTATGTTTGTGATGAAATCTTCGAATATTTCACATACACTTGGTGTTGTTATCAATGGACAAATGGAAAAACTAGGTAAAGAGCATTGGGAATGGGTGCTTTGGTATCTTAGAGGAACTAGTATCACCTACAACTGTTGCACTTATTTAGTTTGTGGTTATGTTGATTCATAGGAGGTGGAGTGGTCCATATTGGAGTAAACTGTGCATACATGTTCACCCAACCAATATTGTTAGAGAAGTTGTGGTGTTGTTTGGCTTCTCTTGGATTATAGGAAAGGTGATGATTGATTTTTTAGACTAACTATCAAAATTGTTGTAGAGGTGGAGATTGTTGGGTGGTGAGAACAAATCTGTGGGAGGTTACAACTCGTTTCTTCCTCCTCTTAAACGTGGTTGTGGTTTCCCAAGAAACTGGTGTTTAATATCCCTGTAAATTCTTGTGAAATGTTTATTTAAATACAGAAACATGTGAGGTGCATTGTATACTTGTAAAACTGTTTTCTTTTCACTGGTTGACAGAAGCAATAAAAAATCTTTTGTGCCCCATTTTTGTTTTCGTTTTCGTTAGTTTATCATTCTTGCTCTGTTTTCTAAACTTTGTTTGTGCAGACTCGAATCTACAGCATTGTCCAACATATACATATCAACCCAAGCAACAATAAACTGAAAATGCCAAGCACGGCTACTGATTCTAACTGCGTAAGAAGAAAACCGGTTTCACATCTTACAATAGATTTTTCATTAAAATTATCAGAACTGGAACTATTGGAAGTTGCCATTGTGATGGTCGAACACATGTAAGACAGATTCGAACCCTCAACCTTCACATAGATTAAGTTGACGTACTGGAATGCGTCCATTTGGTTCCTTATCCGCATTTAACCAAACAACTGTTAGTTCGCGGTTGCCCACTGCATTTATATAAGAGGTCCCTTACCTCTCTGAAATGAAAGGATAATGAGAAGACACTGATCTTTTCCCGGGTCAGGGTCAAATATTCCCATTCACCAATTCGAAATTCCCTCTCAAGTATTATAGAGACAGGAGGGTAGAAACCCCGGGGAAAGGAATACACGGTAGCGTTGCATCAACAGCTGAAATGAATCCCATCCGAGGATATAAGTTTCATCATGAAAAATGACTTACAACGGAATGAAATATGGAGAATATATTTCATTTATTATTTAATTCATTAATCGAAATAGATTTCATAATGATAATGAATGATAATGAAAATGGGTAGGAGTATGAACTAAAACTCCCTTCCCTTATCTTATCTTATGTTAAGAGCTAGTCTTTTAGGACATAAAAAAAAAGTAGAAACAGGTTAACTTCCTAGGGACTAAAGGTGAGTGGTGTTGGAAATAGTAATTACAAGTCGGTGAGATTTTCATATCTCCGTCGATTTGTCTGTCAGTCAATATGTCAGTAGCTGAATTTTCGGTAAATCAGTCTGACACTTTGCAAGTGCAAAGTCACACGAAAGTCAGCAAGCAGGAAATCATTAAATGGAGTCGGTCTTTATCTTTCTCGAGTTATGATAAGTGGTTGAAGAGTCAGTCGTATTAATGGTGGTGTTTAATGTTAATGCAGTCTTAGATTTTGTACGAAGTCTTAGTTGGAGTCCATATAAGTTTGAGTCTTTAGTTAGTTGATAGTGATGCAGAGTTTATGCAAAGAAGAGGCAGAGAGGTAGAGAAGAACCAGCAACAACTGAAGAGTTGAAGAAGTTTGAGCACAAGCTCTATGTCTGTGAAGTCAGTAGAGGAAGTCATTGGAACTGAAGATCATTTTAGTTATTGTATTATGTAACCGCGCGCAGTGCGCCGAAGTTATTAATATCAAAGTATATTTTGTGTTGACAAGTTATGTTATTTCTGAGTTTATGTGCTAAGCATAGCATTGTGTTATTCTGCATTTATAATTTTTTCATTAAAACGTTTATTTTACAACGCACAACATTTCGTGTAGTATGTGAATACTATGACAAGTTCTGAATGATTCAATGATGGAGCTTGTGGCGCACAATATTTTGTCACTGCGTTGTCCACAGTTTCCTTGCACGTTGAGGATCCAAGTTTAACCGTTGCGCATTGAATCCAAGATCTAGTATCAGAGCTCAGTTGATCAAAAGTAGGTTGATCAAGAGAATGTTCTATCATAACAAGTTAAAGAGAAGGAACTCTGTTGGAAAGTGAAATATGGCTTCTACCTCAAATCTACAATCTCCCACTTTTACTAGGAAAGAATTATGAGATGTGGTCCTTGAGCATGAAGGCGTTGTTTCGAGGTCAAGAAGTATGGGATATAGTCGAGAATGTCTATGTGGAACCAATAGATCAGGAAGCGTACAATTCCGTCTCACAAGCTGAGAAATATGTATTGAAAGATCAAAGAAGGAAGGATGGAAATGCGTTGTTTTACATAGATCAAGCCATGCATGAGAGCATAATTCCAAGAGTGG
>ML782785.1:637589-648337 GCA_009831015.1 Picea engelmannii
AAGGTATTGTTGTAACCATTGTTGAATTTGTGAGTTGATCTTGACCTTTAAACTTTGAATTAATGTTTTTTAGGTCTTCAAAACAAATCTACTTTTATAGAAGAAGGGATATGGACAATTGTATAGACTAATATTGTTTCTTTGATGCATGACTCTCTATATAGTAAAAATGAAGTTCTAAGATACATGCAGTAAGGGAATATTCTTGCAAGCATCTTGTTTTCCATGTTGCAAAGCTTATGATAAGTAAAATCAGGACTTTGAAAAGGCTTCGGGTTTATTATCTAAATGTGAACCATGACACATCAAATATCTACATCAAATTGTCCATAAACATAATAAAATTAGAGAAAGGGTAACCACTCAAGCAAATAAGCACTAAGTATTGATCACACTAGCTATAAGAGGATGTTAACTTTGGTCATCTAGGATAGGACCCCAACCTAAAATAGAGGGATTGACATGAGTAGGTTGGATTGGGTGCCACCAATTTGCAAGAGCCTATTAGGGCTTGTCCCTCCCCAATATGACAAGGAAATCAGGTAGAGAACTTCCTTCTACCATACACATGCCTCTCTTAAACCTCTCACCCTACTTGGTGATCGAGCTTGATATGCTAAGAACATTACTAGGATCCTACAAAACTAGGTTTCTATCAAAAGCCAACTTGACCATTTGGGACATGAGGGACTAATGAACTAAGTGTCCCAGGAGGTTTAGGTATCACCCTACTCATGTGCATGGGTCTTCCTGCAAGTAAACCAACAATCATTGTAAATTTTCCATTTGAAGCTTCATTGTAAGCATTTTCACAGTGATCTACATTATGAGATTGGTACTTACATGTGATCATACCATAGAAAGTTGTGTGATGAGACATTTTCTTTACATAACAGATCATTTATTTTCTATAGAAAATAACATCTCAACTCTGATCAACATCCATGTAAACTAAAATTCAATGGATCAAGATAATCAATATCTAATGAAGGCATCCTACAATGAGATGGAGGTTGGAGATATCATTGATAGAGGTCCTTGGCTTGTTCCTATGTATCCTTAGCCAAGGGGAATAGCTAGAAGAACTTATTAATGTTTTCTACTTTTACACACTATCGAGAGCATGGTTAGGAACCCTTGGGTAAATAAGTCTATTATCCAAAGGGAGTCCACAAGGCAAAAGATGGTTAGGAACCCTTAGGTAAATAAGTCTATTATCCAAAGGGAGTCCACAAGGCAAAAGATGTTCTTTGGGTTTCAAAATTGATTTCCAAATACTGTGATGTTAAAATAACAATGTTTTTTTGTTTATACTTCATTTAAATATTCTTTTGAATATTAAGAAAACTTTGTTTTCATTTCTTTAATTTGAAAACATTCTTGCACAATAACTAATAAAATATTAACAATGAGAAATTTTGTAAATATTATGCCATACTTATAAGAATGAAAAGTATTGTAAATATTGTGCTAAGAATGAATGAGTTCATATTCAAGTTCAAATACACTAACTCACAAGTATGAAGATACCCACATAGGTGCTTCTCATTTTCCTAGAAATCAAAGTGACAATATTCAAGTTCAAATACACTAACTCACAAGTATGAAGATACCCACATAGGTGCTTCTCATTTTCCTAGAAATCAAAGTGACAAGGGAACACTAGTATGCTCTTAAAACTATGAGTGGTTGTATCAAATACCAAAAAATCTTTGAAGAAGATATTTTTTTCCCATTACATGACGGAGGACGGTGTTTAAAGTCCATGAATCTTCTTATAGGAGAATTATACACATGAAACGGTACCTTGAAGTGGTGTCGTTTAAGGTGAAAAATTAGATAAGATGGCGTGTGATCCAGTATTATGCTTGCATGAATTGGAATGTGCCCTATGAGAAATGTTGGAGTATAACGAAACTATTCTTGATAGATTCCCATGTCAATTTTACAAGACCAAATGGAATTCTTCTAGGTTAGATTCGTTATGAGTGTATAAGGAATCCCTGAGAAAGTAATATCTTGATGTTGATATTATCCCAAGGGTTCATGAAACCCATTCTCGAGGTGGATGAATTAAATTTGATAACAAATTGAACGCTCGATACCTCACACAACATTATATCTAAGGATTTGGATGTACCTATGAAGCATATGTTTCTAAGACAATAAGGCCATAACATACTACAATTTTTTTTTAGGGTTGATACATATTGCACAATGTTATCGCTATTGGGAAATTCATGCAATGCAATCGAGCCTCTAGTTTATACATTTATTTTATGAAAATCGTATTTAGAACGGCCCATGACTATATGGAGTGGCCATTCTTCTTGGGAATTCTAAAAGATATAGGTTTTGTTTTTGTTGGTGCAATGACAACATTGTTTGTTGAGGAATTTGCTTTCCTTTCCATGTATATATAAAATAGGTGGGATTATTTCATTTAAGTAGGACAAGTTACTAATTAAAATAAATCTTTATAATATATGTTATGCTAGAAGGTGAGGATAGGGATTTTGAAAGTTAGATTATTGCCTAATCTTAACTTTAACCATGAATGAACACTTTGTAGATAATTCATATTTTATCATATTTGAATAGGTTCAAACTTCTTGGTACAATATTTCTTTATCCCAAGCTTACACATTTAATGACACATAATGTTATTTTATGCATAGATTCAATGACTAATGTCACTCTAAATTTGTGAATCAAAATTGAATTTGCGTCCAACTAGGAAAAGTTTTGAATTCCTTGCAATTTTGTTTACTTTCCAAGCCTTCCTTAAATATTTATGGAAAGTGGTAGTAAAAATTGTGGAGAAAAATATTGAAAATTGGATTATGAGGAATTTGGAAATTACAGCCAAGTTTCACATTTGTGATAAAGTTTTAAGAAGACGTTATGCATATATCATTATATTTTTTAAAGATTCAAATTCTATACTTAAGTATAAAATTCTAGGTGACTATTTTAATTTGAAAAATATCATACATATACATATGTAGGAAAATAGTGAATAAAAATACATACAATTTTATTTAAACTTTTAAATTTGGGTGAATATTATCAATCTAAGCATATTATATGTAAACAATACTTGATTTTTTAATGTAGAAATGGCTAATTAGAAAATCAGTTTTTTGAGACAAAAGGACAAAAATAGCCAATTGGTGAAAATTCATCATCAAAAAATACCTTGGTACTAGTACTCTCTTTAAGTACCTTCCAAATTGGCATACCAACATCTTGAAAGGAACTTAGAAAATTTATGTGCGTTGACAATGTGAATGGAAAAGGCTTGCATAAAGTCATCGGGAACCTTAAGTTTGTTGCAGTAGTACTGCTATCATGAGAACTAGGAGGTTTGGGTATTATGAAAACAAGGATTCATGCTTAATCTCTTTGTACCAAATGGGTAGTGAACACCATCGATGGCAATGAGGCATAGAATCTGGTTCTCATAATCAAATCCACCAAGTAACCCCATTGGGAAAGAAATAATAGTAGGTTATATCTTTTTTAATATTGATCACCCCTATTTAGGTGAAATTTGTTTTCAAGCTTTTGTTTTCAAAAGTATCTAAAAGGCCTAGGAGAAAACAAAGTCATTTCAATCATGAAATAAATTATATATTTCCATTTAGTGATCATTGTTTTTCATGATCCCCTCTTGAACTACATGAAGTAAAATCCTTGGGCAAATATGCCTCATTTTCAACCTTGATATTGTTTAAAAGAGGCATACTATGAGCCAAAGAATTAGTCAATAGTGAGACATGGGAATGGATACCTTGGTTATAACATAAATGAAATTTTAATCTAGTTATTGTTGATAAGTTTATATAGGAATGAGCGGAGTCTAATTTATAGAGGACCATATGATTCTAATGCATAATCAATCCCCCAAGCCTTATGGAAGGACTAGAAATGGTGGTGTGCTACAACCTTTTCCAAGCCCTAAACTAAAATTTATTTATTTATGTCTCTAATTCATGCCTCTGGAAATCTAGTTGAATACTCTTTGATGAGAAAATTTCAAGAATTGAACTTGGATATTTAGTTTGAAGAGACTTTGGAAGTTGGTACTAGAATTGAAAGAAACTAAGTTTTCCTATATTTTAACTATGGGGACTTACCAATAGGTAAAAGGATCTCTTACCCAAGAATTCAAAAAACATGGTTCCCTTAGTGTGGGTTAGAAATGACCCTGGAACACTTGTTTTGGTGTTTTCCTATAATGGAATCTATGTTTCCTTGGGCTAGTTCCTTATGTAATTCCTACCTCCTAGTTTACTTTACATGGAAAGCTACCATGGAAAGAAATTAGTTGCTTTGGGAAATAAAATTTAACTCCATGTAGATGCTTTTTTGAATTCAATTCCTTTGAATAAGGAATAACAATGTGGTACTTAATGGTAATGATCCTTTTCACACATTATCTTAGTATGTTAGCGCACCAAATCATGGCAGCCTATCCTTGCAAATCATTATGTAGGTTCCTAAGATCCGCATGGAAATGTACCACTTGTAACAACTTCTAGAATTCTATATTGAGGTCCGACTACAGAAGAAAATAGCTTTGGGAGAGGAGGAAGCATGTTCATTGTTGGCCTCCCACCTTAGAAAGGAATGACAAAAAAGATATAAACTTGGACCTTTCTATCATGATGGATGGGAGAAACTACCTAATGGATATCCCATGGTAACTAGATGGGGCCTTAGCTTGGATGACTAGGACGAGCCCCTACCAATTGCTATCATTGCTATTTTTATTTATGTATAAGTCCATAAGCCTTGTGGAACCAAAAACATTGCTACTTTTCTTTATAGCTATAAAATAAATTTTCATGGATGTTTTGGTATAAGTAACCTATTGTATATGGTTGTTGTCCAATACTAAAATATCATGGTTTTTAAAACTACTAAATCTTAGTATTTATTCCCAAAATCTCAAGAACCTAACCAAACAATCTAGATTGGAGGTGCGCAAGAGGATTAGGAGACATTTCTATCATATTGGTATCATTTGTCCACATTCATAAATCATCATGACTTTTGATGGATTATCAAGGAGGTATTTTTTTGTTTTTTGACACAGTTCTCTTTGATACATTATTTACTTGGTTGATATATGATGTTAGAGCATCCCAGGGTATATGTGGAGGGTTCCATTGAATATGAGCCATTTCAACATAATTCCACATAATGATCTACATAAGAATAAGAGTTTGGAGGGTGGATAGTCCCAATAGATTCCCCAAAGATATTGGCAAAACATTCCCATTGCAACCTCACTACCCATCAAGAGTCAAAACCATTTGAGGTTGTGGGGAGAGGAATTACATAGAATACCTATGGAGATTGTAGATTTTAACCTTGTACAATATCTACTACAAACAGATATTCAGTAAAAGAAAAGGAAAGATACAATGACAAATACAAACATTACACAGAGCTTTTTCCCCTGGAAACCCAAAACGGGAAAACCAGCATATTATATATTCATTCATGTGTAATACATTGTTTACAATACAATATGCATATAGGAGCTAGCAGCATCCAAAACCCTAACCCAATGACCTGAATTAGTCCACAACCCTAATTCCTTAACCGAAAATAGAAAACCATCGACAAAAACTATGTGATGAATAACCACCTAAATCTGTGACATGTTTCCCAAGGAAGAAATTTTTTTCTCAAGGGTGCTTCCCCCGAACAACTAATAACCCTCAAGGACTTATACTATAGCATGGGCATGACTGTGAACACTGACAAAACAAAGGTTATGATAATTAAATCCAAAATGATTACCTATGATACTTTTTTTTATGCCAACAATAACTTGGAGGAAGTGCCTTCATAAAGTATCTTGGGATCGATATCCACTACAAACTCAATTAGAACTACAACGTTGAAAAACTGATAAATAGAGGGTGGAAATATTATTATGGGCTCAAAAACAATGGTAAATCAACAGACCCTTGGATTTGGGTTAAAAAAGGCCCTCTTTCACACTTTTGTCACTCCAGTTATCTTATATGGATACGCTAGATAATCCTGGAGAAATATCCAAAAGAATTTTATAACTTATAATCTCAAAATTAAGGGCAATACATCATATCCTATTCTCCTCATAGAAGTAAACCTTTCACCCATTTAGAGCATTTCTATGATTAGATGTCTAATGAACAAGAATACGATAAACAATATGGATGACAAGAGGCTCCCCAAAATTGTTTCAAACTCTAGCCAAAACCACCAACCACTAGGCTAAATCATTGGGGAATACAAGAAGAAGTGATCATGCAGAATATCAATAATATTACAAATATTATCACTTCTAAATTTAAGGAAAATATGTGGTGTGATAAAAAATAAGGTATACATACCCTACCCGCCTATGGATTTGAACTTTTGATCTCTTAGGAGGAAACACATGTACTTAACCATTAGGCCCACTCACACCAGGATGTGGTCAACTGTAATTTAGAAGATCAAAATTACCTCTCAGTTTTGAAAAGTGCAAAGAAGAAAATGGACAATGCTAAAACAAGAACAAACTCTCATGAGTTACTAAGCGGGTAGAAGAAGAAAAACAATTCCTCTTGGATTGCCCTACCTATACCCATATTAGATCCCAATTTAAAAATATCTTCAACATTACTGACCTTCTTAACCTCCTAAATCATCAAAACTATGGTAATGTTGGAAAAGTTCTCTCAATGTTTTTTGAGCTTAGAAATACAATTTTAAAGAAATTGAAATTTTTGCTTAATGACAACACTGAAATATTTTATTTTAAAATTGACATTCAAATAAACTTTTTGTTAATAATATTTTATTTTATTTGTTTAAATGCCACTAGTGAACTCCAACATAACATAAAATTACACATCTCCTAAATTAAAATTGCCCTTTTACAGCCTCAGTGGGCCTAATGGTTAAGAACATGTGTTTCCTCTTAAAAGGTTACAAGTTCAAATCGAGAGAGGGGTAGAGTATGTATACCGGGGAAGGGGGTCCTTTATCCCAAAAGCAAGAGGATCTCATACACCAATTTGATGTGGCTTGATGATTACCTTAAAAAATAAATTATTATTATTATTATTATATATTAACCTTAGTATGATTCCCAATTATAACTCAAAAATAAATGCTTATTTTCGCAACTACCCTTTCTGTGCTTTTTTTTCAAGTTTTCAGCTCCAGCGAGGAATTATTTTCCACTAATCCCCTGCCCTATTACGGGAATATATTCATATCTTCTTGAATCCATTCGTACATGCTCATTTTGTTAGAAAGTATCTGTGTAACTCATCTTCAACCGCATATTCACCTCTGACTATGTTCATTATAACGTCCAACCAGATCGATTAATGGACCAAACTTCACTCCGGTTTCGTAAATTTGTCCTCAAAACGAGTAGAATAAACAAAAAAACGGTCCAGTGCGAAGTTTGAAGATGATAACGATAATCTTATTGCGGAATGCTCCACAGGGACGTCATCCAACAATGATGACGATGAAAGGGAGGAAAATGGACGTACCAAACGGCAGTTAACAATGGAAACTCAGGATTGGAAGCTCTGCTTGAAAAGGAACCCGCGAGAAGTTATAAGGCGTAACAGACATGGCGTTTCGAATTCGATGAGGGCTATCGTTTGGCAGTTCATTTCAGGCGGACGGGACCTTCTACTGGCAAACCGAGGAATTTACTCACTGCTACTCTCCAATGAATTTTCCCTGAAATCAGAATCAGAGAAGCTTATCGATAAAGACATCCATCGCACTTTGCCATCACACAAATTATTTCAAATGGTAGACAGGCCCGGCCATCGATCTCTCCGCAATGTGTTGAAGGCGTATTCGTTATACGACACAGAGGTGGGGTATACGCAGGGGATGAATTTCATAGCGGCCATGCCTCTGCTTTACATGAATGAAGAGGAAGCATTTTGGGTTATGGTGGCATTGCTGAAATGCATGCAAATTCGAGGTGTGTATTTGGAAGGCCTGCCTCTACTCCACCAATACTTCTTTCAGTTCGAAATGCTTGTGAGGGAGCAGCTGGCCGAACTGGCTAAGCATTTTGAGGAACAGGTGGTCATGCCAGCGATGTATGAAAGCAGTTGGTTCATGAATGTTTTCTCCACATACTTTCCATTTTCATTAGTTGTTCGGATGTGGGATGTTTTTCTCTACGAGGGTATGAAGGTAGTTTTTGGAGTTGGCCTGGCACTGCTAAAATTCTTTCAGGATGATCTATTAAAATTGCCCTTTGAGAATCTCTTACTATTTCTGCGAGGGTTACCAAAGGAGGCTTTGGATGCGAACACATTGATGCCAATGGCATGTTCATTGATGCTTCAGGAAAGGTTAAAAGAACTGGAGTTAGATTATGTGCTAAGCAATGAACAACCATCAGCTTCAAGAGAAAATAATGATGGTGGATGGATTGTTGTTATCCATCCAAATGATAAAGGGTTTGGGAGTAATCAACCATCCATCTCAACAGAAAGTTGCTCGGATGAATGGATCCTGATTAATTCACATGATCATAAGAAACGAAGGTTGGATAATTAAATTAAATGCATCCAGGTTGAATGTTGTCCGAGAGTATTGTTGAATAAACGAAGGCTGGAGAATCAGTGATTGTGAAATTCAATGCAACCCGGTTGAATGTTGTCACAAAGTATTGTTGGAGTATTGATGGTGCATGTTGTATTGTAGTGTCCATTGGAGTAGGTTTTTCTGGATTGTAGACCTGTAGGCCTCTCATATGATTTTCTTTTAAAATTCACATCCTTACTATGAAATTGTGTTTCATATGTCAATATTTCTTAGGACATCCTCAACTATACAAAATAAAAGTTTATTAATTGGTAATATGTATTAATTAAGTTTAGTTATGTTAATTAATTTTATTTAATGAGGGGCACATATTCATGTTAAATTTGGATTTATCAAGCCCATAGAGAGATCAATTTTTTCATGGTGTAAATAATATTACCATTTAATTCTATGTTGTAAGTGTTGATAGAGGTATTTACCTCCACTTGTAACCCGAGAATAGAATATTCCAAGAAACAAGAAAAAACCCTAAAGCATTAAACTTAACCCTAAAAGACAAGTCGACTCAAGGAAATATTTAATATTAAGTATTTAGACTCCAGAATGAGCAGGCAGCCTAGACAGCTCAGGAAAACAATATAAATACAAGTAGCCCGACCTTGTTTTGCATATACAACTCGAAATTTTTGTAGTGAAGAAGTGTGCACTACAAAAACTAGGCAAGTGCGCAAGTCTAGGGAGTAGTTGCAACCGACAACTATTGCAATATGTATTCTTGGACTCGAACTTTCTATTGATTATGGTTGGACTTTCTGATTAGTCTTGGTTATATTTGCTTGGTGCATTAGCCTTGGTTGGCTATTGGTTTGCTTCTAGAATCAATCTCTTTCAAAGTTAAGGTGCTCAGGGGTGGCTTCAGCCTATGGTTGGGTGACAATATTGTTATATAGTCTATGGTTAAATGAACAGATCTATTACTTTCTAAAAGGTTATGGGCCCACACTATCTTCGGACAATCTAACCGCTGGAAGATAGATTGGGAGGACTTTCTCAATTGCAGTTGCAGATGCAGGCAGTTTTTGCTGCAATAATGAAACCCTAACCCTCTTGTTGAGGCACCTTAAGTGAAGAGATTGACCTAATTTTTGGATATCCTAGTGTTCCCTAGCCTAGCGCATCTCTTGGTACTCTCAGCAAGCTAAGATGCCAAGTTTGAGTTTTTGGTCAAAATCAAGGGTTGACCAAGTCAAAGAAATTATGATTTACTCTATGAAGTGAGAAAACCAGTTAGAAGGGGCTTCTAACTTCAGAGCATGGAAGACAAGGATTGAACTCATCCTTGCTAAGAACAAAGTGGGTTTATATAATTGCCACACATCGCTTATCATTGTTTGGAAATTTTTTTGTTTGCATTGGCTCTGTGTCGAGGGCTGTGTGTGAGGTCGCCGAAGTCGCCGAAGTCGTGGGAGCAGTGGAAGCAGAGGACGCCGAGGACGCCGAGGTCGTGGGAGCTGTGGACGCCGAGGACGTCGAGGAATTTCGAGGTAATCCTGTTCTAAATGCATAAATAAAACACGTTCTAAGTTGTTAATATATTCCGTATTCGGTGCGATCACACGTTAATTTACAGTTTTACAGTTGCATGTTAATATATTCCGTATTCGGTGCGATCATATATTCGAATTCTCGCCGTGATAAATGAAATTCTTGCAAGGGTAGATGAAGATACTCGATCTATAAAATATAAATGTGCATTTTCCTTTCCATGCACGTCAAACCATTAATCATGCAAACTGTCCCCGAAGCCAGAAACGGTTTAACCAAACCCCAACAGTACAACATTTTGTTATAGGAAGATCAAACCAGTCCGAGAGTCCAAAACCGTAGTAAAATCCTTGGAAACTATTTTTAAAATGCATAAATTCGGAAACTGTACGTTTTCGTTCGTTTCGTTTTGAAATGAAACTGTATGTTTTCGTTCGTTTCGTTTCGTTTCGTAAATGAAATGCATAATAGATTATGGATAATGCATAATCTGCCTGCGGTTATGCATAATGCATAATAGATTTATCGTTTCGTTTCATTTCGATTTATCTCCCTGCGGTTATTTCGTAAATGAAATGCATAATGCATAATAGATTTATCTGCCTGCATAATAGATTTATCTGCCTGCA
>ML782786.1:40869-61781 GCA_009831015.1 Picea engelmannii
TTTGAGCCTCGACTTCAAGCTACCTAAACCTCTCCTACAAACTGAGCGATAACAGGACTCTCTCTAGCCTAGCCCAATCGGCCCTAAGAAAACAAGATCCCTACTTCCCTCAATACCCTAAAAGACGACAAGTCTAATGATTGTGTCCAAGAGGTGCATCTTGGACGATTCTCTAGAAGTGCCTCTATAAACACTCTCTCAAGTAAGGCAAGGGATCCATATCCCTTGTTAAGTTGAGGCTAAAAAGTATGTCTTACAATAAATTTAGGCCCTAAAAACAAAACCCCCAAGTATAGGTCATGGTGATCTCAATCTCTACACCTCCAAAGGAGAAGTGATTGTCAAAGAGAGCACACTACAACCAATTGAAGATCAAAACCTTAGTTTTACTCAAGTTAATCATCAAACATAACAAAACTAGATAACGTGTCAATCTGTCTCTAGTATATACAGCACAATGAGTTAGGCAACCAAGAGGATCACGTCATCTACAAAAAGAAACAAGAAGATTAAGACATGGTGAAGAAGACAACCATCCTCGTCCTATATATGCTCTCTATGAAAGGACTTCAACTCATCAATGTAGATCCCACAAAGAGTTGATGTGAGAGGTCACCCCTGCTTGACCCCTCTAGTACTCCTAATGAAGTCCAAGATGTCGTGGGCGGTGCAAAGATGACGAAAAACTGACTCGTAAAGTCTCATGATGACAACCACAAAGGTCTCCAAAATATCAATGTCAAGTAACCTTTCGAATAAGGCCTCTCTTAAGTCTTAGTCAAACACCTTTCGAATACAAAACAGCAAAAGACTTTCAAAATGAGATAACAAGCCTCCTCAATAATGGCACAAAGTGTGAAGATGTGATTTAAAGTCTAATACTCCAAGTGGAAACATGTTTGTCCAATGGCCTTGAGGTGCCTCCTCTTGAACTCATCGGATAGGCACAAATGAAGGACTACAGCATAAAGCTTGAAAAAGATGTTTCCAATCACAATGGTCTTATAATTGTTCGAATCTAAACTAACTCCTAATTTGAAAATCGGGCGTATGATATGGTGGAACCATGACGTATGGAAGCTTGGGCAAACAACATGATTAAATAAATCAGCAATGTGGAAGTCAAGAGAGTGAATACCGTGCTTGAGAAATTGAAAGCCTTCCTTGTTGGCAACCCTGCCGATACTTGTGATCCTAACAGCTCTCGTGATATCGTCATAAGCGAATATATGACAAGAGGAAGGGGGAGAGGCAATGTGTACTAGAGGTTTCTCCTAAAGGGAGTTATGTGAAAGAACATGGACTGATGATCGAGATGAAGTGGGAGAACAATTTGTCTAGGAAATAGTGTGTGCTAGATGCATCCCTGCACAATGTCCCAAATAATGACATATCATGAATTTTAAGTTATAATTGTCCATCTTCATTTCCTAAAAACCAGGACTTAACTGATCAGGACATTAGCCCACTTCATTCTTATAAATGGAATCTGATAGTTGCAGTTCGGATTATAATTGCCATACCAGAGGCTGTATCAATGCAAATGACAAGCACAAAGTTCCAACTGTAATTAAATCTCCCGGTACTATAACACTTCAATGTGGTAACAATAACTAGAAACATCTGTGTTGAAGCACAATGAATAGACAAGAAATATTTATTCACAAAAATTCAAAACTCCACCCACTGACTTTGCTTGACATTTTCCAGACAACTGAAACTGTAAGCTGTTAATAGGGAATAATAATAATGTTGGGCCCTATAGCCCAGAGGACCATAGATATTAAATATTAAAAATGTAACTTCCATGGGAAGGAATCCACGTCTAATTCGTTAGTTGTTAGTCAGTTGTGCATTTCCTTGTTTATGATTCTCTCATTTGTTTATCAAAGAGGTTTGATCTGGAGAATCCACATCAGCTGCTTAGTTATTTCATTGCTGAAAACTGGATATAGAATTCAAGCTGGTGAAGCTCAATTTATTAAGAGAGGCGTTTGTTGTGGCAGAAGCTATTTATTTTTTCCAAGCTAATAAGGAAATTACAATAGTTTGCAAAGCAAACAGAGTGAAGAAAAAAAAACTTCTGACTAATCAGAGATAGAAGTATAAGTGCACAATAATAAAAGAAAAGAAGCATACAAGCCAAAGCTTGAATTTACCAAAGAGCCAGAAGGCATATCCCAAACACTATTTTCATCTGCAAATACTCCTTGGTATTGGCCCTCTGATATCCTGTGATTCGAGCCTTTAAAAATTTTATCAAGCCACCTCATGATGCGTGATTGTTTTTGCACATCACCCAGAAAAATATGATCTGCATGCATCATTGGAAATATGAGCTACTAGCTGCAGAAAGCTAATAAAAAGAAGCAAATAAAGTTTGCTTAAACTTATTCACTTCATAGAATAAATAGGAAATAGCTAGAAGAAACCCAACATGCATTGATATAATATTATAAACAGTCTAGGAAGCTGAAATAAAGAAAATAACAGTTGTTTCTTCTTCAACAGCCATATATGCTGCAGATGCAAACATGTATATCAGAGTCACCAGAAGCATGGTTTCACAAGTGGGTGTGGAAGGAAATCAGGTGCTGGACCCTGGTGCAGTAAATTTCCAGAACTCAATAATTTGGGGATTTGTCAAATTACGGTTTTCAAAAAGATTTAATAGATCAACATTTACTATCTAGGAATTGTATCCCAGAAGGATACAAGGATCCTAGGAGTGGATGTGGGTGCACATTGGGTGCAGGTGGGGCACTGGATTTAGAAGGATCCAGTAACTTTGTATGAAAGTTTTACTTCAATTTTCTACTGCTGTAAGAACATATATGCACATTGCAAATTGTCTACTGCATAGAGAAAGCATACACACGAGCATAGCATGGAGGACAGAAATATATTTAATGTCTATTTAATGTTGTAAAATAGAGCAGATACTGAACCAAATAATTCTCAAGTCGACATGTTAGAAACAAATGGCAACAACAAAATGTAATCTAGAAGTACTTCTTGACCTTATGAGACAACCGCAAAACCTCACTGCGCTATCTAGGGTCTTCTTCCCTAGAGATGAAAGAACTTTTAGTTTGTCTATCAAAAGTATAGAGAAGATATTGGTAACTTCGGTAAAAAGAAAGACACCTGTCTTTTAGTAATTCAGCACAAAGGATTCTCAGACCAATTCGACTTTTAGCATATAACATTAAAAATCTTGTAAAAGACAAAAGTTTAGCAGAGATAGAGAAAATGCATTCCGTGCCTAAATAATAGAGTAGAGAAAATCGGAAACAGGTCAACGTGGTTACTTTTCTTACAGAACAACCAGAAAGCATGACAATCTGTGAGTTTACACTTCAGATGCATCAGAACAAACCAGTTTAGAGAAGTATGAGGACTCGAATATAAAAACTAACTTGCATATTTTACCTTTGCTCCCTCAACCTTGGAATTTCGCTGCTATAATGCAAAATTTTAAACAGGGAGAAAAGTTAGAACCATAGCAGGAAAGGACCGTGAAAAGCAGAAAAGGTCTAGACAAAGAATACGATTGGGATGTTGGATATTTTCCATCAGTGCACTTTTCAATTCATTATTAAATTCTATTTGGAGTTACATTCACCTTGCCTAATCCAGGTGCCATTTCAGCACTAAATATGAACAACTGTCAAACTGTTCTTAAATTTTAGAATAAACCATGCAAGAGAGACATTCTCGACTGTGGAAGTTGTTGGGCATTCTCGACTGTGGCAGCGGTTGAAGGCATCAATCAAATCATGACCGGCAATTTGACTTCTCTGTCCGAGCAGGAACTGGTGGACTGTGATACTTCTTACAACCAAGGATGCAATGGCAGCCTCATGGATCCTATTTGTTCACTGATAGAAGAATGGTGAAACTATTTGTTCACCAAGTTATCGGGGGAATGTTCAGACATGGCAGCAGTTTAATTCCAGAAATTCTACTCTCTTTCAAAGTTCATTTCAGATGAACCATTCAGCATCCATATTGGCGGTTTTTTCAGGCATATCTTCATTGAAACTCAGTTCAGAAGTTTCAGATTGAAGAATGAAGATGATACCAGTTTATGCACTAGTTCATGTTGCCTTACTGGTATAATTATTCAGACTTGTGATTGAGAGGGGGAATGTTACACTATGAGTCCCTAGACAATCACAAAGTCCGAGATCACCTTCTTATGAGTTGTTATCCTTATCCACTTATGAGTTGCCAGTGAGATATAGATCTAAAAGTGGTCAAATACATGTACTATGTACTGACATCATGAGATGAATACATGAGTTGAGAATCTCTTAAAAGCCTCTTCCGCCAAGTTCTTGTGCTTGCTCTATTTCTTAACACTAGCTAGCATGCTATATAATTTCCTCCTAGAAGGAACAGATGGTTTTCTCATCTATTTCTAACATCTTGGTGCATCGCTTCCTGTTCAAAAGAAGAATGCAAGAGAAATGCAATAACCTGCATACATTCGTGACAGTGTGAGAGGATGAAAAGTCTGAATTGTATCATGCTTAATGGGTTGTAAAAAGGAAACTTGCACATACGCACATGAACTACTAATCAAGGGAATCCTTGAACGAACAACTGACATCAACCAAGAATTCATTTGATTTTAAATTTGAAAAGGAAATTCGGCAGTCCTGGAATGTTCAAATTCTGAAAAAGCTAAAGTACATGAAGCCATAAACAGGATGATATCCAAACTCCTGTCATCCCCAAGGACTCAGCCCCTAATAGTACCACCAAAAACATTTTTCACTGCTTACACAGCCAGAACATTATTCCCACAGCTTATGCTTGGCTATATTAAGTTGTGGGCCGTGGCCACTGCTAATTCTAGAATGATGTCTCTTATATACCAATCTCGTATTTTCACTACTCATTTCACACCTCAACGTTAAATCTGATGATTTCAACAGTCTTCAGAAGTAATGTTACCTATCATTTAGAAATGCTAGAAAAGTTTTTCTGGCCATAGTAATAAAACAAAAATTCTGCAGTTCCAAGAAATGTCTAGATGTGTTCTGCACAAACTTATGATATTATGATGCATAATCCTGAATCTAGCTGCGAATGAAGACTAAAACTGCTACAAATTTGCAAATCAGCAGCTGTATTGATGATCTAGAAAGTCAATTCTGCCCCTCAAATTTGATTAAACATCTTCTGACATGGACCCAGCTTTTTTGCTACCTCCAGATCCTAAAGCAATGACCAATATAAGGCTAAAAGCAACATTCTATCAAAATTAATAGTACAAGTCTCAAGAGGATAAGAGAGGAAAATCCAGCCTCGCCGAAGAGAAACAAGGTGCTCTGCAGTCCAGGTGGGGATGGGGGAATCCATCAACACTTCATGTGTTTGAGAGTGCATCGAATCCAAACAATGCATTGGGTACATTAAATATGGACACTAGCACAGACCAGTCTAAAACCGAACTTGACATGCACCTCAAGGTTGCAAAGCTCAAGGATGTATCTCCCAAGTCCACACACGGAAAATGCATTAAATATTGGAATTTGAGATATGCAACCTCGACATGCATATCAGACCAGGGTTTAGACGGGTCTGTGCTAGTATATATTCAACTGATATCAGCATGCATTGCGCAAAATACTGTTGAAATGCCAACGTTTCATATGTGTTTTCCTTTTATGAAACCACTTTTTTTTGCAAAAATAAAACAGCATAAAAATTATAACCAAAACACAAACCGCACCTAAAGTTGAAGACAAACACGGCTACATATTTCTTAAGCCCAAACATCACTACATTTTTCTTAGCCCAAATAACAGAGGATACATCCCAATTTCTTTGTCACGGTCTCCATGCTTGCTCCTTTCAAGTAGACCAGAAGTACAAATTAAGCCAAATACTAACTGTAGATTTCTAAGCCGAAAAATTATAGAAATATGAAGAGAATAATAATTACAGAAGACCCAATTCAAATTCCTGCGAATATGCAGAACCCATCAATCCATGGTTTCGAATGGATATTCTTCTAGCTAAAAAAAGGAGGTGGGAGGCTCATCAATTGTAAATTTCCAAGCCCAAATATTATACAGAATCGCAGATATGAAAAGGATTATTAAAAAAGACCCAATTCCAATTCCTGTGAACATGCAAACCCCATCAATCCATGGCTTCAAACGGGCATTATTGTAGCTAAAAAAGCAGGTTGGAAGCTGGTCAACTGCAAATGTCCAATGCCAAATATTATACAGATATGAAGAGAATAGTTGCCTAAGAATTCAAATTCTTGTGTATATGCAACAACCATAAATCCATGGCTTCAAATGGATATTTTCCTAGATAAAAAAACAGGTGGGTGGTGCATCAATTGCAAATTTCCAAACCTAAATGTTATGCAGATATGAAGAGAATATTCACCAAAGACCCTATTCAAAATCTTTTGTATATCCAACAACCACCAATCAATGGCTTGAAATCGGTATTCTTCTAGTTAAAGCAGGTGGGTGAGTCATCAACTCTCAATTTCCAAGCCCGAATATTTTAAATAGATAAAGAGAATATTATTAATAAGCAAAGACCCAATTCAAATTCCTCTGTATATGCAACAACCATCAATCAATGGCTTCAAATGGGCGTTCATCTAGCTAAAGCAGGTGGGGGGTTCATCAACTGTAAATTTCGGAGCCCGAATATTATGGAGATATTAAGAGAATAATTACCGAAGACCCAATTCCAATTCCTGTGAATATGCAAAACCCATCAATCCATGGCTTCAAATGGGTATTCTTCTCTCTATGAAAGCAGGTGGTTGATTCATCAAACATCTAGAATTGGCCTTTAAATTCATTAAATATAATCTAAATAGAGCTCCCTCCGTAATTTCATACATGAGAAATCAAAACACTGAGACAACAGATAGAGTTGAAATGCCTACCGAAAGCATTTATTTGACTCATCGTCAAACAGTATTCTAAACAGTATTCTTCCGAAGATCTGAATGTCTCTGTACTCTAACTATAATTGAGTCTATGATAAAGGAAACCCCACCATGATCCAAGATGTACAGATCCAGCTTTGCATAAGTCTAGAATTTCACAGACAAAAGTATACAAAGTAAACAGCTAATTCTTCGTCAAAAGTTTTAAAGGAATCAATGGGGTTAAACGAACCTCGATGGGCCTCCTGAACCTCGATGGGCCTCCTGAATGGAAGGCGCCCAAAAGCTAAAACTTGGAAATGATTATCCAGGAGCTCGAGAAAAGGATATTGGGCATACTCATTTTAGGTATAAATATAATAAAGGTGGTGTAATTTGTTCGCAGATGCGGTCAAATCACTGCATAGCGATTCCAGAATTGTCATCTACGACGAGGATTGAAATGGAGAAGGGCCGTGAATTTTTTTAGTAGTTTCCCAGAGGCCCGTCAACAGGAAACTAACTAGAATTGGGCCTTCGTCAAAATTCTCACATCGCTTGTCTGAATATATTTAATCAAAAAATGATATTACAATAAAATTAAATATTTGTGAATGGAAAGCAAAAGTTCAACTGATATGTGTAGGAGATTGATTCGTGCAAACCATGATTAAAAAAGGCCATAAAGGTGATTCGTATGTGTTGTAGATTGATTGGTACAAACCAAGATAAAAGGCCTAAAAGTAATTCGACTTTGGATAAAAGTGGGGTGCTTGGATAAAATGATGATATAGTAAAATTAAATATTTGAAAAAATGATATTACATTGAAATTAAATATTTAAAAATGAAAACAAGATTTGAATTCTCTGGTTGATTGGCACAGCAAAATTTGAGTTCTCTGGTTCATATATGTAGAAGGGTGATTGGTACAATCACGAGAAAAATTCATAGTGCAATTCACCTTTTTGTAGTGGAGTGTGTTTAGAATTTGTGTAGGATGTAAATTGGAGAGTATTTTCGGTAGTTAGAATTGTTATAAATGAATCATAATGAGAATATAGTGTTTTATTTAGAATTTTAAAAAATTAAAAAAGGAAAAAATTATATAGTCTTAAAAACAATTTTAAGAGGTTTTAAGTTAGATATTTATTATTTTTATTTTTCATATATACAGAAAATCTTTTAAAAAAAATACATATATATTTATATAATATGTTTCATTGAAAAAATGAGGAAGTTAAATAAATAAAGGATCACATATTTGAAGATTAAAATTTAGTTTATGGTAAATTAATATTGATAGATATATGTGTTTCCTTTTGAGGTCACATGTTTAAATCCAGATGAGGTAGGGTATGTATAACTCCTTAGAATTTACCAATAAAATAGGCTTGGCCATGACCTTAAAAATAGATTATTATTATTATAAATAAATTTAAGTTTTAAAGTTAAAATTTGATTTATAATGAATTAATTTTTATGTAAATAAGTTTAAATTTGAGGATTAAAATTTGATTTGTAAAGCCCAAGGGGGTTGGATCCAATGGTGAAAAGTTAGGAGTTTTTCATTGTTGGGCAAGGTTCAATTCTCATGAGGGCCTAACCTGAAGTCATGGGGGCACCTTGAGGTAGTGGTCAAACTAGTGGTTGCACCCAGAGATATGTGATCCATGCACACATAAGTGGATCAAAGCCCACCCCCATGTCCATTTTAGAGTTGATGTAGACTCGTGCACACATAAGTGGATCAAATCCCACCCCCATGTCCTTCAATTTTAGAGTCCATTGGATGTGGGTTGGGTGGTTGGGAGGATTGATTGTTACCATCCCCACCCAGGTTCAACTCCTTGTAAGTGAATATTAAAATGATATTGTGACTCATGCACACATAAGTGGATCAAATCCCACCCCCATGTCCTTTAATTTTAGACTCTATTGGATGTAGATTGGGTGGTTGAGATGAATGAAAATGCTTGCCCTTCCCAATGTTCTCTTTTCGGGGAGGTTATTTGTGGGCATACATTTGGTCCACTCAAGGTGTACATGAGACCCCCTTGTCCTTGTTTGTGGGACAAAGGATCCCCTCTGTGTAGAGATTTGACTATTAAATTAAATTCTATAAAAAAATTATTTGAAGAATGTTTTTCAATTATCTAAATATATTCAAATTATAATAATTGTAAATTTGCAAATAAATAGTATAAACATTTCTGAGTATTTGGAAATTGCATTGTAATCAATTTAAGATTTAGTTGATTATGATAAAAATACATATTTATATATTAAAATAAAGTTGTGTTTGAATCATGAATATCATAACTACTATTATAAAAAAATTAATTGATTTTTTAATAAAAAGTCTACTAAGATAATTGCATTATCTTGTTCTAAGTTGATGCATGGAACATATTCTCATGCCACACATTTGCATTATCATGTTCTAAGTTGATGCATGGAACATATTCTCAGCGCTATTAAGCGTAAAATGGCACCTTATGTCCACTCATAAGGTATGATTTTATATTTGAAGTAAATAATCAAAGAATAGAATGTCTTCATATTATGTTAACATCCCTTACCTTTAACTACCAAGTGGTTGGATATGGGTTTGGAATGTATGAATAGTGTAGTTTGTATGTTGAGAGTAGTTAACCTCGTTGTTTTGGCAGTCCACTTGGCATGTAGAGGCAATTGTAGAAGTATGAAGGAAGGCTATAATATATAGTTCAAGTATGAAGGAAGGCTCTAATATATAGTGGTTGTGAATTGTGAAATAGTGTAGTTTGTATGTTGAGATTGTTTTGGAGTCCACTTAGCATGTAGAAGCAATTGTAGAAGTATAAAGGAAGGCTATATATAAAGTATGAAGGAAGGTTTTAATATATAGTGGTTGTGTGAAATGTGATGGAAATTTATGGTTGTGTTGAAATAGGATGAAAAGTTATAAAAGAGTTATATGAATTGTCTGTGAAATGATGAAATGTTATTATAATTTGTTTGTTGTTTATATATATCAAAATTTTATGTTAAGAATGAGAAATAAAAAATTATTTATTGTTTTTATAAATAAAAGAAATTTTATAATTAAATTTTACAATGTAATTTTAGAGATGAATTTAGTTTATGTGGATTCAAAAACTATTATTTAAGACAATAACAACTATCACGATTGGTTTTCTTAAATTTTAAGTTATAATCTTTGTTATATGTAGTGTAGAAAATCTAGATTTTATTATTATTTTAAATACATTTTGTTAATTATTTTTGTAGTGTTTATGTAAATTTGAATCAAAGTTGTGATTATTAAATAAAGGTTTAGGTGATTTTAATAAAGAATTTTACTTAATTTTAATATGATTTGTATTCGCACATTGATAAGAAGGTGGTAGGATGAAATGATGGAGGCGTACCCCTTTAAGAAATGGGTGGAAAATGTAAGTTGGCATGGTTAAGCGAGTGAAGGGGAGAGCAAGGACAATGAAAGCCACCTATGTTTGGCCCTTTTGTCTAACAAGTATATATTCATGTTGCATAAGCATTAAAAATCTATATACATGAATTATGGATTTGAGTAGGCAAAGGTACAATAACACCAATTAGTTATGTTAATTGCCTGGGAAGGTATGTATTAAACAAATATTTAAGTTGTCTCCTCTACATTTTTTTAATTATATTTGGTAGTGTTGGGAGCTCTCTCTAGTATAACAATCTTCACAGTCGTCCTTATCACATCACTATTTACTTCATAAGGTAAGAAAATCTTGTTTCTTCCAGTAACTTGTAGACAAAGGGGTTTGTATTTTTAGTAATTGGGCAAGGGTTGAGTCTATGTTTGAGGGTAGGGGACATTCACTTTATAGATCAGTGGGAGGAATGGTTTTGGAAGTCATATTCTCTACTCTTCTTAGCTCTATGATGAGCTAGAAGGGAAGCAAAGGGAGGGTAGGCATTCCTCAACTCTTTGTCTGTGGTTATTGGAAAGGTTTAAGTTGGTTAGAAAAAATGAATGGGAAGTAGCCTGAGGGGAAGCCAATTGCGAGAAGTAGTGAATGTACTATTGCTGGCCAACACAGTTATGCAAAACTTCTAGCAAAAGAGTCCATCACAAATTAGGCAAACTAGAGCCCAAACAAAAGGCCATGGAAGCAATAGTGAGATACAAAAGAAGATTCTCAACTACAATAAAGGAGGAGATAGAAATGATAAAAAAAATTGGTAAGGGAGAAGCATGGCAACACCACATCACGTGACATTGATGCAAAGCTCATGGATTGGATTCCTGACACAAGGTTTTCTCGAAGTAGGGACATCAAATGCTTCAAGTTGGTTTTCTCAAGTTTTTTTTTACTAACACAATAAATCATTCATATCTTAGATACTAGAAGAATGTGGGGTGTAGCAACAAGCTATATTGGACAAATTGGACTTCTTAAACTGTAAATATAAAGCACTAGTCAAGACAATTTAGGGCATGGAAGTTGTGGAGGGTGAGAAGAATCAGGAAAGCAGTGCACGAACTATGGAGGACCAAATTAATGACAATCGAGTCTACAAACATGTAGACTCATACTTAGAGGCAAAGGATTATGGACTTCTTTAAATGATCCAAGTTTTTTTTGCTTTATTTTTTTATGTTAGTCTCAGGCTAGAAATATCTTTTTACTATTTAATTTATAAGTGACTAAATTATATATATATATATAATCTATTTTTAAGGTTACAACCAAGCTAAACACTAAATCGGTGTATGAGATCCCCTTTGCTCAGCAATTTTACTGGTAAAGTCTACGGAGGTATACATACCTTACCCCCTCTAGATTTGAAAATGTGACCTCTTAAGAGAAAACACATATTCTTAACCATTAAATCTACTCACACATGTTATATATATAATTATTTTAATTTTGAAAATAAATTAAAAAAATTGTAATTTTTTAAAATTAATGACTTATATTATTTTATAATAAAATTTATAAATATTTTGAAATCAAAATATTATATTATTTAAATTTTAAAATTCATATTCATTTTATTTATAATAATTTATAACTAAATTAACTATAAATTTATAAATCTATACAATCAAATTATTATAAATTTTAAAATTCATGTTCATTTTATTTGTAATAATTTATAACTAAATTGACTATAATTTATATCTTATATTTTAAAATTCAAAAAAAAAATTATTTAAATTTTACATAATAAATATTTTATTTTAAATTAAATATTTATTGTTTTAATGTTTTTAATAAACACTAAAGGAACTTCATCATTGTTGTTTTTAAGTTTCTGTGGTGAGAAATTTCATATATGTTTTTTGGATAATCCATAGTTGGTATCATTTCGTCGTCGACGACGAAATGATACCAACTGTAGATTATCCGAAAAACATATGTGAAACTTAATCATGTTTTTTATAACTTGCATTAATACCTTTTAAAAAATTAAAAATATAATATACAAAGTAAGTATCATGTCTATAAGATTTATAAAATATTATCCTTACAACATAAAATATTCTCCTTACAACATGTGATTGCAACCCTCATAAGATGCACTTTTTATGAGGATGGACGGATGCAATGGATTTGTTGATGAAAAACATGCATTTTATTGAGAGAGGGACCACCCCACCAACCATTACTTTGTTTTTTCTACTAAAATAAAGTTCAGGGTTAACTAAGAGTTACATAAGTGTGCAATCCATCCAATTTATTTGTGGGGATGTGATATATTATTGCATATAAAGAGAACTTCTATGAATTTTATGTGAGTGGTATATGAATAAATGTGAAAATTTATATAATTTGAGGTTAATTTAATTAATCAAATTTTTAAATAATTTTTTTTTGATAAATTATACGTTTAATTTTTTTATTTTTAACTAAAATTATATAGTGAAATTTTTATCTATTATAAATCTCAAATAAATAATACTATTTATGATAAATCATAGAAATGTGAAGAAAAAAAAATGAAATCATACAAAATTAAAATTATATAATGAAATTTCTATATACTATAAATCCCACATAAATGATTCTTCTTTATGAAAATCATAGAAACGTGAAAAAAGAAAAAGTGGAATCCTACAAAAGAAAGTTGAATATGATATCACTTTGACATGCATCTTCTTAATATCATAACCAAGATAAGTTAAAGGTTGCCATCATGGATGGTAAGAAATTGGATTCTACATTTTTTAACTATTGCATCTGCATCTCTTTCAATGCATCTGGAGTATAACTATTGCATAACCATCTCTTTCAATATTAACTTTGACTATGTCCATGCTTTTAGGTAATTATTACTAGTTAGACCATTTTATGAGGTTGTTGGTTAAATAATCATCTTCTTGAATGTATTATTAAGAGTTAAAATTTTATGGAATGCAAAAGAGTAAAGTATCACATTGTGTACGAAAAAAAATAAAAAAATTAAAGTGGTTAAGAGCCTTCTTTTGAAAAGTATTATGAAGGTATTAAAGTAGTTAATAACTTTTTTTGAAGTGTTGTGAAGATTGGATCACTTTGTTATTGTTATTAATAATAAAGTATTTGCTTTTGTATGGAATAAAGATAAGGTTTAATTTATTTTTCTCATTTTTTTTTTGGTAAATTATTCACATTATTTTATATTAGTTTGAAAAAAAGATTGTAACATAACTATGTTGTTGGTTTGTCAAATGGGAAATTAGATTAGTAGTAAAATAACATTTTGTTTATCCAGATTGTCTTAAGAAGTAAAGTAAACTTTAAACTATATATCTTTGTATGTTAAAAATCGAGGGCAAACTAATAAAGTTTGAGACTAGCTTGTCTAAAACCATGATACCTAGGATGAGGAGGGGCTAGAGCTTCTCTTCCTCTAATTCTAGAAAGAAAAAAAACTAACAGAACAATCATATACAAAAACTAGACTAAAGGAGGATGGTCATCAGAACCTAGGGTTGAGGAAAGGCGAGATTGGTGAGGTCCATGTCTGCAATCTTTTCAACAAGCAGGTTCATTTTGTGATCCACAAGATTGAACTAAAGTTGAACATCATCTAGGTGGAGAAGAATTTCCTGATGAACCTCGTGACATTAAACAAACACCTTGCCCATGAGTGTATTCATATGTTAGTAAAGATCAATTGTTTTATAGTATTTAGATTCCCAGGCACGAGAGGACCCTGGGTCGCGAATCAATGGACAGATGTTCTCATTAATAACATCATCCTCAATGTCAACTGGAATATCTCCCTCGGCATCCACACAGGTAGCAGGTACCTGCTATTTCAAAAGAGTCACGAGCGTCGAATGCAGTTCTTATCAAGAGGCCACAGATAGAGCATATTAAAGCTGGACATGAGGAGGAGCAGTGAACACACCATGATGCAGATGGCGCAGGAAGGGAAGAGGTGGACACATCTTTACACTTGCATCAGTAGTTAATGATCAATAAATGTCTATTTTTGTTATTTTCCTTTGTAGCCATACATACCTGGCAAGTATGTATAAGACTGTATGGGACTTTTGGACATTTTCTAACTAGGAGGGAAGAACAATCACTATTTTATGATGTTGGGAAAGACCCTATGAAAATTTTGTACTTTTGAATGTTGTGGTTTGCACAACCCTTTTCTAATAAAAACCTTAACCATTTATGTAAAAGAAAAAACAACATCATCCTTAATGAAATGGCATAAGACTCTCACAACTGCCTTGGCTAGATCAAGCTCTGTATTTACCTCGGGGGGAGTATGGACTTGGTAGTCAATAGTGTTGGACATATTGCCTTTGATATGATGTCATTGATGTCAACAGTCGATGTCATTGTGATGTGATGATAAGTTGTTATAATGAATTGTCATTGATGTCAACAGTATAACAGTTAGCAGAGAATGAAAATGTCAAACAATATGCAGAGAATGAAAATTTCAAATAATATACAGAGATTCAAGCTCAGAAGAGAGGACATTAATCAAAGCTCAGAAGGAAGAGCGCATTGTAGAAATGCCATCGGGATCGAAATCCCCATAGGAAAACTCCAAAGGATTGAAGAAAGAATCTTGCTCATTGAGATAGTTTTAAGGAGTAGTCGCACAGAAGACATAACATGAGGTGCAGAGGAATCCACTCTAAGATCTTAGGAGGGTTAGCGATTGAAGATCAGAAGCTCAAAAGAGATGACACACATGAAGCTCATAAGGGAAATCACATTACAGAAACACAATAAGATCAAGTCGTGATCGTTGGATACGCAAGCGCCAAATCAAGGGCAATGATTAATTGCGAAGCGCGAAGGGAGAATTAAACAATGCGTTAATTCCAATCCCGCAATTAGTCTAGACCGTTAGATTACAAGAGAAGGACCATTGGAGGACTAGTCAACGATCAGATCAAGTCATGATCGTTGGATACGCAAGCACCAGATCTAGGGCATGGATTGATTGCGAAGTGTGAAGGGAGAATTAACAACGCGTTAATTCCAATCCCGTAATTATTCTAGACCGTTGTTCGTCACCCGCCAATATATCTATGGTTGGCATCAATTCCACTACCAACGAGCAGTTTCCATTGCGGAGCTCGATGATAGTTTTAAACATCGTGCTAGTTGGGACCCCACAATCATCCCTGATCGTTGATCTACTCCGGAAGCATTCTCGACCGTTGAATCAAGTTGAGTGGAAGGACAAAGTAAGCCATAAAGAAGGACCATCAGATTTGAAGCAGGAGCTTCGGGATGTTTCTCAGTCGTCAGATCAAGATTTGATCTAGAGTTAAGTATTAGTCGTTGATCTGGAATAGAAAAGGGGAACCGTTAGATCAACAATGGTCAACTTCGGCGTTGATCACTTCGGCAGAAAAGGGTTGAGAACAAGTAAGATTACCTAAAGGCCAAAGTCTCGAAGCGAACATGAGTCGTATGATTCGAGGAACACTTCGGATAATATACCGACCGTTGGATCGAGTAAAGTGGAAGGACAATGTAAGCCACAGATGTTCCGAAGAAGACATGAGTCGTCCGATCTGAGAAATATTTTGTGAGTCATATTTACCGTCCGATCTATATAAAGTGGAAGGATAAGATAAGCAAAGACGAAGGTCGGAGCCTCAAAGTCTTGAAGTAAATGAGGACCATCGGATCTGGACAATACATGATGGTCATTGGATCAGAATAGTGGTCAACTTCGACGCTGACCATTTCGACGAAAAAGGATTCAGAACATATGAGTTCACCCAAAGGCCGAAGTTTCGAAGTCACTCTTAGTTGTCGATTTGAGATACATTTCGGGAGTTAGTACAACCGTTATATCCAAGAGAAGAACATGTGCCACTTGAGGAGATCCACGTCAACAAGGACAAGTGACGCAATCAGATGATGACAAGTGTCAAAGTGCAGTTGGCATTTTAGGTATGCGTAAGTCACGAATCTAAGTAACATGTGGTAGCCACTCAATCAGTGCCACGTCAACAAGTGACATCGGCAAGTTACGTCACTCTGGGAGTTTGTACTTCGGGAGTTTCACCACCAGCAAATGCCTGAAGTCCCGAAGTTCCGAAATAAGCGAGAACCGTTCATCATGCAAATAAAGTATCGACCGTCCGATCTACTACGATGAAATCTGCTTTGGGAGATTTGAAAGATTATAGAGGTTGGAAGTCGTGAAGGACGGAGTCTTGAAGTAACGACAGTCGTCCATCTCGTCGTGTGATTAAAACATGATCGTCGATCTCGACAATTGATCAAGAACTTATTTAGACTAACGCCTGGTCACCACCTGTGGTCGTATGGAATAGAGAAATAAGGGTAAAAGAAGAGGCAATGCTTAAATCAATAAAATTGTGGTTTTGCACATATGGTCATATGTAAATGGTTTGAAGGAAGCGCCTCATACAGATTTAATTCGACAAAGAGTTAACACTAGAACAATACAAAGAATCGATAAAAGATCAAATATGATCTGTTGGTGAACTGAGAACACAACAGAAGCATGAGTACGATATAATGAGTCGATCCATGTATGTGATCAACTCATGAAGACAAAAGAACCGACACACAATCATGATTAAGAGAGTTAAATCAAGAGCATTATGAATAAAGGATAAAAGGAAAATTTATATTATTTAAAGTTTAATATTAGTAGTTAAATGAAAAGGTACAATGGTTCAATATCAAAAGATGCAATGATTAAAAATCACACCAGTTGGAAGACTATATAAACAAGAAAGAATGGCGAGAAGAGAGTGTAGTTGAATTTGTTGAAGTATATATATTTATATATAATGGATTGAATGAAGGTTCACTCTATCAGGTTGGTGCATGTTTACAAGTTGGGTCTTGTATGAGGATCAGATTCCTCACATCTCAGTTGGATCTGAGATCAACAAGCCATGACTTGTTATGAGGGTTGGATTCCTCATTTCTCAGTTGGATCTGAGAACTACAAGTTGGGTCTTGTAACAGAGAGATGGGTCTCTCATAGTTGCTTGAAGTTGAAGATATTCAAAGATTGGTCTTATGTATCCATTCAAGTTAAATAAATAAATAAAATATTTATTCTTTTAATATATTGGTTGAGAAAATGAAATAAATATATGTTGTTCAATTAATTTATGAAAAGTGGAAAATTGTCCAAAGTTTTGTGACACTGATTCACCTACCCCCCCCCGTCTCAGTGTCAAGTGTCCATTTCAACAATTGGTATCAGAGCGGGTGCCTTCAACACAATTTAAACACTGAAGGTAGATTCAGAAGAAATGGGTGGACAAATTGTTATCTCCACAAATAAATCTCCCTTATTTGATGGAACAAATTATCCATCATGGAGGGAAAATATGAAAAGATATCTGAAGTCAAGAGGATCTGGAGTTTGGGATTTGGTAGTAAGTAAGCCCTAGCACTTAACTACTTCAAAGAGAAAAACCAAAACTGCAAAGGAGGCAAGGAGAAACAATTCAGTAGCCTTAAAAACAATCCAGGATGGATTGTCAGACCAAGTCAAAGAAAAGATGAGACACTACAAATCTGCTAAAGAATTATGGCTCCAACTAGAAAATTGTTATCAGAATGAAACACAAGAAGAAGAGAAATCCTATCAAAGGGAGGAACAAGACTCAGATAAAGAGGATTCCTGTCATAATAAAGAACAAAACTCAGAAGAAGAGAATTCTTATCAAGATAAGGAACAAGATAAAGAAAAGGAAAATTGCAATCATATTGAAGAACATAATATAGAGAAAAAAAATTCTAATCAGAATGAAATGCGAGATTTGATCTCAATCAACAATGAGGAAGACAACCTCATCAAGGAATTGAGGCATACCTCAGTAATCACTAAAGAAAAATTACATAATCTTAAGAATGATGTTACAGTTGCAATAGAAGTGATTTGTATGCAACCAAGAAATTATATTCTTATTAAAGTTCTTGTGGATGTTCTTGACCATCTTGAAAATACAGCTATGTGCACTTTTGAAGAGTTGGAGAAACTTCAACAGTTAGATCAATCTAACCATGAAGAGTTTGAACAGAGAGTTCAACTAGAAGACAAACAAAAGAGATCAAAATATTGAAAATCGAAGTTACTAATCTAACAGAAGAGATGGAAGATATAAAGACACGTGACAATAAAAGAAAAGAAGTACTAAAAGAATCAGAAGAATTAGTTAACAGTCTAAACACTCAACCTTAGGAAATTAAAGAAAGTGAAGAAGACCTAAAGATCCAGTTAACAAGGAAAGAAAATTCTTACCACATGTTGGAATTGGAAATTATCATTTTCAAAAAGATAAATGAAAGTACTAATGTAGATCTAATGACTCAAATTGAAGAAGATAAGAAAAAGGAAGAAGCCCATAAGATCCAAATAACTAAAAAGGAAGAATCATGCCAAATGTTTGAATTAGAAACCATCAACCTCAAAAGGATTCAGATAGAATACGAGGAAGAAATCAAAATATTGAAAACTAAAGTTTTTGATCTAACAAAAGATATGGAAGAATTGAAGACATATGACAAAACTATTAAATGCAAAGAAGTCTTGGATGAGACAGAAGAAATAATCATGAATCTAAAGACTCAACTTGATCATGCTAAAGAAATAGAGGAAGCCATGAAGATTCAGTTGACTAAAAAGGAAGAATTATGTCACATATTGAAGTTAGAAATAGTCAATCTCAAAAAGATGAATGAAAGGACAAATAAGATTGTCAATTTCCAGAATAGCTCATATGTCCTAGATAATATTTGGAAGAGCCAAAGATCAACTGATGACAAAATTGGTCTTGGATACAATAAGAAAGAAGACAATGACAAATGGAGCACCATTTACAAACATGAGAAATGATCATCCTTCTCAAAAAGAAAAAGGTGCAATTACAAAGTAATTACAAGTCATGAACTTTGTTAAGGAAGGAAGCTTTAGAAATAAGAAGGAAGAAGAAAATCAAATGATAGATCTCTCAAGCCAAAATAAAATCATGAATGGAAACACCTTCAATGGCTATTGCTTTTCTTGTCATAACTTTGGCCATAAAGCAATGGACTGCAAGAAACTAGAGAAATGATATACAAGAAAATCCAAAAACTCAATTAGATGTTGGAGATGTAACTTTGTTGGGCACACCACAAAATTTTGTCATACAATGAGATGTTACAACTGCGATAGGTTTGGGCACAAATCCCAAATCTGCAAGAGTTCAAAAAGTCAATCCTTAAATAAGTCATTCAAGTTAGTGACAAAACCTAATAAAAGTTGGAAGAAGAAAGGAGATGACAAATCTCCAAAAACACAATTAGAAAGAGAAGATCCCAAAAGTAGAATATAGCATAGAAAGATATGGAGAAGAAAATTTGAAGGAGAAAGCAAGAAAGATGACATTACACCTGAAAATGAAGAAATTAATAATAAGAGCATGATGGGTGAAGGTCCTAATAAAGAATGTGAAATTCAATATGAAATAAATCAAGCCCAAGAAAAGGAAGTGTCTATAAAAGAATATGGGACAATATCAAATTCTGATGATGTCATAAGTTGTTAGCAAAATAAAGAAAATACAAAAAGAAGTTTAAATTGGTTTCTACAAAATCGAAGGATTATGCCAAGAGTTTTTTATTTATTTTTTAAATTAACATATAGAAAATCTCGACTGTCTACAGATTAGTGGTCAAAATAAAAATCATTGGTAGGGTTAGTTGTGGAATATGAGAAGAGGAAAAATAAAGGTAGCAGAGAAGTTCAAGGAGTATCATTCAACAAAAATAATTTGATAACAAAATTGGTATTTAAATCAATTGGTATCATTCCTCAATTGATATTCCTGTGAAATATCAAAGAAGAATAAGAAGCAGATCAAAAAGATATGTAATATTCATACTCTTGTTTCTATTTGACAAAGGAAAATCAGTAAAAACTCAGGAGGAGTATTTTGGTTATTAAATAAGAAGTAATTAGATTAAGTTTTTCAAAAGACTTGATCACTACATATGGGTATCACTAAAGTTGGTATCAAGAAGACTACTTATTTGAACAAAAATATACCAATGGACTGAGATAAAATAGTTAGTAAATTAATAGGGGAAAAGACCTTGTCATGAAGAGCTACCCTTTCAGAAACAAAGGGGCAGAGTAGTCAGAGGCAAAGGGAGCATATTGACAGAGGGAGTCATTTAGTTATGGCAGGCAGAACATGATTCTAGGGTGTTGGGGTCTTATAATCATAGGTAATTGGTTTCTTCAGCTGCCTATTTAGCGTTGCCCCCGCGATGAAGACATCCGACTCGGTTGATTCCCTTTCCCCCTCCATCCATTTCACCTGATCCTCCATCACCCTGTTGTATCCTTCATCCACCCCTACGTCTTGCAGTCCCTCATCCTTCACTTCATCACGCCCATCACTCATCCCTGCATGAAGAAACAAACTTAGGATAATAAACGAATAATTAGGTTAATATTAATTAAATTAGTGTACTTAGACTAATAAACTAGGTTAGTCTTGTTAGTAATTA
>ML782786.1:62210-89075 GCA_009831015.1 Picea engelmannii
CTGTTCAAGTGGTATTGGGAGGGACACTTGTCACCCCCTGGTGAAATCAGACCCCCCCCCTCAATACCACTTACCACCTCTGGGGGTCCAATAACCACCTCCCCCCCTACAAAATCGCTCACCCAAAAAACTCAAAACCGTTATTTTTCCAATTTCAATGAGTCGACTTCCGGGAAGGATTCCAGGCAGACAGGAAGGAATTTGAAAACACCGAGAGAATTTTTTCTCCATAATAGGCTGAAGAAAAAAAACCTCTCTCAGTTTTTTCATAGGTGCCACCAATTGGGATAATATAAGCCATCTTCCAAGCCTTTTTTTTTTTTCAGGTTTTCGATTTTTCATGTTTCAGTCCTGATATTGTGGGAGCTGTTTCGACGAGCTGGAGATGAAATTGGAGAAACCAAAGGAATTTTTTTCTTCAGAAAGTCTCATCTACAAAAGCCTCCCCCTGTTTTTACACAAACCTCTCAGATTGGGAAAATCTAAGACTCATTGGGACCCTATTTCTCATAATTTAAGGAGGCAAAAGTTTCCACAGGATGACATCTGGCGAAGGAAAAAGTCGATTGGATCTCCATGAAATCCTACCGTCTCCTGATCTAAAGATATGACGTACACTTAGGGGTGGCCACATCATCATCAAAGGCCATCAATAATCTGTTACCAGTGACTGATAATTAACACGCAATTAAAGAAATCCGTGCAGTGCTGGCAAAATCCCAATTTTTCTGCAGTGCAATATTGTTAGTTTAGATTTGATTGAATGAAATCGTAGTCATTTGATGACATGATCATTGTAATAAATGGGTATAAATACTTCATGTTTTGAAATAAGAGAGAGGTTCGACCTATGTGAAAGAGGCTCCCTGGGCCCTGTAAATTTTGGGTGTAGGGAAATCCCATCAAGTGTAAGAAGACCATGTTCATTTCTTTGTGAATTTAACATAGCAAGCCTACTTATGGATTGAGACTCATCACGACACTTATGCTAAACAATGTCTCTTCTTTGTTTGTTTGTTTATCTTACAACTTATTTCTAAGAGCAGTGTGATTGGAATTCATCCTTTGGTGCTCCTTTCATCATAAAATATGCTTGTCATGTATTTTTCATGTTACAGAATTCGTCCATAGTTAGATGCTTTGTTTCAGCCATCAGATTTGTATGTTGATTCTTCTGCAGCTGCATGTAGAGATTCACCCATGGTTAGGTGCCTCTTATGTAGTTGAATATTGTTATGTGTCTATGGTTTTCCTTCCAGGATTCATCCTTGGTTAGATGCCTTGTTTGGTGGCCTACCTCTTGTTTTCTTTCTTCTAAAGCTACCATAAGAGATTCATCCTTTGTCAGATGCCCCTTATTATAGTAGAATCTTTTCTTTTTCAGACTACCTTTACATCTCTTTATACCTGTTGAACAAGGTGCCTATTTTGCCTCAGTGTTTGTGGGAGGTTGTCCATCTATGTTGAACTGTAAACCATTGAAGTTCATGACCTGAATCCATTTTGCCCAATGGCTCTTTTGTTGTCTCAACCAAAAACTCAAAAACAAATCATGTTCTGCATAAATAGCCTAATATCCAAATCCAAATAAATTTATATCATACAGAGAGAGCCCTCTCTGAGTCTTGGAGGGCTAGATCCTTGACTCAAAGCGGTTTGATGTTACCTCTGTGACTGCCTCTGCAGCCTTGGGCAAAATTATAGAGTGCTAACACAGGGGGAGTTACCCAAGTTCATATTTTAGTCAACAACATGCAAACAAACATAAGTTGATCATAAGGGGAGCAACCCTTTTCTATTGATGTCAAAGGGGGAGAGAAGCATCATCATAGGGGGAGTTTGTGTATGAAGTTAGGGTGTTTCCCTCAATGATAAAGGGGGATATTGTTGGACATATTGTCTTTGATATGTTGTCATTGATGTCAGCAATCGATGTCATTGTGATGTGATGATAAGTTGTTATAATGAATTGTCATTGATGTCAACAGTATAACAATTARCAGAGAATGAAAATGTCAAACAGTATGCAGAGAATGAAAATGTCAAACAATATGTAGAGATTCAAGCTCAGAAGCAAGGACATTAATCAAAKCTTAGAAGGAAGAGTGCATTGTAAAAATGCCATCAGGATCGAAATCACCACAGGAAAACTCCAAAGGATTCAAGAAAGAATCTTKCTCATTGAGATAGTTTTAAGGAGTAGTCGCGCAGAAGACATAACGCGAGGTGTAGAGGAATCTACCCTAAGAGCCCAGGAGGGTTAGCGACTGAAGATCATAAGCTCATAAGAGATGACGCACATGAAGCTTAGAAGGGAAAGTGCATTACAGAAACACGATAATATCAAGTCGTGACCGTTGGATACGCAAGCGCCAGATCAAGGGAAGGGATTGATTGTGGAGCGCAAAGGGAGAATTAAACAACGCGTTAATTCCAATCCCAGAATTAGTCTAGACCTTCAGATAACAAGAGAAGGACCGTTGGAGGACTGGTCAACGATCAAATCAAGTCATGATCGTTGGATATGCAAGCACCAGATCAAGGGCAGGGATTGATTGAGGAGCGCGAAGGGAGAATTAAACAATGCATTAATTCTAATCCTACAATTATTCTAGACCATTGATTGTCACCCGCCAATAGATCTACAGTTGGCATCAGCTCCACTACCAACGAGTTGTTTCCATTGCGGAGCTCGACGATAGTTTTAAACATCGTGCTAGTTGGGATCAACTCCACTACCAACAAGTTGTTTCCATTGCGGAGCTCGACGATAGTTTTAAACGTCATGCTAGTTGGGATCAGCTCCACTACCAACGAGTTGTTTCCATTGCGGAGCTCAACGATAGTTTTAAACGTCGTGCTAGTTGGGACCCCGCAATCATCCTTGATCGTTGATCTAATCCGAAATCATTCTCGACCATTGAATCAAGTTGAGTGGAAGGACAACATACGCCATAAAGAAGGACCATCAGATCTGAAGTAGGAGCTTTGGGATGTTTCTCAGTCGTCAGATCAAGATTTGATCTAGAGTTAAGTATTAGTCATTGATATGGAATAGAAAAGGGGAATCATTAGATCAACAGTGGTCAACTTCGGCGCTGACCAATTCGACAGAAAAGGGTTGAGAACAAGTAAGATTACCTGAAGGCCGAAGTCCCAAAGTGAACATGAGTCGTCCGATCTGAGGAACACTTTGGATAATATACCGATCGTTGAATCGATTAAAGTGGAAGGACATTGTAAGCCACAAATGTTTCGAAGAGGACATGAGTCATCCGATCTGAGAAATATTTCAGGAGTCATATTAACCAATTGATCTATATAAAGTGGTGGGATAGGATAAGCAAAAACGAAGGTCAGAGCCCCGTAGTGCTGAAGTAGATGAGGACCATCGGATATGGACAATACATGATGGTCGTTGGATCATAATAGTGGTCAACTTCGGCGCTGACCACTTCGACGAAAAAGGATTCAAAACATATGAGTTCACCCGAAGGCCGAAGTTCCGAAGTCGCTCTCAGTCGTCAATCTGAGATACATTTCAAGAGTTAGGACAACTGTTAGATCCAGGAGAAGAACATGTGCCACTTGAGGAGATCCACGTCAGCAAGGACATGTGGTGCAATCAAATGATGACAAGTGTCAAAGTGTAGTTGGCATTTCAGGTATGCGTAAGTCACAAATCTAAGTAGCATGTGGTAACCACTCAGTTAGTGCCATGTCAACAAGTTATGTCTCTCTGAGAGTTTGTACTTCGGGCGTTTCACCACCAGAAAATGCTCGAAGTTTCGAAATAAATGAGAATCGTTCATCGTGCAAAAAAAATATCGAGCGTCTGATCTACTACGACGAAATATGCTTCGAGAGATTTGAAATATTACAAAGGCTGGAAGTCGCGAAGGACAAAGTCCCGAAGTAATGAAAATCATTCATCTCATCGTGTGATTAAAACGTGACCATCGATCTTGACAAGTGATCAAGCACTTATTTAGCCTATCGCCTGGTCACCTCCTACGGTTGTATGGAATAGAGAAATAAGGGTTAAAGAAGAGGCATCCCTTAAATCAATAAGCCCGTGGTTTTGCGCATATGGTCATATGTAAATGGTTTGAAGGAAGCGCCTCATACAGATTTAATTCGACAAAGATTTAACACTATAACAATACAGAGAATTGATAAAAGATCAAATATGATATGTTGGTTAACTGAGAACACAACAAAAGCATGAGTATGATATAATGAGTCGATCCATGTTTGTGATCAACTAATGAAGACAGAAGAACTGACACGCAGTCATGATTAAGAGAGTTAAATCACGAGCATTATGAATAAAGGATAAAAGGAAAAATGACATTATTTAAAGTTTAATATTATCAGTTAAATGAAAAGGTACAATGGTTCAATATCAAAAGATGCAATGATTCAAAATAACACCAGTTGGAAGACTATATAAACAAGAAAGAATGGTGAAGGTTCCTTCTATATATATAATGGATTGAATGAAGGTTCCTTCTATCAGGTTGGTGCATGTTTACAAGATGGGTTTTGTATGACGATTTGATTCCTCACATCTCAATTGGATCTGAGATAAAAAAGCTAGGACTTGTTTTGAGGGTTGGATTCCTCATTTCTCAGATGGATCTGAGAACTACAAGCTGGGTCTTGTAACAGAGAGTCGGGTCTCTCATAGTTGCTTGAAGTTGAAGATATTCAAAGATATTCATTCAAGTTAAATAAATAAATAAAATATTTATGGTTTTAATATATTGGTTGAGAAAATGAAATAAATATATGTTATAGGGGGCTATGATTCCACAAGAGAAGGGGCCTTAGGGGCTAAATATTTATTCCTATGTTAATTACCTTTTTTCCTAAGGGAGGGGATTGGTTACGTGAGCTTATTGGGGAAGGCCAGGAGGTTCTTGATTTCCCCACGAAAATACTTAAACCTATCCCTGGTCTGATTGTGGGGTTGTTCATTGGCTCGTCCGCTCCGTCACCTCTGTGTTATCCCATTCTTACCCTTACGCACTCTTATGCACACACCTACTCATTCATCGACCCATCCTCACCTACGTCTTGGTCTGGTAAAGGGAAAGGAACTACTGAATATTAGCCACGGGATAGTTGGTTGTAATGGTCACTGATATGATCCAGTCGTGTCTTGAGGCTTGCATGTCTGAGATGCATTGTCCTGTGTCCCGCGTTGCTCACAGCGACGAGTCCTAAGAGTTCCAACATTGATATTCTGGACCAGTTGTGCTAGAGGCCCTAATAAGGAGAAGGGTTTCCTGAGGGGATGCGTGGCAGAGAAGGGTGGAGGTCCATTCTCTCGGGTGGTGCAAGCTGGGTAGAAGAGAGCTGGGTACTTGGATTGTTGTGGGTGTTGGGAATCCTGTGAGAGCTTGAGTGTTGACTGGTTTGGGAAGCCAAGTACACTCTTGAACCGTCCTTGTGGATTCATAGATTTGGCTCAGGGGTGACACTACTGCTGAGATTTGGAACAGTGGTGTCTACGGTTGGGTGGAACGTCCTTGGTATGCAGCCACTTGGTGTCACCTTTTAAAGATAAGTGCTCTCTATTGTGATATTATTATCTATCTATGAATGTATTCCGCTGTGTATTTTAATTATCGTCTAACTAAATCTTAGATTATGCATGCTTGCTGGATATTGTTTTGCATGTTGTTAAATCTTTTCTTTTATGCATCCTTATATTTTAAAAAGGTATCGATAAGAGAAAGAAGTCCAAGGATGGGCTTGCAGGTAACATACCCCGACCTGTGGGTGGTTGGGGATGTTACAAATTGTTATCAGGGCTTCTGGTTGAAACACCGGGCCAGTATGGGACGGGTCTATTGGTCAGAGTCTTGTGGTCAAGATCGAAGTCTGATCGTGAAGTTGAAATGCTTAGGAGGAATGGCATTGCAGAATCTACGTAGGAGTTAGATCATCAGAGACCCATTGTAAGGGGTTTGAAGGATCATGACCGTCCCCTTCGAATTCGGGAGTGATCGCCACTATAGGGTCAGGAGAGATCCAGGATCATTGGATCAAAGGACAGGTGAACATGGGTCATCCGATGAAAAGGAAGCAAGGGTTAAGGTCACAACCGTCAGATCCCATTGGAGAGGGAGATCAACGGCCAATAGGCATTGCAGGGAACCAAGTTGCATGGGAATTAATTCCTCAAGGCGGTCCCACAATCCAAACCACGGTTTCATCGAGGGGTTATGTGTCAGCATCAGAAGAATTGTGGGGTGAAGAGCGGGTTACTCCAAACCGCCAATGCACGCCCCCACAAATTGAAAGGCAATAAGTGATGTGGCATGTTAGTGCTTGAACATCGAAACTAACCGAAGTAGTTGGGAACCGTTGATTTGTAGGAGGACACGCCTCAATCGATCATGTGCTCTGGATAAAACTCTCTGGGAAAAAAATAAGCGAGGAGGAGGTTTGAAGTTTGAGACTTCTGAAACCCAAAGACCTGAAAATATCTCAGCCATTGATCTGCCGAGAGCCACGCGTTACCAGACCCAGGGCTTCGAATAAAAGTCAGTGGGGCTAGATAAGTTTTGAAGTTTGAGATTTCCGGAGTCCGAAGTCCTGAAGTAATCGTAGTCGTCAATCCACAGGAGACACACATCAGTAGATCGCAAGCTTTGGATAAAAACATTTCAAAAAAAAGGTTGAGGTTTGAGATTTCCGAAGTTCGGAGTCCCGAAGTAAAACATAACTGTCAGATTAAGGAAGACACGTGGTGCAGATCTGTGGACTCCGAGTGAAGACTTGAAGTGAATCTTAGTCGTCCGATCCAGGAGGACACATGGCGACAGATGGGCTATTTCAGGCACTTGAAGTTCAGGAGAATTGGAAGTGTGCTAGTATGAAAACTTCTGAAGTCTCGAAGCTCGAAGAGCCGAAGTGATGGGGCTCGATGATGTCACCTAGAGGTGATATGGACCCTAGAATTCCCGAAGTGACGTGTCTTGCGGACGTCATTTGGGATGACGTGGACACATGGGATGTGTGCCACATGTCAGTAAGTTTTGAGCATTTGGAGTGTTGAAAAGTCAGTTAGAACGTGACACGTGACACTCGCTTGATTGGGCCACTTCCGCTCCCAGTATTTCGCCACGTGGCGAAGGATCATGAAGTTCGGAGACTGGGCACTCCAGGGGGGAAATATGTGACAGGTTGCGTTGGGTCGAAAAATCCCAAAGGTCGGAGTACATATCGACCATTGATTCTAGAAGACACGTGTCGAAGCATCGTTGACTTCGGGTGAAAGCACTCTGAGAGAAAGTGCAGGAGAGAAGTTTGAAACTTCCGAAGCCCGAAGAGCTAAAGCAATTCACAGTCATTGATCTATGGGAGGACACACGTCGGTAGATCATGAACTCTGGGTAAAAAGCATTTTGGGAGGAGGCAAGTGCGGAAGTTGATACTCCCGAAGCACAGAGTCCCAAAGAAAATCTGGATCGTTGATCGTGAAAGAGGACGAGGACCGTTGATCTAGTCCGTACTAGAAGTTTTGAAGTCCCGAAGCTCTGGAAAAACGTTTTTTCAGCTAAGCGCAGGGTCATGGCCATGGTCATATGCAGACTGAGAGCTGAGGGAAGGAGGGATAAGGGTCGAATTGGTTGTCTTCGAGACATAAAAGTGCTAAGGAAGGATTTAGCCGTAATTTCTAGTCGTGGTCACCTGGGAAGGTGGTTTGAAAGAAGCACCTGCGCATGATGAAATTATGTGTCAGCCAAGGCTAACATGACACTATTATTTTCAGAGAATGGGGATATGGTCTCCATGAAAAATAAATAAATAAAGAGACTTGTAGCATGGTTTGGCAATTTTGTTTATTATATGCATAATTCTAACAAAATGGTCGCTTGCACATTTTGTAGAATTAAGGGGTTTAAACACTTCAACTCACGATGTGTATTAAGGAAATGGAAGAAGGCGAGGGAGCCTCCAGTCATGATAAGGAGGCCGAAGGCTAGAATACCAGAGTTGGTAATGCAGAGACAGAGTCCAATGGACACAAGGGAAAAGAAGAGCAGGAAACATTAATAGAAATGGTAAGAAGCCTGAAGATGGAAATGCAAAGCTACAAAGCAGACAACGAGAGACTGATGAGAGAGAAAAGTTAATAAATGTTCGAGTGTTTCAGAGATTAAATCGGTTGCAGAGGCAAACAAAGAAGGGATCAAACTCAAGACAAGAGGAAGGAGGCAGGTGTCATGAAAGAAGAGATGCTCGTGGAAGAGTTGGTTATTCCAGAAGTGCTATCAGAGCTCATGGAAACCAGTCACCTCCTTACTCAGAAAGAAAGTTTGATGCATAGGATGTTCCACAGTCTAGAGGTGTCCCCTGTCAGACAACAAAGAAGGAAACAAGAGGTAGGCAGTTTGCAAGGAGAGTCGAGGAAGCTCAAGCCACCTTCCTTCGATGGTGAAAGAGAAAGGGAAGATGAAGCCAAAACATGGTTGCTTGGGCTTTGGAGATATTTTCAGTTGCATAACTATTCATCAAACCTGAAAGCCAAGATTGCCACCTACCATTTACACGGGAAGGCTACGATATGGTGGGACCAATTGAAGCAAGTGAAACATGTTAATGAAAGTAGGATCACTTGGAAATAGTTCAAGAAGTACTTCCAGAAGGAGTACCTCTCAGAGCATTTCTATGACAAGAAAATGCAGAAGTTATTTGAACTCAAGTTGGGATGCATGACTATGGTAGAGTACGAGAAGAATTTCTTGGGATTGTTAAAATATGTCAAGTTCATTGGTGATGAGAAAGTGAAAATACAAAGATTTCTAAGTGGATTGCCATCTTTTTATAAGGAAAAAATCAAGTATAATGAACCTAGGACTTTGACTGAGGCCATCAGGAAGGATAAATACCTGTATGAGCAAGGCCAGGGAAGCAAATCCCTGCAGAAATCTTGGAAGGACAAGAAGAATGAGAAGTCCGATCAGAGGAGGAAAGAATTCAAACCTCCCTTCAATAAGAATGAGCTGAATATAAATCGTCAAGATTAGTATGCTAAGGGGGATTCCAAGAAAGAAGATTCCTTGGGAAAAAGGGGAAGACCACCAATCCAATGTTGGGGATGCAAAGAATATCACCTTTACAAGGATTGCCCACACATAAAAGACAGAGTGAAGACTGTGCACAATGTCAAAGAGGCTACAACAATCGAAGATATGGGAAGAATCTATGCAGCTTAAATGATCGACAAGCATAGTACCAGTCCAATATGATCGAGGTGGAAGGTAAGATCATAAATGAGTCTGTTGATATTTTGATTGATTCAGGAGCAAGTCATTGCTACATTGATCCTAAGATAGTGGATAGATTACATTTGGAGAAAAGTAAACTTGGAAAACCAAGTTTGGTTCAGTTAGCCACTGGAACCAAAAGAAGAATCCATGATATGGTCAGAAGTTGTTCCATAAGTTTTAATGGCGTGAATACTAGTACCGATCTAAATATTATACCATTGGGGTCTTATGATGTTCTGATTACGGATGGATTGGTTGGACAAGCATCATGCTGTCTTAGATTGTAATAACAAGACATTTACATGTCTTGATGGAAATGGAAAACAAAGCACCGTGAAAGGAGTTCCAAGACCCATCTCTATAAGGGAGATTTTGGCCTTACAGCTGAAAAGATGTTTTAGAAAAGTATGTCAACTGTATATAGCTCATGTGGAAGAGCCAAATAATACAAAGGGGCCAAGCCTTGAATATTTCTTGATGCTACAGGAATTTGAAGATGTATTCCAAGAAATACCCGGATTGCCACCAAGAAGGGAGATAGATTTCTCTATTGATTTAGTGCCAGGAGCTGCCCCAGTGTCAAAAACACCTTACAGAATGAGCACACCAGAGTTAAAATAATTACAAATGCAATTGGAGGAATTGTTGAAGAAAGGGTACATACGTCCAAGTGTTTCACCTTGGGGAGCACCAGTACTTTTTGTCAAAAAGAAGGATGGAACCTTGAGGCTATGTATTGACTTCCGATAGATGAACAAGTACACTATAAAGAACAAGTATCCTCTACCCCGAATTGATGACCTCTTTGAATAGCTAAGAGGAGCAAAGATATTTTCAAAGATTGACTTGAGGGCATGATACCATCAGGTAAGAATCAAGGAAGAAGACATTCATAAGACAATCTTTAGGACCAGGTATGGGCATTATGAATTTGTAGTCGTGCCATTTTGGACTGACCAATGCACCAATTGTCTTCATATGCTTAATGAATGGCATATTCAGAAATTATTTGGACAAGTTTGTCATAGTATTCCTGGATGACATACTTATCTATTCTAAGTCTGAAGAGGAGCATGGACATCACTTAAGACTAGTATTGAAAGTACTGAGAGAACATCAATTGTATGCCAAGTTCAGTAAGTGTTCTTTTTATCAAAAGCAGATCCATTACTTGGGACACATTATTTCAGAGCAGGGCATAACAGTAGATCCATAGAAGATCAAAGCCATTAGAGGATGGCCAACACCCGGAGATGTGTCATACGTCAGATCTTTTATGGGATTAGCTGGCTACTACAAACGGTTCATAGTAGGGTTCTCTAAGATTGTTCATCCCATCACTTCTTTGCAAAAGAAGGGAACTAAATTTGAATGGACACTCAAGTGTGAAAATAATTTTAATCTGTTGAAGGCATTACTTACTAGTGCGCTTCTGTTAAAGATTGTTGACCCAAATGAAAGTTTTGTGGTATGTACAGACGCTTGTAAGGAAGGACTTGGGGGAGTCCTCACGCAAAATGGACATGTCATTGGGTATGAGTCCAGAAAGCTTAAGGAACATGAGAGGAACTTTGCCACGCATGACTTAGAACTTTCTGCCATTGTTCACGCCTTGAGGATGTGGAGGCATTATCTCATGGGGAAGAAATTTCAATTAAGAACATACCACATTGGCCTGGAGTATCTTTTTGAACAACCGACCTTGAATGCCAGGAAAACAAGATGGCTGGAATTTTTAAATGAATATGAATTCGATATCAAGCATATCAAGGGAAAGGAGAATAAAGTTGTCAATGCACTTAGTAGGAGAGTGCATCTCATGCATGCTACTGCTGTCAGTATGCATCAGTCAGACTTGAAGAGCTGAATTTTAGATGGTCTTGTTACAGATCAACATTACCTATAGGTAAAGGAAAACTTACAACAAGGATATGTACAACAGAAAATAAAGGAGTATGAGATAAAGGAAGACGGATTAATCATGCATAAAAATAGAATCTATGTTCCTAGTTTCGGAGAACTGAGGAATTTGGTACTGAAGGAAATGCATGATGTTACTTATGTTGGACATCCTGGTTACTAGAAAACAATTACAACGGTAAGAAGCCAATTCTATTGGTCGGGAATGAAGAAGAATGTTGCTGATTACATCGCTCGATGTATGGAATTTCATAAGGTGAAGGTTGAGCATAGGCACCCAATGGGTTTACTGCAACCATTGCCAATCTCAGAGAAGAAATGGGAAGTGATCACCATGGATTTCATCATATTATTACCCAGAACGAATAAGAAACATGATTCAATCATGGTGGTGGTTGACAAATTAACAAAGGCTGCTCATTTTGTCCCTGTGAAGACAACGCATACAACAACTAATATTGCAGAAATTTTCATGAAGGAAATTGCTAGGTTGCATGGGATACCTAGGACAATCGTCTCGGATAGAGATACGGAGTTTACCTCCAATTTATAGAGGGGATTGTTTAAAGGATTTGACACAAATCTAAACTTTAGCACCGCATATCATCCCCAGAAAGATGGGCAAACAGAGAGAGTCAATCGAATAATTGAAGACATGCTGAGAATGTATGTGATGGATAAGCCATCTAAGTGGAAAGATTACTTACACTTGGTTGAGTTTGCATATAATAATGGGTATCAAGCTTCATTGAGAATGAGCCCATTTGAAGCCTTGTATGGTAGGAAATGAAATAATCTAGTGAGTTGGGACAACCTAGCAGATAGAGTGGTACTTGGGCCGGAGTTGCTCAATGACATGGAAGACCAGGTGGTCAAGATCAAGCAGAATTTAAAGGCAACTCAAGATAGACAAAAATTTTATGCAGATAAGAACATGATAATTAGAGAATTTAAAGTAGGGGAGCATATACTTTTGAAAGTGAAGCCCAAGAAAAGCTTCTAGAGATTGGGTAGTTGTACAAAGCTGGCAGCCATATTTTGTGGTCCATTTGAAATAATGGACAGAATAGGGCCAGTTGCATACATGATTGCATTGCCTGCTTCCATGAATGTGCATAATGTATTTCATGTATCTTTACTAAAGAAATATGTACATGACCCTAAGCATGTTATTGATTGGCATCTGATTCAGGTAGAGACAGAGGGAGACTTTCAAGTTCAGCCAATGCGGGTATTGGACAGAAAGGTCAAAATACTCCAGAATCGAGTTATAGAGTTTGTAAGAGTTCAGTGGACCTGCTACGGTCCTGAAGATGCTACCCGAGAGCATGAAGATGCCATGCAGGCAAAATACCCACAACTTTTTGAATAAATTTGAGATTTTGATCTCTATTTTGTATATGCACTGAGGACAGTGCCAAAATAATGGGAAGGAGATGTAACACCCCAGGTTTCAAACCCCCATTTTAAATAATGTATTGTTACAATGTTGAGAGGCACGAGTGCCCAAACTATTATTAAAGGGCCAGTATGCCCAAGAAATGTAATGTTTTGATCATTATTAATAGTAAACACATCATTGGTTGTTAGACGGACAAGGACTAGAGTTATAGGGGGCTATGATTCCACAAGAGAGGGGGCTTGAGGGGATAAATGTTTATTCCTATATTAATTACCTTTTTTCCTAAGGGAGGGGATCAATTACGTGAGCTTCTTGGGGAAGGCCAGGAGGTTCTTGATTTCCCCACAAAAATACTTAAACCCATCCTTGGTCTGATTATGGGGTTGGTCATTGGCTCGTCCACTCCGTCACCTTTGCGTTATCCCATTCTTACCCTCACGCACTCTCATGCACTCACCTACCCATTCATCAACACATCCTCACCTTCGTCTTGGCCTGGTAAAGGGAAAGGAATTGCTAAAGATTAGCCATGGGATAGTTGGTTGTAATGGTCATTGGTGTGATCCAGTCATGTCTTGAGGCCTGCATGTATGAGATGTGTTGGCCTGTGTCCCATGTTGCTCACAGTGGTGAGTCTTAAGAGTTTCGGCATTGAGATTATGGACCAGTTGCGTTGGAGGCCCGAATAAGGAGAAGGGCTGCTTGAGGGACTGTGTGGCAGAGAAGGGTGGAGGTTTGTTCTCTCGGGTGGTGCAAGCTAGGTAGAAGAGAGCTAGGTACTTGGATTGTTGTGGGTGCTAAGAAGCTTGTGAGAGCTTGAGTACTAACTGGTTTGGGAAGCCAAGTACACTCTGGAACCATCCTTGTGGATTCATAGCTCTGGCTCGGGGGTGACACTGCTGCTCAGATTTGGAGTAGTGGTGTCTACGGTTGGGTGGAACGTCCTTGGTCGACAACTAGTTGGTGTCGCCTTTTCATAAGGATAAGTGCTTTCTGTTGTGATATTATTATTTATGTATGAATGTATTCTGCTGTGTATTTTAATTATCGTCTAACTAAATCTTAGATTATGCATGCTTGTTGGATATTGTTGTGCATCTCGTTAAATCTTTTCTTTTATGCATCCTTATATTTTAAAAAGGTATTGATAAGAGAAATAAGCCCAAGGGTGGGCTTGTAGGTAGCATACCCCGGCGTGTGGGTGGCTGGGGATGTTACAAAGAGTAACATTTAAATTCTTTTGTTTCATATTAAAATAAGTATTTGTATCGAGTTGATGTGGAATTGGAGTTTATAGCTTCTCACTAACTAATCAAGATTTAAAATCAATTAAACATATCAAAATTGAAATTAAAAATTGTGAAATGCATCAATAGTTTAAATAGAGAATATGATTTTAAAATCAATGTTATATCGAAATTTGTCATTCAAATATTTAGGGAATAAAAGAATACATATCCCATTTGAGCCTTGAGCTCTCTTCAATTGAGCTTCTTTAAGTACTTCTTGGGTTGACTTGATTTGCACATTTTGGGAGGTATTCTTCTATATAAATTACACCTTTCACTTGTGCGAAATCAAGGCAATATCAAATCATGAAGATGGACTAAGCTTGAGTAGTCTAAAGCATTGAAAGGACGAAACTTCATGTAAGGATGCCTCCAAAACTGCAAATGGATAAAGATTTAAATAAGACACTCTATAAGAGTTTGAATATTTAGTGTAAATACATAAATAATTTTTTTCCCTTTGTGTGAAGATGATTTAAATTGTTGTGTCATGAATTGAGAGAGGAATACAATTGAGTATTTCGATGGTTTATTCTAGTAGATCTCATCATACAAAATGTGATGTTCTATTCTCATAGAACTCAAAATACAAAATCTAATGGATTATTTTCATTGTTATGTATGGATGAACCTCTTTTAAAATGGACTTTTTACTTGTACTCCTTTAAAATTCATACATTATTTGCACTGTTCTATTTAGAACACATATTTTGAAACATAGACCACGATGCTTATATGCATAAATAATTATTTTTAACAAACTACCAACTTATGTGAGCTTACAACGTAAACTTTTTTTCATAATAAATTAATGTCATATGAAGCTCCTATCGTGAGCTTTAGACCAAAACCCCATCAGTAAATGTCATAATCCTTACTTAGAAAAAAAGTTACTTAATCAATGACCATCCTAAACTTCTAGTGGGAGGTCAAGGCCAAGGCCCCATTAGTAAATGTGATGAAACCTACTTGGGAAAAAAATCATTTTCCCTATGTTAATATCCGTGACACGATACAAGTGTGTTGCAATTATAAAAAATTAACTTAAAATAAGAATAATGAAATGGTTGCCATTTGAATGAGAGGGTGACAAGTAGCTCATGCTTTTCTAATTGAAATGACCAAAGGTGGCATGAGCATATAAAACCATGAAACATGTTATATGACGTACTCCCTTAAACATTAAATTCCCACCTACCACCTCACTAGCATATATACCTCCCTTTGAGGTTATTGAAGGATTTTTTTGGTTAATGAACGCTCATTTTGTCTTTCACATAGTTTTTTTGTTGCTAACCAAAGAGAACTAAGGATAACTCGTAGAGAATATACATCTAATGAATTTGAAAGCTACATTCGCTAACATGGGATCCAACATCAAACCACAATTCCATAAAATCCCTAATAGAATGATATGGTTGAATGAATGAATAAGACACTCCTAAATATGGTTCATTCCATGATGTTTTTCAAGGATGTTAAGTTGATGTTTTGGGATGATGCAGTTCTATGTGCAATTTATGTCAAAAATAGGTGTCCATCTCATGCTCTTAGAAACAATTATTGATGTTTTTGGTAGCCGCGGAAGGTATTCACCTCCAAGAGACCTCCTACGAATGATATATTGAGAAGAGAAAACCCCAAATGACTTGCGTTGAGAGATAGGGTACAATTTGGCCCTATTGAGTAAAGTCTAATTTTTATTATGTTATAAATTAGCTTGTATGCAATTTGTACAAGTCGACCCTATGTGAAAAGACACTTCCCCTCATTATATTGGACACACACACACACACACACACACACACACATATAAGTGCACCCTATCCTCATTTTTGGACACACAACAACTCACCCTCCTAACACATATGAGGCAGTCGTAGGGAATACTAATCTGAGGCAGCCGTAGAGAATACTAGTCTGAGGAAGCATAATTTGGCATGATCTAAGGCATTTCTATAATAACATCTATCTTTGTAGTTGTGTGAATTTCTCTTGGGTATCTTTCTGTAGCAAGTATCTTGCTCTGCTCGGGGGTGGCACTTGAGGATGCCTATGGTTGGGTGGTAATGAAGAGCATTACCTATGGTTAACGGGTAGACCCATTTTTGTGTTATGTGTGCTTGGTTATTCTTATTGAGATCCTAGTTTGGTTACTGTTGTTGTAATCTAGTCTAGATTTTTAAATTGAACATCGTATTAGAGCGGTTCCTGTAAGATGACCATTGCACATCAGTTAAGGGTTGTTGTGACCCTATTGCAGGTATAGGAGAAGGGTCGAGCCTCCCTAACAAGCCTGTAATGAAATCTAAAGACTAGTCACAAGCCTACTAGCCTTGGTCGAGCCTTTGTTGAGGGTTTTGACTGTTGACCATAGTTAGAAGGTGCATCACTGCAAACTCATTCTTTTGTTCTAAACATACTCTAGGTTTTTGAGCCTTGTTTCTTTTCAAGACTATGAATTATGTATTGGAATGAACAATGAAAATCTAGATTATTCTCAAACAATACCAACATAAGCACACCAAATCTATGAAATGTAGGGAATTCTTGATGAACATATTGAGGGGCACACATACAGATTCCTTTTGCAATCTCATGTATTGAAGGAGCAAGATACTGGTAAGATACTTCTGCAAAAGAGTTGTCTAGTAGAGGAAGTTGAAGTGGTGAAACAGACCTTGATGTAGCCAATGTACAAGATGATTGGAATCTCTATCAAGGTCCTTGTTCATCAGTCAATTGTGGTTCAACCTCTTCTACAAAAGATGATAAAAAATTAAGTGTTGATTTCTTGGTCTAAACCAAATCTAGGCCAAGTTTGAGGCCTTCCATTGGCACGGAATTCAGAAGAAAAATTGCAGCATATCAGTACAGTTTGAAGGCCAAGCTTATAAAGTGAAAAAGGACAGACATGTAGCTAATTGCATAGGTAGAAAAAGGGGCGATCCATGAACTTTTTGAAGCAGTTTTGTTGAGACGTATCAAGGCGGATTTGAGGTTTCCTAAGGCAGGTTCAAGACCAGATCCAAGGCCGAAGTCCCTGAGGCAATTAAGACCAAGTATGGTGCAACCATCCACAACAATTCTCAAAGCATATAAGATGAAGTTGCACCAGAACTAGATGACGCTACAATTTAAGAGGTATGCACTTGTATACATATACTTTATCATTATCATGAGGGTGCTTGCAGGAGAAGGGACCTTTTTCTGAAATCATGGATCCAGAGGGATATCAAGTGCACTCAGAGGAGCAACACACTCTCCCTGGAAGAGAAGACTCCAGGTTTGATTGTTTTAATTATCATACCTGTAACCTACACTTCTAGTATATCTGACTTGCTACATTATAAGTAGGTCCTGTAGCTGTGATATAAATATTTAAGTTGCTTTGAAGTCATGATACTAGAGATGTACTTGTTGATCTTCCCTCTAGGAGATATTATTTTTCTTTTGTTTTCTTGTTCCTTGGAGGTTATCTTCCATGGAGGTTGCCAAGGAGATGTTGTTTCTTTTTCTTTTGTTCTTCTTGTTCCGGGCAGGTCACAATGAAGAAAGGTCACTAGTGATAGCCTTGAGACAGAGCTATAGTGATGGTTGTAGAAGGCAACATATTAGATGGTCTCTAGTTTGAGACATGAAGCAGTCTGACCATACAAGGAGTTTATATGGATCGACAAGTTTTACCAGTCTGAATCTTGTCACATGATTCCATCAGTTTGAGCAAGTGATAACATAAGAGACTTGCTCATTTGTATTACATAGCTATTCCCGCCCTGGGGAAGATGGTGTCAGGACTGCCAGATCTTCATGTAGAGCATGATGGCATTCGTAGATCTTATGGGGTCCTTTCCGAGTAGTGACAACATATCCAAGGGGATCTTATGCAATCAGATTTGTGTGGACCCATGACAATTATTTCCTTTGAAGAGAAGATTGCCTTCTGGAGATCTAGAGGATCTCACATGGAGATTGACAGTGAGAAACAAGAGGAGATGATGACTTCTCCCCCCCCCTCACCCTTCAACATTTTAGAGGGAGGTAGTTGAGCCCATCAATCTAGATGATCCAGTTGATATTCCTAGAGATATTGCAGTAGGTCGGAACAAGCCTGCATGGGCTCATCAAACTCTGTAGGAGGCAGAAGGACATGCAACTCCCGCGGTACTTTCCGAGAAAGCCAAAGAACACAGAGATATTTGAGCTATGTTGTAGCTATGAGCCACATCATTGATTCTTGAGCCTTCCTGTTGTGAGGAAACATCCAGTTAGCATATTTGGAGAGAAGCCATGATGGGGGAGTATTATTCCATCATAAAGAATGATGTGTGGTATATTGTTCCAACACTGTCAGGGAAGTTTGTTGTGACTTCCAAATGGATCTATAAATATCATACGTACAACTGACATGAGCATTGAGAAGCACAACACGATATTTGTTGCCAGAGGTTTCTCTCAGGTGGAGGGAATAGATTATGAGGAGAAATTTACTCCTATTTCTTGATATATTTCCATCCAGACGATCATTAAACTCGTAGTAGCCATGGGATGGGGATTACATCAGGTGGATGAGAAGACAACATTTCTCAATTAATATATTGAGAAAGAAGTGTACATCGAGCAACGAATTGGTTTCGTGATACATGAGAAGGAGTCTCATACATGCAAATCAAAGAAGGCCATGTACTGACTTATTCAGGCACCTCGAGCTTGGTATACGAGGATTGATGGATATGGCCTGAGATATGTCTATACCATGAGTACCACAAAAACAAATAGTATTGTGGATGGAAGTTCATGAAGAAGTGTGGCTTCGCAAGCTCTTCGCAGACTTGATTGGTTAGTGATATCATTATGTTCGAGACATGATGCAGAGGGAGATAGAAAATGTGCAATACTTTCCTACAAAATACCAGATTACAGATGATCTCATGAAGCTTCTTACCAGGAAGAATTTTGAGTACTTCCATGAGAGACTTGGCATGATGCCTCCCTCGTTGAGAGGGAGGGTTGATGATTGCAGCTTCCCGAGACATTCTCCAGATCGTACTCCTCCGGACCGAGTTGATTTGATCTATGAGGACACCTATGTGAAATGTGAGATCACACTCCTATGGACTTAGTTGAGTTGATCTATGAAATGAGTCATACTCCTCTGGACTGAGTTGAGTTGACTTGTATTTGGTCTCCTGTCATACTCCTCCGGACTAAGTTGAGTTGACTTGAGATGGCTCTCCAATTCGTACTCCTATGGACTTAGTTGAGTTGTGCTATGTACCAAATACCTGAATACAAAATACCATAATAGTACTAAATATATCTGAATACAATCACCACACAGGATATATGAAACAATATAGAAAACCACCACTTTATTATATCAAACCCTTGAGGTAGGGAAACACCATACAATTGATCCTATTATGGAAGGGATCCTCTCCTATTCACTTGCCTCTTCGAGGGGGCTTCCTCCTATTGAGCTTCCACTCCAAATACAATACTTCTCTTAATATCCCATTACATTGCTTTAACCCATTTATATAGTGCGACCATCACCTAAGAACATTCTAGAGGAGGAATATTCTAGAAGCATAACGTTCTAAGAAGTCTTCTTACATTTATTATATCTAACTACCCATTTATTATATCTAACTACCATAGTGGGCCTTATTTAATAATTTAGTGGACCTAGTCCACCTTACATTCAATGACCTCCACTACCTCTCTAGCTACCTAACATTCCACCCCCCTTGTGAAATTGTTGTCCTAAACGCTTGTTATGAGGGTCTACAACCATATAATAGGGTCCCATGGATAAGTGTGGACCATAATGTTGAAGTAGACTAGAGAACCATGGTTCCATGTAGAAAGGAAAGCCACCATGCTGAAGTAGTCCAACCACCATTGTAAATTAGGGTCCCATGTCCAAGCACATGTGTGAACTCCCCATGAAAGATTTCGGAACCCAATAACCAACTGAAAATGATGCTCCAAAGACTGACACCTGTCATGTGGATCCAAATAAGAAGATCCATGCACATAGTGGAAAAGGGTCATAGCAGAATCTAGAAGGAATAATACCACTGCAGAATATGCAGGATGGATACTAGTAATAATCATAGGCTCCCAATTTTTCACATTGATGTTCTCTATAGAAGGTGGATTAGAGTCATCAAATAAAATACAAAAGTGGTTGTCATTCCAGAAATGACAACTATCCATATACCAATCATCACAATTGGTCTCAAAATCATACCAAACATATACTTCTTGATTATATTCATCCTTGATGTCCACCATAAGAAATATCTCCTACATGTTATCCAATGAATCTTGAATACTACGAAAAATATCCTTGAGGTCATCTGCAAGGTCATGCAATGTGAGGCCATATACAAAGTCATGCAATGTGTCATACAATTGGGCTTTGAATGCTTCAGTCACCCGTAGAATTTCTTCGAGGGTTTGAGAGGAAATATGCATTGAAAACACCACATAAAATATACCAAAATAAATATCTTAAAATAGTTTATCCAATGGCATTGCTCTGGTAGCAATATGATCACCCTATGAAAAGTTATGAACTTTGCAGTCTCGTCATCGTCACGAAAAACCCCCCAAAATAGTTGATTTTAAATCAACAATATCTTCACTTCCAAAGCTTCGATTTGGACGAGTTTTTTTTTTTTTGAAATTGGGTGAAATTGTGAGAGAAACTCATATTTGCAATTTTTTTTGAAAAATTCAGCCTCATATGCTACAGAAATTAGAAAAATCACGTGGTCGTCCATGGAAAAAAAACCTTGAAAATTGTAGATTTTAAAATGCAAATAACTTAACTTCCAGGACTCTGTTTCAAAGGATTTTTTTATTTTTTTTAACTTGTGTGTTTTTTCTGAGAGGAAATCAGATTTACAACCAGTTTTTGAAAATTTTGCACCAAAACCTATATAAATCATTTGGAATGTCGCAACCCTATTTTTTTTCTGAAAAAATAAATCTGCAAAAAATAAAAATATTTGCCCACACTTCCAACCAAGGAAAGTGCTTTGATACTACTTGTTATATACCAAATACCTGAATATAAAAGACCACAATAGTACCAAAGATATCTGAATACAATCACCACACAAGATATATGAAACAATATAGAAAACCACCACTTTATTATATCAAACTCTTGAGGTAGTGCAAGACCATACAATGGATCCTATTATGGAAGGGATCCTCTTTTGTTCACTTGCCTCTTCAAGGGGGATTCCTCCTATTGAGATTTTGCTCCAATTACAATACTTCTCTTCATATCCCATTACATTGCTTTAACCCCTTTATATAGTGCTACCATCACCTAAGAACATTCTAGAGGAGGAATCTTCTAGAAGCAGAACCTTCTAAGAAGTCCTCTTACATTTATTATATCTAACTACCATAGTGGGCCTTATTTAATAATATAGTGGACCTAGTCCACCTTACATTCAATGACCTCCACTACCTCTCTAGCTGCCTAACAAGTTGATATGTGAGAGTGATGTCCCTAGTGGTTGAGCACTAGAGGACATGTCATGGAGAATAGACCCATGACGTTACACTATGGGATAGATCCTAGTGTTTCTAGAGGGAGGGGCCTGTAGAGGTCCACATGGGATGAGCCATGTGTTGACGTGTCCACATGGGATGATCCATGCGTGACATACCCTTGAGGTAAAGCTCAAGTGGTTGGGAGAATGTTCACTAGATCAGTTCCCAACAACCCTAACAGGTTGGGAGAACATTCATGTAGGTTGGTACCCGACAACCCTTGGAGACCATTGTTCCTCGAAGACTCGTCATGGATTTAACGTCCTTGATGATGCACTATGGATGTGTAGATCCTAGTGTTACCCTAGTGGGTTGTGCCTCCTATAAGGTCCACATGGGTGCACACATGTGTGACATGTCCACATTGGAGTAGGAATGTGTGACAAGGAGATTCTAATATAAGCATGGTCTGCAAGAACATGTCATGGTCGAAGGACCATGGCATAGCCTGCGAGGCTATGAAGACCAAAAGAAAACATCACTGAGAATACCTCCCAAGCTAAGAGGGAGTGTTGATGTTTTTGGTAGCTGCGGGAGGTATTCACCTCCAAGTGACCTCCTACAAATGATATCTTGAGAAGAGAAAATCCCAAATCACTTGCATTGAGAGATAAGGGTACAAGTTGGCCCTATTGAGTAAAGAATAATTTATATTATGTTATAAATTAGCTTGTATGCAATTTGTACAAGTTGGCCCTATGTGAAAAGACACTTCCCCTCATTATATTGGACCTATATATATAAGTGCACCCTATCCTCATTTTTGGACACACGACAAATCGCCCTCCTAACACATCTGAGGCAGCCACATGGAATACTAATATGAGGCAACCACAAGGAATACTAGTCTGAGACAACATAATTCGGCCTGATTTGAGGCATTTCTGTAACAACATCTATCTCTGTATTTGGGTGAATTTCTCTTGGATATATTTTTGTAGCAGCACTCCTGCTCTGCTCGGGGGTGGCACTTGAGGATGCCTATGGTTGGGTGGTAATGAAGAGCATTACCTATGGTTAACTAGCATACCCATTTTTGTGTTATCTGTGCTTGGTTATTCTTTTTGAGATCCTGGTCAGGTTATTGTTGTTGTAGTCTAGTCTAGCTTTTAAAATTCAAGAACAAGACTCCATATTAAATGTAGTGTGACCACATTTCTTTGGTGAGGCATATGAGGGTCTTTGGTTCCACCTACTATGCCTTGATTCTTAAAGAGAAAAGAAGTAAGATTGATGCAAGGAGTCGAAAGTGCATCTTCTTGGGGTACTCAAAAACCACCAAGGGGTATCGTCTTTACGATGAGACAAACAAAAAATTCATCCTTTGTAGAGATGTAATTTTTCTTGAATCCGCCAAGAAAGACAAAACCATTGAGAGGTAACTTGATCATCTGGACAGATTCATTCTTGTAATGACATATCATAAATTTTATGATGAGATTCCACATCTTGAAGGGGGGATCCCTATCTTGGGTCAATCTTTGGAATATCTATTTGAAGCACCATCTTCCCCATACAAAGAAGTTCTTGCCACTTCATCAAAGCCCGAGGTTCATTTAGATGATGTGATCGAGAGGATTGAAAAGTTGAGGCTTGATGAGAACTCAACACCATCTCAATCAGTTGAGAAACCTGGACCATCTTAGAAAGGTCCACCAAAATGGATCACAAAAACACTTGAAATTGTTCATCCCGATGAGGTCGGAAAGACAGGAACTAGGATGTCCTCAAAACAAGATGGAGGTAATGTAGATAATTCAAACTCAGTGATGTAGATGACATGGATTTTTCATATGATTGTCAGTTGAATTTATCTACTAATCTTGAACTGACTTCCTTTAAAGAAGTTGCTTCTTTTGATGAATGGAAAGAAGCCATGCAAAAGGAATATGTTGATCTCATCAAGAACGAGACATGGGAGTTGGTGGACCCTCCATTTGGAACCAAACCAATTGGCTGCAAGTGAGTTTTCAAGAACAAGTATAGATCAGATAGCTCACTTGACAAGCACAAAGTAAGGCTCATGGAAAAATGATATTTATAGAAAGAAGGTGTTTATTGTGAGGAAACTTTGTCCCCCACATCAAAATGGGCTACCATTCGTACTCTATTTTCCATGGTAGCACAAAATGGATGGAAAATTCATCAAATGGATGTGAAGATTGTTTTCTTGAATGGAGACTTGAAAGTTAATGTGTTCATATCTCAACCATAAGGCTTTGTTGTGAAGGGACAAGAACATAAGGTATTCAAACTCATCAAATCCTTATTTGGCTTGAAAAAAGCACCACAAATATGGTATGAAAAGTTAACCGATTATCTTCTGAAATTGAATTTCAAGCATTTCAATCTTAACAATGCAACTTTGTTTGTCAATAAAGTTGGAAAAATTGTGGAATATCTTGTCATATATGTATATGATCCATTGATAACATGGAACAATGAGAGCTACATTGCATCCGTAAAGAAAGAGTTGAAGAAAGGCTTCGAGATGACTCATTTGGGGTATCTTCACTACTATTTGGGCATTGAAGTGATTCAAAATCCAAGGTACATATTCATCTCCCAGAAGAAGTACATTGGAGAATTGTTGAACAAGTTTGGCATGGCTAAGTGCAACCTTGTTTCTGCTCCAATGGAACAAAATTTGAAACTCACGTCAAAATAAGGGAATGAATTTGAGGATGCAACCAAGTATAAACTGTTGATTTTTCTATGTAGATAGTATTATTACAATGATGAGTGTTCCATATATAGAGAACATATGGTGACCATCCATGAAAGGATGCATCCCTTGGAGAATCAATAACTATTTATTATTATCATTTACTTATTATATATATTATTTAATAATCAATAATTATATTATTAATTATTAATCTAAGAGAATATCTTCCCAATGTTGTCCAAACATCAACACTCCCTCTCAACGAGGGAGACATTTTGCATCATGCCAAGCTTGTCTCTAAAGTAAATCATTGCAAAAGAGAGCCAATACGAGTCTAAGCTTCATTTTGAATCCATACATGAATTTTTTTAAATGTTTCAAAATCCTATGATTTATTTTTTAGCAAGTACACCCAACACATCCTGGTGTAATCATCAATAAAATTCATGATATATTTGTTTCCATTTGTTGAAGGAACATGCATAGGGCTGCACAAATCCGAATGAATTAGTTCAATTTTTCGAAATGTTCTGCAAGTAGAATCATGAAATGGTTGTTTGTTGTGTTTCCCAAGGATACAAACACCACATTGCTTCAATTTCCTAGGAATAGAAGACAGACCAGAAACACCATTCTTTCTCAACAAACCAAGATTTTCATAATTAATATGGCCAAATATAGCATGCTACAAAAAACTTGATGGAATTATACCCGAGTCATGATGAGAGAGGTATGCAACAATTTGTGTATGGGAAACTGTCCCTTTCCATCTTCCATTCCGATCATGACATCCATGTTATCAGAATCCTTCCTTATTTCAACTTCACCACCGAAAATATGAACATAGTGGCCTTGTTGTCTGATGTGCATAAGGGACAACAAGTTTCTTTGAAGCTCAGGAAGATAGAGTACATTTTGCAGAAGAAAATTCAGGAATCCAGGTAACTTAAGCGTGATGGTGCCCATTCCTGAAGGATTGAGACTTGATCTATCTGCAAAGTATACTACACTATCTACATTTTCATTGAAGTCTTCGAAGAAGGCTCTTCGAAATGTCACATGGGAGGTTGCACCAGTGTCAAGAAGCCATGCATATCCCCAAGAAGCAAATGAAGTGTTAAACAATTCTTCAGTTACTCCTATATTGAAATGGGAATCTTTGTAATGAGCATGTGTTTTACCTTCCACTGGTTCTGAAGTTTTACCTCTATCTTCTTTATGAGTTTGCGTGTCTTCTTTGATCTTCTCCGATGGAACTCTGTATTCAATGGCTTCATGTTATCCATTCCTTCTGCAACATGTACAATGAAGATTAGATTTACAGGGATGATGCCATCTTTCGCTCCCTCTGAGATTTCCACATCCTTTCATTTATGAATGGATGAAGTAAAATATCTTCTTGAATATAGTCGACATAGGCATAAGCTATACTTACTTCAATTAGGGTTTAGACTACAAAAGATGATCGAAAGATGAAAAGAAGGTTACAAACTACAAATCCAAGACATGCCCATTCACTGGTAATGTCTCAATAAGGAGTCGATGATAATGGTCTCCATCTCGAATACCATGGAATGTCAGTGATCTCAAATAAATATTTTAACACCACCATCCTCCAATGCAAAGAAGTTTGAAAACCAATAGAAATATATCACAATTAGGAAACCCAAACTGAACTGTGAGGAAATAATAAACCCTCAGGAATGTAGAGGGAGACTAAAAACTTAATGTGAAAGGCTTCAAAGGAAAATTGTGTTCTCTATTCAAACATTTCTTAGATTTCAACACCACCACAGGCTAGTGGAATAGATATCCAACAGACTACAAACTTAAAGTGTCGTTGCATGTTATCTTTAAATTGGTTCATGCATTAAATCAAGATGAATAAAATCACTCAACACACGCCGCATCCTGGCATGATACTATCAAAGTTGTGTGGAGAAAGTGAGATTAGTGAGGAACCGAGGCTGCATTGAGCATTGAGGGCGTGAAGAATACGAATCGTTGACACCACTTGATGGTTCAATGAGACAACCATAAGATTCTCTGGAGTGTGTCGACGAGATAAACTATAGTCAGATCTAGGGTGGCGTGAGGACAATGAGATGGGAAAGTTGAGTGAGAGATCTTCTGGTCACGTACTGCGTGAGAGATACCACTCCGATGAGCGAGGGGGAGAAATGAGAAAATGGTAAATAGTTACGTTATCTCGGTTACATAGAATTAGGGTTTTGGTAGCGTGCTACGTGACATAAGTGCTATGTGAGTGTAGTAGCAGGAATTGCAGAGAATCACCCATAGATTGTTGGCATAGACAGTGTACTGTGAGTTAGTTGGTGAGAGACAGACTAATGAGGCAGATTGAGACTCGAGCAGAGATAGGGCAGAGGGACAAGAATGCAGAGGTACTAGAAGGCACATAGATAGAAGTTTCATTCTATGGAAATGAAACACCCAGGGCAAAGATTCGTGGAGTTAAACCACAACTCTGATACCATTGTTAGACCATGGATTGGTAGAAAAGATAACTCCACACTTGATGTGTTTCACAATACCATGATAGGTGCATATATACATAAATAAATGATTGTTGGTCTTCTCCAACTGGTGACCCTTCATATCGCCTACGACTCTTCATATTTAAAATGTGTATTACAAGTAACACAATCCTAAGGATTATGTGTCCAACATTATCGTTGAATATAATATTAATGTTTTTTT
>ML782786.1:106232-167715 GCA_009831015.1 Picea engelmannii
GAGGACAAAGAAGAGGAGGAGCCCAGGATCAGGATCAAGGAACGGTGGCCGATCTCTATAATCGTTGAAGTCGATTCATCTTGAGATTAATAAAAAGATACTTTTCCCGTCCCAAATGCAAGAATCTTATATGTTGTATTTGATTTATGCTTAATATCTAACCCTCTAGTAGAACAATAGCATGCATGCGTAGTTTTGTCTTAATTGCAGGAAATCTTTTTGGAAGGAGCAGCAGAAGCAAAGGGGATAAAGCGCAACGGAGGATCTACACCAACCGTTGATAAAAAGGTTAGTTGATTCTTTCCATGTTTGCATGTGAAAACGGGTTTTAGGTTTGGGGTAGAAGGTTAAAAGTAATTTCTTAAGGGTCATGATCTACATGCAAGTTTAAACCCTAGCTTGTTAGTCCGTAGGGTAGAATTTCCCCACAACAGAATTGTTTTGAGAGTAATCTTTTTTAAACATTTCTTTTAAAATTCTTGATGTTATTTTTGAATAATTTTTGTGTCAATGAAGTTTTTATGAAACTATTATGAAATGTTGAATTTAATTTTTTTTTTTACAGATAACTATACTCATGGGCAACAAAAGTTTGCACAAGAGAAAATTTGATCGCACTCGAGATGAAACTCGCCATAACGAACAAAGGAAAGAGCATTATTGGATAAAGAAACCAGAACGTGAAAATATTGAATAAAGAAATGATGATGACGTAAATAGAGATTTTCAACAAGAAGAAGTCCAACCAAGTATGCATGTTATCCATTGTTAGAGGCGAAATTAAAAAGAATAGATGCATTCTAGAACGCACATCCAAAAACGCATTGAAACTTCACCTGAAATTAGCGCAGGTCGTGCCACCCGAACTGTGGAATATAGTTGACGCCTTGGCAATGATGAAAGCTGAGAAAATGTGCACAGAAGCTGACAACAGACACATGTCCAAGTTAAAACGACTTCTGAACAACAAAAACGACCCGGACACCAACGCAAAGAACATAGTAAACCTATCTGCGCGCGTGCTGAATGAAACAAAAATGGTTGTTTAAGGAAGAGGATTAAACTTCGCAGTCTCACTGAACTCCATCCCCACGGATGATATTATTTGCTGCATAAAGGATGGCATACAAAATCTTAGTGACGAAGACAAAAAATTAATTAGACAAGACTGCGCAGTCATCCTACGCAAAGCCAAACCTCCAAAAAGTAATATGAATAAAGAGGAACGTGTAGCACTAAATAACCTAAGAAACGATGAAAATTTGGTTATTCTCAAGGCGGATAAAGGAGGCACTACTATTCTTATGAACATGGATGACTACAACAAGAAAATGATAGAACACCTAACCAAGAGTGGCAACTATAGGAAACTAGATTTCAATCCCATCAAGAAGATTATAAGGCAAGTAAAGATAGCCATCAACAGTTCTAACCTAGACAAGAGAACCAAAAAACGCCTAACCCCCAACAACGAGATCACCCCTAGGATATATGGTTTGCCGAAAATTCACAAAGAAGACGTCCCTCTTAGACCCATAGTGAATACCATAGGTTCACCAACCTATGAGTTGGCGAAACACGTAGCTAAGATCCTTAGCCCTCTAGTAGGCCACACTGACTCTTTCATCAAAGACTCCAATGATTTTATCAATATCATCAAAAATGAAAAGGTAGGGCCCCAAGACACCCTCATAAGCTTTGATGTAGTCTCCCTTTTCACTAAAATCCCCTTAGATGAAGCTATCCAAATTGTCAAAGAAGTTACCGATCCAGAAACAACTAAACTAGCCAAAGTCTGCTTACGCTCCACTTTCTTCAGTTACCAAGGAGAGTTCTATGAACAAACCAACAGCGTAGCAATGGGCTCCCCACTGTCCCCCATTGTTGCCAACCTGTTCATGGAGAATTTTGAAAAGAAAGCCCTGGACTCCTTTCCCTAAAACCCTCGAGGTGGAAAAGGTATGTTGATGATACAAATGTTCTCTGGCCTCACTGAAAAGTTGAATTATAGAAATTCTTTCTACACCTAAACAACATATTCGAAGATATAAAATTCACCATGGAACTCGAAGAGAATGATAGCATCCCCTTCCTAGACGTTCTTATCAATAAGAAAAGTAATGGTGATCTTGGACATGCGGTGTATAGAAAGAAGACCCACACTGAGAATTATCTCCATGCCAATTCTCATCACCACCCCAACCAGAAACTAGGTGTCTTAAAAACCTTAGCCATTAGAGCCATACGAATCTTTGATGAAACACACCTAGATAAGGAAACAAATCACCTTACCAAGAATTTTAGGAACATAGGGTATAAACAAAAAGACATTAAGAATGCCATAAACAAAGCCCTAGAAATAACCCGCAATAATCCCAATGCCCCTAAAGACCAAAAATCGAATAGAAGTGCCTACCTTCCGTACATCCAAGGAGTGACTGATAGAATTGCAAGAGTACTCAGTAAAAAAGAGATTAAAAGCTCCTTCAAACCCCTTGAAACCATCAAACAAAGTATGAGATCCGTTAAAGACAAACTTAACCCTCGCAATGGCAAGGGAATCTACAAAATAGAGTGCTCATGCGATAAATGCTACATTGGTGAAACCGTTCACTCCTTCCAAGTTAGGATAAAAGAACATGGAGCTGACATCAAGAATGAACGCATCTGCACCTCCGCCCTAGCTAAACACTCCATCAAAACAAGACACCATGTTCGCCTAGAAGACACCAAAATCCTCGCCAAAGAGAATCACCCTTCAAACGTCGTATTAGAGAAGCCATTGAAATCCGTAAACATCCTAGTAACCTTAACAAAGACAGTGGGTTAGAACTGAGCGAAAACTGGCTCCCCCTGATCCACAAAAAACAACAATAATCTTTGGTAATTTTCTTATCTTATTATAAATCAAATTATTCATAAGAAAACCCCTCTCATTTAATTCTAAGACAACCTAATAACCTCTTAAAAAACCTAAGAACGTAATTGATTAATATAAATTAACCCTGTAGTAATAAACACTTAGAATATAGATTAACAAGAAAAGAAAAAACCCTATTATCTTATAAATTACTTAATACCTATAACCTAACCCTAGAACCTATTATTCTAAATGAAGACATTAATACACAACACTAAATTAATAAGAACCCATTATTTACCTTATAACACATTCAAAAACCCTAATATTAAACTCATAAACAAACATTTAATTCTTCTTTTTAATTAATTAGTCTATACCTTAACCTCAGATTATAATAACCTAACCCTAAAATAAAAATTTAAGAATCCACTTTTTATCTATTAACTAAACCCTAGAACATTAAATGATAAAATATAAATAAAAAAACCCTAAAATTATTAATAAACTATTATAACCTTTAATAAACAAAAAAATCTAATAAACCCTAGAAATATCTTAGAAAATAATTAAATTTATTAAATAATTCTACTTAGCCGACACTAAAAAATTTCCCACTTCCAGTATTTATGCCAACTCTTCCCTTTTTCTTAAACCCAGGCTCTTTGTCCTGAAGATGGATCCTAATCTAGATCCGAAACATCGACAATCTATTGACAACACTATGGCTTTTTCGATCAAAACCGAAAATCCCAACCACAACAATCTCACTCATCAGATTATTTCCCTGTACAGTAGGGAGACTCTTGACGAAATTTGAGTTTTAGAAAAGCTTAGGTTTAAAATTGAGAGAAGAGTGGCAGATCTGGAATTTCTCAAAAAATGCAGAGATGAAAACGTGCTACCCAAATTCGCACAGATCCAACATAGAACCAAGAACAAATGGAACAACACGGCCTTCTCCAGACTGGGGTTATCCATTGTTAGAGGCGAAATTAAAAGAATACATGCATTCTAGAACGCACATCCAAAAACGCATTGAAACTCCACCTGAAATTAGCGCAGGTCGTGGCACCCAAACTATGGAAGATAGTTGACGCCTTGGCAACGATGAAAGCTGAGAAAGCGTGCGCAAAAGCTCACAACAGACACACATCCAAGTTAAAACAACTTCTGAACAACAAAAACGACCCGGACACCAACGCAAAGAACGTGGTAAACCTATCTGCGCGCGTGCTAAATGAAACAAAAATGGCTGTTTTAGGAAGAGGATTAAGCTTCGCGGTCTCATCTACCTCCATCCCCATGGATGATATTATTTGCTGCATAGAGGATGACATACAGAATCTTAGTGACGAAGACAAATAATTAATTAGACAAGACTGCACAATCATCCTACGCAAAGCCAAACCTCCAAAAAGTAATATGAATAAAGAGGAACGTGTAGCCCTAAAGAACCTAAGAACGATGAAAATTTGGTTATTCTCAAGGCGGATAAAGGAGGCGCTACTGTTCTTATGAACATGGATGACTACAACAAAAAAATGATAGAACACCTAACCAAGAGTGGCAGCTATAAGAAACTAGATTTCAATCCCATCAAGAAGATTATAAGGCAAGTAAAGATAGCCATCAACAGTTCTAACCTAGACGAGAGAACCAAAAAACGCCTAACCCCCAACAACGAGATTACCCCTAGGATATACGGTCTGCCGAAAATTCACAAAAAAGATGTCCCTCTTAGACCCATAGTGAATACCATAGGTACAACAACCTATGAGCTAGTGAAACACGTAGCTAAGATCCTTAGACCTCTACTAGGCCACATCGACTATTTCATCAAAGACTCCAATGATTTTATCAATATCATCAAAAATGAAAAGGTAGGGCCCCAAGACACCCTCATAAGCTTTGATGTAGTCTCCCTTTTCACTAAAATCCCCTTAGATGAAGCTATCCAAATTGTCAAAGAAGTCACCGATCCATAAACAACTAAACTAGCCAAAGTCTGCTTACGCTTCACTTTCTTCAGTTACCAAGGAGAGTTCTATGAACAAACCAGCTACATAGCAATGGGCTCCCCACTGTCCCCCATTGTTGCCAACTTGTTCATGGAGAATTTTGAAAAGAAAGCCCTGGACTCCTTTCCCCTAAAACCCTCAAGGTGGAAAAGGTATGTTGATGATACAAATGTTCTCTGTCCCCACAGAAAAGTTGAATTATAGAAATTCTTTCTACACCTAAACAACATATCCGAAGATATAAAATTCACCATGGAACTCAAAGAGAATGATAGCATCCCCTTCCTAGATGTTCTTATCAATAGGAAAAGTAATGGTGATCTTGGACATGAGGTGTATAGAAAGAAGACCCACATTGAGAACTATCTCCACGCCAATTCCCATCACCACCCCAACCAGAAACTAGGTGTCTTAAAAACCTTAGCCACTAGAGCCATAAGAATCTCTAATGAAACACACCTAGATAAGGAAACAAATCACCTTACCAAGACTTTTAGGAACATAGGGTATAAACAAAAAGACATTAAGAATGCCATAAACAAAGCCCTAGAAATAACCCGCAATAATCCCAATGCCCCTAAAGACCAAAACCCAAATAGAAGTTCCTACCTTCCATACATCCAAGGAGTGACCGATAGAATTGCAAGAGTAATCAGTAAAAAAGAGATTTAAACCTCCTTCAAACCCCTTGAAACCATCAAACAAAGTATGAGATCCGTTAAAGACAAACTTAACCCTCACAATGGCAAAGGAATCTACAAAATAGAGTTCTCATGCAACAAATGCTACATTGGTGAAACCGGCCGCTCCTTCCAAGTTAGGATAAAAGAACATGGAGTTGACATCAAGAACTAACGCATCCGCACCTCCGCCCTAGCTAAACACTCCATCAAAACAAGACACCATGTTCGCCTAGAAGACACCAAAATCCTCGCCAAAGAGAATCACCTCTTCAAACGTCGTATTAGAGAAGCCATTGAAATCCGTAAACATCCTAGTAACCTTAACAGAGACAGTGGGTTAGAACTGAGTGAAAACTGACTCCCCCTGATCTACAAAATACAACAGTAATCTTTGGTAATTTTCTTATCTTACTATAAATCAAATTATTCATAAGAAAACCCCTCCCATTTAATTCTAAGACAACCTAATAACCTCTTAAAAAACCTAAGAACATAATTGATTAATATAAATTAACCCTGTAGTAATAAACACTTAGAATATAGATTAACAAGAAAAGAAAAAACCCTATTATCTTATAAATTACTTAATACCTATAACCTAACCCTAGAACCTATTATTCTAAATGAAGGCATTAATACACAACATTAAATTAATAAGAACCCATTATTTACCTTATAACACATTCAAAAACCCTAATATTAAACTCATAAACAAACATTTAATTCTTCTTTTTAATTAATTAGTCTATACCTTAACCTCAGATTATAATAACCTAACCCTAAAATAAAAATTTAAGAATCCACTTTTTATCTATTAACTAAACCCTAGAACATTAAATGATAAAATATAAATAAAAAACCCTAAAATTATTAATAAACTATTATAACCTTTAATAAACAAAAAAAATATAATAAACGCTAGAAATATCTTAGAAAATAATTAAATTTATTAAATAATTCTACTTAGCCGACACTAAAAACTTTCCCACTTCCAGAATTTATACCAGCTCTTCCCTTTTTCTTAAACCCGGGCTCTTTGTCCTGAAGATGGATCCTGATCTGGATCCGAAACGTCGACAATCTATTGCCAACACTGTGGCTTTTCCGAGCAAAACCGAAAATCCCAACCACAACAATCTCACTCATCAGGTTAATGTAGAGTTGAGTGCTCCCATGTGGATTCACAACCTCTGACACCCTGCGCACTCCATATCAGGGTCTGACTGGTCTAGTCCATCGAGTAATCCCTTGAATCCCTATAAGTTTGCGGTGCTTGGCGCATTGTGTTTCTTCTATTTTTTATCCATATTGTTGGGAGGGACACAATTATGTAGAGGGATGGATTTCTTGAGTTCTGATAGTCTAGAAGTGGAAGAAGCAAGTCCCAACAAAGGTCGCGAAGCTAGGATTCGAGCGAGGCAAAGAGTAAGTGATGGGCGAGGCAAGGGATGAGGAAAAGGGAACAAAGGGGTTTCCCAAAAACTCTGAGGAGAAGCTCTCTGAGGTGCAAACAACTTTGAATAAACAATGTGAACCGGGGAGAGCACAGGGTGCAAATGGATTGGCATAGACTTAAATAAAATTCGCCCTAGTAAGGACGTTGCCTGGAAATGAGGAGATAATTCACCCCATGTGACATTCAAAACCAAAATCATGTCAAGCAGATGAATCACAACCTCTGTATGGGGCGTTGTACTTGGACCCTTCACATCTTCGAGCCCAAGAACAGATCCATCGTTACCTTGACGATTCCACTTCACTGCATAATTGCTACATGCTCAACCCATCTGTGTCGTATCCTTCAACTTTTGCTTACCCACAATCTCAGTTGTATAGATAAGCATACCACCCCATGCCATAATGGGATCATCGTACCAAATCTCGTTAACACGGTTTGTACTTGGCCGAGGAGGCCCTATCTTTTCACCTGCTAGTTGTTGCCTCCACTGATCACGACTCACGCTTGAGCTCCAAGTGTACCCTATCGTGGCCATTACACAATAGCTCCTAATCATATGAGGTATCATTAAACAAGGGGGGCTAGACCTTCTTTACCCTCCACCCCTAAGGTTCCAAGAAGTCTCCCTATGGCCTCATTCGCCATTTTGTCCGCTTCCACATTATTTTCTCTCAAAATGTGTAAGAAGTTTGGATTTAAGGCCCTCGTTGTTACACAGATTCTATCTATAATCCTTTTTAGGCTCAAGATTTTTGGCTCGGATCCTTGGATTATCAACCTTATGATTGTCTTTGAGTCGCCTACTACATTCAGGCTGAGGATTTGTCTTTGCTTTGCTAGTTGGAGTCCTTTAAGAAGTGCATATGCCTTTGCTTTATTGTTGGTGTCGTTCCCGAGATTCCAGTAGTAGTCCAAAATTATTTTTCCTTCGGGCTCGTAGAAAACCCTCCCCCCCTTTGATGATGAAATATTAGAAAATGTTGATACTGACAAATTTATAAGATATCATTATATAAGATATCATGTTAAGAATATGTATAATACTTTTTTAAAAGATGAATCAGTAATGGTACAAGCTCAACTTTTACTCTGGCTAATAAAGTCAAGAAAGTTAAAAGAAGCTACATCAATATTAGGTATTCAAAAGTCGACGAAAGATACAAAGGTGAAACAAAATGTCTTTGACAATATAACTAGTGTATTAAAAGCTTTTGGAAAATGTCCAAAACAAGATGTCAATGTTGCACGTAGAGTGATACAAACAACAATTGTTTCATCTAGCAATATAAAAGATCATTTTACACAACACATGACAAAAGCGATGGAAAATTCAAAAAAAACATTATACAAACATAGAAAATTTCGATTGCAAATGGATGCAAATGATGAGCTTGCTTGTTGGACAGTTATTTCTAGACAACCCTACAAAGATAGACTTGCAGAAAATGTTAAAGAATTGGCCTGTAATTTTTGGTTGACAGAATATCGTGTTTCACCAAATACAAGGGATGTGTTGCGATGAAGAATGGCATGAAAACAATTTGAAGAACATCCAAAACATATATTGCCAATGCCACAAATAGAATTGTTCAATAAGTTCAAAGAAGAGCACAAAGAAGTTAAAATTTCCATCAATATATTTGTGCAACAAAAACCATGGTTTGTTAGACCCATCACTATTCGTGACACTTGTTGTTGTCATTATTATTCGCCTCTTCTTTCCACATTCTATGCTTTTATATACAAAATTCTATGTGAAAGAGAAGGTGATGAATTGTTTTACCAAAAAAAATGTGTTGGTGGAAAGAAATGTGATTGTTGTGGAAATCTAAGTTTGTTTCGCTCAAAGTATCATATTGATATGAATGATCAATCATTTTCAAATATAACAGTCAATTGGAAGAGATATGAATATATTAGCAACACGACTCCCAATTCTTCAAATGCTATTTCCAAAATGATTGATTTGAAAGTAGATATAATCTGTGTGATAGTTTTTTTGAAGAAGTTTGAGGAAGAAATTTATAAATACACCAAGCATTCACATAGAGCTCGATGGCAAGACCTACAATTTAAACAATCCCATGAAGCGTTTCCACCAGGGACAATTTTGTTTGTAGTTGATTTTGCTAAGAATTACACATTTGTTGCACAAAAAAAAAATACATAGTGAATATTATCATTCTGATCAAGTCACTATATTTGTCCATGTTCTATATAGACATGCTCAACATACTGTTGATAACATAGAAAACACCAATGCCAATCAACATGTTATTAAAGAATATGACTTTTATATAAGTGATGATTGAGCACATGATACACATTATGTACAACATTATTTTGATAAATTTTATGATTCATTGAAAGAACATGGGATTGGATTCGATCGACATTGGATATGGTTAGATGGATGTGTGGGTCAGTTCAAATCTTCATGAACATTCTATTGGTTGTGTCATCTTCACAAGAAATAAAAAATTACACATTGGGATTTCTTTGAGATTGGTCATGGAAAAGGAGAGCACGACGGTGCAAGGGCATGTGTAAAATGAACACTTCAAAGGTATCACATGAACCCTCATGCCAATCAATGTGAATCCCCTGATCAAGTTGTTGAATGGTGCATACTGATGCTAAGCCATGAAAATAATCCGTCAAGGGATGTGTGCATGTGTATGTATATATACATGTTACACATGTACACATGATATTTTTATTCACATGTTCAAATTTATATGATCTTCAATCCTATTCTTGATAGATTTCAAGCTAACAAGTTCTTATCTTGTGCAGGTTTTTTTTGGTATGTTGGAAACCAAGATGTAAATAGATCAATCCCATATGAGGCCGATACAATACATGGGATGGAAAAAGTGCATTCAGTTAAAACAAAACGCTATCAAAATGTGTTTGCATTTGATAGAAGAAATGAATCTTGTTTTTGTTCAATTTGCATAGAGGACACATAATCCATAGAGATTTGCAAAAACGAAAATGTGGAATATGTTAAAGTTTGGAGACATACCAAACTTAATATAAAAGGGAAAATGCCACTTGCAATCTCAGAGGAAATGGAATCAAACGAAACTATAGTGTCGGTTGATGGCGATAGAGTTTTTGATCTTGTTAGAGAAGGTAATTTATGTTTCAATTGTTTGAAAATATATTTGTTAAATATTTAAACAACTTGTAGATGTACTTGTAAGTTTGATATATAAAATTTATATATAGTCGACGAGTTTAATGGCATGTGCATGTGTGCTAATCTAACATGAATTGCTTGTTGGAACATATCAAATTATTTGCAGGAGATGTCTTTATCGTTGTTGCACTTGTAGAAAACACTGAAAACGTGAAATATTATTTGATGCGATTCATAGAAGGAAAGATGAGGTTATTATAAGATTTTGATGATAATGGTTTTATATATGAAAGAGGATGCATTGTATTGAAAGACTATTTTTTCAAGAAACCCATCAAACTGATAGTCATGTTCACTTTCAAGACTATTAGTCAAATGTCATAAGTTGTCAATATAGTCATTTGGTATGTGCAGCGTGCATAAAGTTAATAGAGGTTCAATAAAGGAAAAAAAGTAAATGTTAGAGAATGAAAAATATCAAACGCTGATCATGAACGAATAATTGAAGATGGCATACCATTACGATTTGACATACATTTCAGAATTTTTATTTTGCATTGAAAGTACACGTATTTATGGATATCTAGGATTCTGGAATCATTTGGTTTAGTTTACTTTCATGGTCCATTAAAATAAGGAACTATATTTTTGATGAATTATAAAGTTACCGAGCTTTATTTACAATTTTGTTCATAAAACTAGATCTAAATTGGTCAATTCAAAATTATTAAATATTCGGGTCCCCATATGTCCTCTGGGCCACTTAAGGGATGAGATAACATGCTCTGGATTTACTAGTCATGCCCCGAATTTGATCTTGTTTGGTTTTTAATACCATGTTCATTTGAGAAAGGTGAGTTTTAATGAAATGTTTATCATGTACTTCTTTATTAAACACAATTTCGCACATATAACTAGATCTCAATTATAATTTATGTCTGGGTTTAAAGGGTTTATATAGTCTCATATAAAGGGTCTCATATCCCACTCAATTATAAACTTGTACATATAAGTTTAATGAATATTTGTCCAAAAATGAAAGATAACCATGAAGTATAATCCCTACTTACAACACTTTGAAGTACCAATCACTTATAAAATGACTATCTATATAAAATGAAGCAATTGATCATCATTGCCATTATCCCACCACATAATAGAGAGAACACCATACTTGGGTGTTGTAAATATTGTATTAAATACAATGCAATCATTATGATCTACACAAGACATAACCCATAAATATGTTGCATATATTTGTGTTCAATATTTTCAAAAAACTTGTGTATTAGGTGAGGATTAGAAACAAAGAGTTTTATGCTTAATATATTATTCCTTTGTATGTAAAAAATACCTCTTTGGAATATAATATATATAGCATAGAACATAAAGTTATCACATCCAATGATCCTTAGTTGTTTATGATCCTTGGCTAATTATTATCTTTGAAGGTCCCAAGCCACCTTATATATGACCCACAAACTTCGCCCTAGACTCATGACACTTGTCTGTTAGTCTTGGGAGATGTCTCTCATCTACCTGAACTGAGGAGAACTCCTTCTGCGACTCTCACTCTGAGCCAATTGACTCTCTCCAAGATCAAGCTCACTCTGAGTCTGCATGTGATAGCATCTATCATCTTGAGTTTTTATCATTCCTTGTCAAATCACCATGACTAGGACAAAGACTACACTAGGGTCGTTCACCACAGGTACACCCCTGTGAGTGAATGTCATCCTGATGATAAATGACATGTGGAAAGCACCTCAAGCACCTCGAGTCCATATTATTCCTTGTCATGATCAAGGAAGGACTACACATGGGCCCATTTACCACAAGTGCACCTTTATGATAAATGTATCCTATCTCCCTTGGTCTGCAGCCCAATCCAGGAGAAGGTCCACTTGATGTTGAAACATCAACACTCCCTCTTATATAGGGAGGTATCTTTCCATGATGTCTTTATCTAGTAGTCCACTAACTACTCTGTAATCAACTAGTATCACACAACTATTGTCCAATGACACACAATCACTGCCAGTGGTACACAACCACTGTAGTAGAACACAACTACTATCTAGCGACACACATTCTCTGCCAGTGGTACACAACCACCATAGTAGCAAAAGGTCTGTCACACATGGCACTCCCATGTGGACTTATAGAGGCTACTCCCTCTAGGAACACTAGGTTCATCTCCCCAAAGTGTGTGACGTCAAGGTCAACTCCCTTGACATGTCCTCATGTTCTCTCCACAAGGGATGTGTCCTCATGTGCTCTCCGCAAGGGACGTTGGGATATAAGACCAAACCCACTTATCCCTTCTCGGATAAGTGTCCTCATATATCAACTCAACTCAGTCATAGAGGAGTATGATCTGGAGAATGTCTATCACACATGGAACTCCCATGTGGACTTCTAGAGGCTACTCCCTCTAGAAACACTAGGTCAATTCCCCATAGTGTGTGACGTCAAGGTCAACTCCCTTGACATGTCCTCATGTGATCTCCACAAGGGACGTTGGGTTATAAGCCCAAACCCAAATATCCCTTCTCGAATAAATGTCCTCACAGATAAACTCAAATCAGTAATAATGGAGTACGATCTAGAGAATGTCTCGGGAAGCTGCAAACATCAACACTCCCTCTCAGCGAGGGAGGCATTCTTTGCCACATAAGTACTCGAACTTTGTCCTAGTTTGGTAAGAACATCAACAACTTTCTCATTTGTAGGAAGGTACTGCACCAATACTTCCTTCCTCTGCACCATGTCTCGGATGTAATGGTACTTGATCTCAATGTCTTTCGATTTGTCATGAAACATTGGATTATATAAGAGCTTCACACAACCCTGATTATCATAATGAATAACGGTGGAATCCAACACATGTCCAAATAAATCTATAAGGAGCTTGTGAACCCACATAGCTTCACAGACTTCCACACTCAATGCAATGTACTCTGTTTATGCGGTGCTCAAAGCCATAGAAGTCTATTTCCTGCTACACTAGGAAACCATTGCAGATCCCAAAGTGAAGCAATACCCAGAGGTGTTATTCCTATCCACTGCACTCCTTTCCCAATCAGAGTCAGTATATCTCTGCAATCTCATGTCAATATTGGAAGTATATCTTAGACCATGTCCAACTGTGCCTCACAGTTATCTCAACACATGCTTCACAACAATCTAGTATGTCTATCTTGTCCGACTAATAAAATGGCTAAGTGCACTCACTGCATAACAAATATCTGGTTTGGTGTTAACCAGATACATCAATGATCCAATTAGTTGTCTTGTACAAGGTCGGATCATTCTCTTCGGAATCGGAAGAAGACACACTTATTTTCTTCAGAGTTGCCACCATTGGTGTAGCCATGCGCTTACAATTCAACATCCCAAACTTATTCAATATCTCAATTGTATACTTTCCCTTTACTCAAGAAGATCTCATCAGTTTTCTACCATACTTCTAGTCCCAAGAAGTAGTGCATCATATGAAGGTCCTTCATCTCAAACTCAGAGGCCAACACATACTTGCATTCAACAATAAGGCTCTCTGTACTGGTGAGGAATAAATCATCAACGCAGGGGACCAAAATCAGGGACTTACCATTAATAGTCTTGTAGTACAGGTTGGGATCAACAACACTTTTGTTGAAGCCCAAACTCATCAAGTATCCATCAATCCTCGCATACCAAGCTCGAGGTGCCTGCTTGAGTCCATACATGGTCTTCTTCAACCTGCACACATGAGAATCCTTCTCATGTATAAAAAAACCATCTGGATGCTCGATGTATACTTCTTCCTCAATCTCTTCATTGAGAAATGTTTTCTTCACACCATCTGATGTAGTCTTCAACCCATGGATGCTGCAAGGGAAATAATCGTCCAAATAGAAGTGTATCAATCAATAAGAGAAAATTTCTCCTCGTAATTGATTCCCTCCACTTGAGAGAATCCTCTAGCAACAATTTTCATTTTGTGCTTCTCTATGTTCCCGTTAGATATGTGTTTGATCTTATAGATCCACTTTTAAGTCACTACAAACTTCCCCTCATGTCTCCGAACAATATCCCATGCATCATTCTTTATGATGGACTGATACTCCTCCATCATGACATCTCTCCATACTAGATGACTAGTTGCCTCCTCAAAACACAAAGGCTCAAAATCAATGATTGTGGCTCATATATGCGAAATAACATGAATATCTCTGAGGTGTCTTGCTCTCTCGAAAGGTACTACGAGGAGCGACATGTACTTTTGCCTCCTGCAGAGTCTGATGAGCCCATGCAGGTCTCTTCTGACCTACTGCAGTATCTTTTGGAACATTAACTGGAGACACATGATCAACGAGATTAATTGGATCAATAGGCTCAACTGTCTCCCTCTGAACTGCTCGAGGGTGAGGGGGAGAAGGAAAAATATCTCCCTGTATCTCATTATCAATCTCCATGTGAGATACTCTATATTTACTGAAGGATACCTCCTCCTCAAAGGTAACATCTCTTCAAACCTCAATCTATCTCTGACCAAGGATGTAGATTTGATATGCCTTCAAATACTCACTATACCCCACAAATGTACCATTTCTTCCTGAAGGGTCTAGCTTGGTCCTTTTCTCCTTGGGTACATGAATGTGTACTGGACACCCAAATATCTTGAAGTGTCCAACCTCAGGCTTCACTCATGAATTGTGTCCATACTAGATATCTCGTGGTTGCCTCATGGAACACATGTCTAAGACATATCGAGGTTCCCTCATGTAACCAATGTCTTCTCTAGGACGCATTGAGGTTTCTTCATGGATCCAATGTCCCCAAAGACATATCTAGGTTTCCTTGTGAAACTAATGTCTTGGTTCCTTCATGTGACCATATGAGGCACATCAGTATAAAGTACACATTCCCCCCTACTAGTCCACACATGACCCTCTGGGAAGAATGTCTCACGCTACTGCCTCAACCATCTCTTTTCAACAACTAGCATATTTATGGGTGCCCTACCCTTGCTTCCTGATGCAATGGAGTGTAACCAAACTGGTTATTTAGCTTGACGTTGGCACCATTGTAGATTAAAAACTTGGGCAATCTTAACCTACCCTTTGCTCACAGCGTAATGCAAAGTTGTGTGCTCACCATAGTTTACCACATAAACATATGCACCTGTTTGTATTTGTGCTTCCACAAAATTAACATGCTCACTACTCATAGCGAAATGGAGTGAAGTCAACCCTTCCTCGTCGTTACCATGGACTATATGATTTTTTTGTCCTCCCCATGCTGCGAGCTCACGATGAGTGTGTCTGTGTAGTAAACAACCATTGGAAATTCTAAACACTTCCCGGGGAGTCAAACTCGCGAACCACATCTCTTGAACATGGGCTTTAGCCAGATAGTGACAAGTCTCTCCAAATATTAGATCCATCTCTCCCAGGACAACATGCATTTATAAATTTCAAATATAATTTACATTCGATCAAACCAGGGGAACTACAAATATAGTTTACCTTCAATTAGATGCTCACCATAGGCACTCCGAAATTACAAATATGGTTTGCGTTTAATCGACCCAGGGTAACTACAAATGGAGTTTGCCTTCAACTGGATGCTCTCTATAGCCAGTCAACAATTACAATATAGTTTGTGTGCCATCGAGCCAACATAACTAGTAAAATTTGATCGAGCTAACTTAACTACTAGCAGAGTTCACTTTCTATTAGATTCTCATGATAGGCACTCAAAGATCACAAATATGGCTTGCGATTGAACCACATGAAAATAGGCATTTAATGCACCAAGGTGCAGTAGTAGAATTAAGTTTAAGGCTAGCTACGGTAGCCCATCATACAATGTTTAGACACCTCTTCAACCACGTGTTTCACCAGCGTAGCTTCATATCCATTCGTATCTTCTTATAGTGTAATATTGTTGTCTACCAATATCTTTCAATATCATATGTGTGCTAAAAATGGCACTCGTGGTCTTACAATGGCCATGGGAAATATATTCATATATATTTAATTCTCTTAGCGAAAGCTATACGGACTGACAACTTAAAACTATTTAATAGACGCGTAATCTCATATTAATCTCTACAATCTGATATTTGTATCTGATGTTGAGGGTTGTACATTACCCACTAGGAAATATAGAATCTGCTCTGGGGCCTCCCGTGAGGGAGTCAAGCCTAGTCCCGCTCTGATACCATGTTGATTTTTCTATGTGAGATAATATTATTACAATAATGAGTGTTCCATATATAGAGAACATATGGTGACCATCCATGAACGGATGCGTCCCTTGGATAATCAATAACTATTTATTTCTATCAATTACTTATTATATATATTAATAATCAATAATCATATTATTAATTATTAATCTAAGAGAATGTCTTCTCGATGTTTTCCAAACATCAACATAGACAACTTGTGGGCAATCTTATCTATATTACTACCACCAGACCAGACATTTCATTTCTTGTTGGGATTCTTTCCAGGTTCATGCAAAAGCCTTGTGAAGAACATTGGTTTGCTACAAAAAGAGTTCTAAAATACTTGAAAGGAACTCAAGATTTTGGACTCAAGTAATCTAAGGTAGATGACTTCAACCTAATCGGATATTCTGATTCAAACTTTGTTAGGGATAACAAAACTAGAGTATCAACTTAAAGCTATCTCATGAGTCTTGGATAAACAACTATCTTCTAGAGATCATGAAAACAATCAGTTCCAACAAATTCCAGAACAGGTGCAGAATATGTGGCAGTTGTAGAAGCGACGAAGGATATTTTGTGGCTCAAGAAAATACTTGAAGATTTACAGGAGTAACAAGTGAATTCTACTCCTCTTCTAGTTGATAATACTTCTACAATCAAGTTGGCCAAGAATCCCAGATTCCATGATCGAACTAAGCACATCAACACAAATTATCACCTGATTCGATATCATGTAGAGGCCAAGACTATTCACTTGAGACATTGTTCCACAAATGAGCAAGTTGCGAACATCTTCACCAAATCACTTGGAAGATAAATATTTGAGAAGTTTAGAATGATGCTTGGACTCACACACACCCCTTCGAATTAGGGAGGGAATGTTGGATATGTAATCGTTAGGATTGTGTTGTAACATAAGTTGTAAATATAAAGTATCATAGGTGATAGGAAGGGTCACTCGTTGGGGACGACTGTTGATTAATTGGGTTGGTTGTCATTGATGTAGACCTTTGAAGAAAGTCCAGTAGCGAATTCTAGTAGCACAATGGTTTGGGTAATGAACCCAAGTTTGTTTGATGGATAATTGTATGAGTTTTGATATTTTGTAGGTAATACTATTCCATATGGATAGTACATGTCATGCCATTTACGGTGGTATGTGGAACGTTACATAACTCCTCACGGTTAGAGAGTTATGGCCTTGTAAAGTTGGAGAAAGGTTTGGATAATGGACCCAAGTTTGTTTGATATATAATGGTATGAGTTTTGATATATTTGTAGGTAAGAATATTCTAGATGGATAGTACATGCCATGCCATTTCCAATGGTATGTGAAACGTCACATAACTCCTCACGGTTAGAGAGTTATGGCCATGTGAAGTTGGAGAACCCTCATGAGTCATCTAGAAGCCCCAAAAGGTCAAAGTAGTCAAACTGGTTTAAGATATTTTATAAGGTAAATAATAAAGTGAAGTGATGAGTGTACTATAAGTCAAAGTGAATAAATTATTTAAATAATAAAGTTAATGGAGAAATTACTAAGTTGACAAGTGGTTAGAAGTGGGTTAACCCTAAAATAAGAAAAGTGGGTTAAGATGGTATGTAACCCCTTAAGGAAGCTACATGAAATTATGAATAAGAGGAAAGACTCTCATTTTAATCACACTTGAGCATATTGAATATCTACATGTGACCGAGGTAACCAAATGATATCTAAGCCGAATTTCAGAGGGAAGGTGATGAAAAGAAGGCCGGAATTCAAGGGAGGATAAATTCTTTTGACGATGATTTATAAGGTGACCGAGGTAATCAAAGGATATCTAAGCCGAATTTCAGAGGGAAGGTGAAGAAAAGAAGGCCAAAATTCAAGGGAGGATAATTTTTTTTGATGATGCTTTCTAAGGTATGTTATTTACAGGTCATCTCACCATTTTTGCAATAACATTTTTTCTAGAATGATTCAGACCGTGAAATTGGGAGGCCATTGAGGAAACATATCCAAGTAGCCGTGATACGAATTTCAGCTTGTGGGTCGTTGTATTTTTGAGTTACACGCCGTGGAAAATAAGGTTTGTGGCTAGTCTTGAAACTAGTCTAAAATAGGTGTTTCGGGTAAAAATGCCATAACGTTTTCATAACAGATCCAAATTCAGTAAGACCAAATGTATTGGTTAGAGTACAATATGTAGTATTATGTGTACAATTTTCAGATTCATACAAAAAATATTCCATGTGGGGCACGCTCTACAAGTTCGCTCTCTAGAATAAGCCAGAATTCAACAAGGTATGCCATTTTTGCTATAAATCCTTTTCTGAGAGGTTCCAAGTAGTGAAGTTTGGAGGAATTTGATAAAAGACACTGAAGAACATTGTGCACCATTTTCAGATCTTTATTCATTATAGGTACATAGTTATGATTATTTCAATTTAGGGTTGTCGACTAATTCAAAATTAGTCATGTGAGACTAAAATAAAGTTTGATGAAAATGCTAGTCTCTCGTTGTTAAAGTTAAAGAAGGTTTGCAAGTATGTGATCATATAAACTAGGTCTATTATAGAGTTACAAATCAGATTTGGATGTTGAAATTGATGAAGGCTTTTGGTTGAGGTAAATGTTGGGTATATGGTTGAGACAAGTAGTTGATGAGTTGGCACATACATGAGGTGTATAGTTGATGATGTTGGTACATCTTGATGAGTCATAGTTTATGTGTATTTGATGCATGATTGGTACATATTTAGTGCATGGTTGACGCACTCATTGATGGTACAGGTTGAGGTATAGGTTGGTGCATGGTTGATGCACTTGTTTATGATATAGACTAATTACAGGTTATTTGGTACAAGTTGGTGCATGGTTGATGCACTTGTTTATGGTACAGGTTGATTACAGGTTGTTTGGTACAGGTTGGTGCATGGTTGATGCACTTGTTTATGGTTCATGTTGATTGGTATAAGTTTAAAAAAATATATCTCACAATGATAGTGTGACAATGGTTCCATCATTCTATTTCTACGTCAGGGCGGTTGGACGAGGCAAGGGTAGGTGGTTTTAGACACCTTCCGGTTGTAGCCGAAGAACATAAGGGGTCGTAGCCTCCTTCTGGTTGTAGCCAGAGAATTGGGGAGTTGGAGATTCCCTCAGGTTTTATCTTGAGAAATTAGGGGGTTGGAACCTCCTTCCAGTTGCAGCTGGAAAACAAAGGACGTTGGTGCTTCCAATGAATGTAATTCTTAAAGACATATAAGAAAAATCATTATGTGGTTTTCTCCCGCTTTGGGTTTCCACATAAAAACACTGGTGTACTATGTATGTGTATGATTTCTCATTTGTTCATTGGTTATTTACTCTGCAACTATTGGATGATAGTGCTACATTGATATAACACTTGCATATTGTTGTTAAAAAAGACTGAATTGCTTTATTATTGATTCACCATCCCTCTTAGTAATCCAACAATTGATATAAGAGCAGGTTCCTTCAAGAAACAATTTAACCATTGGAAGGAGATCATGTATTATTCTGAGAATGGAGTACCACTATTTAATGGTCAGAATGGTTTAAAGTATGAGATGTGGAGCATAAGGACGAAAGTGTTTTTACAGGCACATGGGAATTATATTTGGCTATCAGTCGTTACAGGATATGATAGTTCAAAAAGGGCAAACACTGTAGCCAAGAAGGAATTGAAGAAGAATAAAAAAATAGCAATGGATTTCATCTAGGAAGGATTACCTAATCTGGTAAGATAAAATGTTGGTAAATGTTCATCAACCAAAGAACTTTGGGATAAGTTACATGACATATATTCTTCACCCATCATAGATTTAGAAAATGGCAAAGAAGATGCATGTACAGATCAAGAAGAAATATGTTCACCATGTCAAACAGATTCAGAATATGAAGAGTACATAATCAAAAGAGGTATGTTGTTTTGCTTTAATTATGAAAAATGCGGACATCTTGAAATAGAATACCATGAAGGAAATGAGACAGAAAAAAAAATTGAAAAAGAAAACAATTATGAGGCAGAATTGATTAGTGCTTTAGATGAACTAAGAGAAGAAAACAAGTCACTCAAGAAAGAATTGATGAAACAAAAGGAAAATGTTCACATTTTTGAAGAATCCCAACAGGTCATTGAGAACTTAAGAACTCATCTAGAAGAATCCAGAAAGATCGAAGAAAAGCTTGAATATCAAAAGCAGTGTTTGGAAGCCAACATAACAACACAGAAGGAAGAAGCATAAATGAGAGAGAAGATATTGACAGATCATCTTAAGGAAAGAACTAACGATCTAAACCAGCTTGAGTCAGAGTTTGGTCAAGAAGAGAAAGTACTTGAAGAAGAAATAATCACGTTGAATAAGCGAAGAGAACAAAATAAGTCATGAAGTCTCAGATATTAAAGAAAGAAAAAGAGGTTGAGAAGCTTGAAGAAGAAGTTGTCACATTGTGAAGTAAGATCGTTAAGCTCAACAAGAACATTGAAGAGACAAAAACATCCACATCAGTTATAGAGAATGAAGAGAAGCACTCTAGGTTGCTACAAAAGAAGAATGAAGAAAACAAAAAGAGTTATGCATAAGTACTCAAAGGAAGGAATCATGGTCAACCAGAATCTAAGAAAACTATTGAAGATACATCTTTGAGAAGACCATCCATGTTCAAGCCACAAAGAAGCTTCAATCATGAACAGTCAAGGCAGAAATTCAGAAGGACTACAACACAAGAAGATCATTCACTCCCAGGTATGCAAATTTCTTTTATGGTCATTGCTTTTATTATACTAATTTTTGACATAAGTTTGTAGATTGTAGGGATTATAAAAGAAATGTTCAAGCAAGAAGTGCCTATGTGGCTGCACATAACATTGAGTGTTACAAATGTCACAACTATGGACACATAACCAGTGATTATAGAAGCATGATCGATACTTCCATGAAAGAGAACACTGATATCAGATATAAGAAAGTATGGATAAGAAAACAGGAAGAACATGTGAACAAAGACTAGGTACTAGAGATCACAAGATTGCCAATAAAACGAGATGAAGAAAATTCTACAGAGAAAAATAAAGATGTTAGATACAGAAAGGTTTGGAAAATAACCGAAAGAAAGGAAGGACAGGTAAATAAGGAATAGGTTCAAGAGATTGTACTTTCAGGCATTGTAGTGAAAGATGAATCCACAGACAGAAAGAAAGAAGTTATAGCTCATAGAGAAAATGATTCTACCAATGAAGATGATGATGAATCTACCAATGAAGATGATGATGAATCTACCAATGAAGATGATGATGAATACACATCATAGCAAGAATTTTTCTGAGCCATCTGACTTAGAGACTCTGAGGTAATATGAATATTAGACAGGGGGAGTCTATGTGATAGCTGTTATAGACCAAAGAACCATCCTTCGAGTAACTTGCAGAGTTTGAGAAGACAGATTCCGAGCAATCAGTTAGAAGAAGTACAATTTGATAGATTAATCAAGACTTCATGATAGTATAGTCATAAATGGGTAAGCATTATGGACGGTTGCACAAGTAGGGTCTTGGACAGTATGGACAAATATGGATTCGTAATAACACTTAGTAGGTTTGGACATATATATGATAGTGGACGAGATCATGGATTGATAGATTGGTTCAGAGACAAAGGAACATTACCATAATGGATGATAATTACACAGGAAATGGATCGAACAATGCTAATGGATTCCAAATTGACAGATATTTTTTTTGACACATGCAGTGCATACAACAATTCACATTCAAAATAGAGTAATGCTTATAAACAAAAATGAAAAAACTCCCTACGAACTATTGAAAGGAAGCACAGACAACAACCTCTACATCAAAGTAACTCAAGGTAGTATTTTATTAATTAAAATTTATGTTGACGATATTGTTTTGGAAGTACTAATGATAGGTTAAGCCAGAATTTTGCAAAGGATATGTAGAATGAATTTGAAATGTCATTACTTGGAGAACTATCCTTCTTTTTGGGTCTTTAGATATGTCAAAGCAACCAAGGAATTTTTATTTCTCGAACTAAGTATATCAGATAAATTCTAAAGAGGTTTGGAATGGAAGATTGCAAACTAGTTACCACTTTTATGCAAACCAGCTTCAAGTTAAGAAAAGATGATGATTCAAAGTATATAGACCAGAGGCAATACAGGTCAATGATTGGTATCTTACTATATGTTATAGCATCCAAACCAGATGTAATGCAGGGAGTTGGACAGGTGGCACGATTTCAAGAAGCACCAAAGGAATCACATGTATTAGCAGTGAAGAGGATTTTCAGATATCTCAAAGGAACAAAAGAGTTTGGATTATGGTATCCAAAAGGAAAGGATCTATCATTTATTGCCTACACAAATGTAGATTGGGCAGGTTGCATTGATGACCGACGAAGCACCAATGGAGCAACATTCTACTTGGGTGAGTGTTTAGTATCATGGTTAAGCAAGAAACAATCATCAATATCCTTATCTATAATTGAGGCAGAGTATATTGTTGCGACATCATGTTGTACACAAGTTCTATGCATGAAAAAAACTCTGACAGATTAAGTATGATTAAGTAAGATAGACAGGTTAAGTTTGATGATCCCATTCCAATCTATTGTGATAATATAAGTGCCATAAATATCTCAAAGAACCTAGTGATGCACTCCAAGACGAAGAACATTCCAATAAAGTATCACTTTCTATGGGAACAGGTTGTAGAGAAGAACATCAGAGTTGAATATGTGGGCACAAAAGAACAAGTGGCAGACATATTTACAAAACCGCTTCCAAGAGAAGACTTTGAGTATCTTCGCCAGAGACTCAGAGTAATTTCTACTCCAAAATGAATACTTTTGAATGCTTATCTTATATGTCTTAGATCTACATGAGGAAGCATCATAAAGAGGACAGTTTAAGTTGGAAGATCAGTTTCAGGAAGAGATCAGTCAGGGGTGTTGGCATGTTTTCAGACAGAGGTAGAGTATGCGTGTTTTTTCATTGATGGAAAAGATCAGCACGTTTAGCAGAGCGATGATGGCATGGCAATGGAAAGATCAACAGTGAGGAGAAACAATGATCTTTGGATCACCCATCTCGAATTCCCAATGACCGTCAGATCTAAATACAGATAGGAGGAATGCGCAAAAGAGGAGAACAAATCTCAGACGTTGGATCTGAGCACGAGGATTGACCATTGTTGGATCCAGAAGAAGGAGCACTATCTTTAAGTACAAGATGAAGCGGGCTTACAAAGTCTCGAAAGTAGGAGGGCCATCCATCGTCGAGGAGTACACGTGGCAATGGATTAACATTTCACCGACTCAAAACTCAAAGGAAGGCAATGCTCTAACCTTCCAACTCGCAATATGCGAAATCGCGATAAGATCTGGATCATTGATCCAAGAGGGACACATGGAAATAGATTAAAGCATGACAAAGGTTTCGTTTCAGATTTTTGGATACCGAGAGGTGGAGGAGTCAAGGAAACAAATCATGACAGGAAATCGCAATATGTGAGATCATGAAAAGATCTGGACCGTTGAATCATCAATATTGTGGACCGTTGATCTGACTCCATTTTAGATTTTTAGATATCGAGAGTTGGAGGTGTCAAGGACACTCACGACAAGAATGCTGAAATGCAAAATCGTGAAGCACCTTTTGGCAAAGCCTGTGGTCACTGTCAGTGGTCACGTGAGGGGAAGGAACTAACAGAGCTAAGATCCATTTCGACGATCGCAACATGAAGAGTCGAGACTCTTCACCACATGATTCCTGAATTTGCAAATTACAAAGTGCTTTGTGGATAAGCACCAGGTCACTTCCAGTGGCCATGTGAGAGGGAGGAGCTAGCGGAGCTAAGCCCCTTTTCGGAGATCGCAACATGAAGATTCAAGACTCTTCATATTTGGATTGCTGAAATGTGAAATGCGAAAATGTCTTTTTGTGTAGGCTGTGGTCACCGTCGGTGATCATATGAGAAGGTGGAGCTAGCAGAGCTAAGCTCTTTTTTGACGATTTCAACTTGGAGTGTCGAGACCCTTCGACAGAGGATTGCTGAAATGTGAAATGCGAAAGGCATTCTGGTTAGGCACGTGGTCACAACCAGTGGGCATATGGAGTAGGCGTGAGATCCATCATTGGTAATCCAACGGTGCAGGTTAATCAGGAATATGATCGAAGGGTCATCGTTTATTTTCATGATTAATAAGTTCAGTTACAATTCAGTTAAAAAATCGAATCATGGTTCTTGATCAGTTGGTGATACGTTGCTGAGAAGTTTTTGTCTTTTCCCAAGGAGATTCGAGGTGTAACTGATGAGGCTGATGAGTATAAAAGGCAAGATGCAACGACTGTGTAAGTTTGGCTATTCTAAAGATGTATAATATGATGTATAATATTGATGGTCACTTGATGAAATATTAAAAATGGTTTAATAGACTTAAAATTGTTTAAGCACAATAACAACTGATTCACCCCCCCCTCTCAGTTGTCTTAGTAATTTCAACAATTGGTATCATAGAGGGTTCCTTTTATTTAAAGGTAGATTTGTAAGCTTAAACATGACAAGTCATGAAGGGACTTCAACCAATAAGCCTCCTTTGTTTGATGGAACAAATTTTGCCTTTTGAAAGGTTAGAATGAGAACTTACCTAATGGCCTTAAGTGATGATGTTTGGGATGTACTAGAGACTAGATATACAAAGCCTGTTGTGTTGGCTTCCAAGAATGATAAGTTAGAATTTAGATTTAATGCTAAGGGAATGAATGCTATCTTGAATGGACTTGTTGAAGCTGAGTTTGTAAAGGTGATGCATCTTGAAACTGCTAAAGCTATGTGGGATAAACTTATTAACAATTATGAAGGAAATGAGAAAGTAAAAGATGCCAAACTCCAAACATATAGGTTGAAATTTAAACAACTAAAGATGAATGAAGATGAAACAGTTAACAAGTATTTTTTAAGAGTTGAAGAACTTGTGAATGCCATGAAGGGTCTTGGTGAGAAGATTGAAGAATCATTTTTAGTTCAAAAGATTCTAAGATCTCTTATTGATAAATTTAATCCAAAAGTCTCTGCAATAGAAGAACTAAATGATATTAAAACTATGTCCATTGATCAACTCCCAGGAACTCTATCTGCATATGAAATGAGAATCAACAAAGATAAATCCATTACTAGAGAAGCATCTTTTAAAACAGACAAGAATAATGATTCAGATTTAGATGATATTGAGGCAAAATTTGTGAGAAGGTTAAAGAAAGTATCAGCAAAATATCAAGGGAATATTCCCTTCAAATGTTTTAACTATGGTAAGATAGGTCATTTTGCATCTAAGTGTCCCCACCAGAAAAAGGACCAGAACTCTGATGATGAAAAAAAGTACAATTTCAAGAAATATAGTAAAAAGAAAAGTTTGTGTGCAAACAATGACAATTCCTCAGAAGAAATAGATAGTGATTCATCATGTGCAATTAAAGTGAATGATTTTATGCTTATGGCTATGGGAGATCTTTATGATGAAAAAACAAGAGGTGAAATGGATGATGAAGAAGCTGTGGTGGATTAATCAGTGCTTTGGAAGAAATTGATAGACTTAGATGTAAGAAGAGAAAACAAAAACAGTTGTTGATGTAGTTTAAAATGAATGGTGAAAAACCTGATGAAAATTTTTCTCTACTAAAAGTGGAGTTAGAAGAGGCAAAGAAAATAGAAGACATACTGAAACAGTAATTGTTAGAGAAGAAAGCAAGGTGTGAAGCCTTAGAAGAAGAGATAGTAAAAACCATAAAAGAAATGGAGAAGTTTAAGGCATTGTATCACCAAAATCTGCCAAGTATTAAAGCCTCGGAAGAATTAACTTCCATTTTAAATCAGCAAAGGAATCCAAAGTTGAAAGTTGGCTTGGGCTATGAAGAAGGATCAAGTAGTGATCATCCAAGTAATACAAAACCCATCAAGTTTGTCAAAACTACAATCATTGACAACAACCACTCTATAGAAACAAAGAAAGAAAATCAATCACCAATTAGGAATGAAAGAAAAAGTCCTAGAACCGAATCTGTAGATCAAAGAAATAACACAAACACGTTTTCTGATCAAAGAAATCATCAGCAAGGAAGAAATCGACTACAGCCTTTTTCAAGGTACAAAGGTTTTTTCTATGGTTATTGTTTTGTTTGTTCTAACTTTGGTCACAAAGCTATAAACTGTTTTTTAAGATCTAGATATTTGAAATCAAGATACTCAAGGAATAATTATCTGCCAGAACAAAGATTGAGACAACCAAGAAACAAACGACCACATAGTATAAATCATGTGATGGATGGAGGAAGGATGCAGGTGAAACATAACAACAATTGTGAGCATAACAATCATTATGATCTGTTATTCAGTGAACCCGAATGTTACATCTGTCATAACTATGGACATAAAGATGCAGATTGTTGCTTAAAGAATTTTAAGCCAGATTTGAATCCTACTGCTGAAAATTTCAAGATTTGGAAGAAGAAAGAAGATGACAAGTGTAGACTAGTTTTATCAGCCCAAAAACAAAAGAATCCTTGGTATATTGACAGTGGATGTTCCAAACATATGACTGGAGACAAAAGTAACTTTCTAACTCTAAGTGAAAGCAAATCAGGGAATGTAACTTTTGGAAATGATGCACCAGAAAAAATAAAAGGTAAAGGAATGGTAAGTTTGAGTAATGGCAAAGAGAAAGATCAAGATGTGTTGTTTGTAGAAGGTCTGAAACATAATTTGCTTAGTGTTAGTCAAGTCTGTGACCGAGGATGTGAAGTCATTTTTACTTCTAAAGATTGTAGAATAAAATATGTGAATTCATGACAGTGAGTTCCAAAAGGGATAAGAACAGAAAACAATGTCTGTGTGTTAAAAGAAGAAAAAGAAGAATACCACTTAAGAAAGTATGATGAAAGTTGGCTATGGCATAGGAGACTTGGACACTTAAATTTTGATCATATAATCAAGCTAAAAAATAGTGAGGTAGTAAAGGATCTTCCAAAGATATCAAAGCCATATGATTATGTTTGTAAACCATGCCAGATAGGAAAGCTTACTCAGACATAGTTCAAATCTAAAAAAAATCCTTCAACAAAAAAACCTCTCCAGTTAGTACATATGGATTTATGTGGACCATCAAGGAAAAAAGGTACAGGAAAATAAAATTATTTTATGTTGATTATTGATGATTATTCTAGACTAACATGTGTTGCATTTTTGAAGGAAAAATATGAAGCATTTGAAAAATTCAAAGTGTTTAAGGCTCTAACTGAGAATCAAACAGGAAAAAGATTGAAAGCAATAAGGTCTGATAGAGGAGGAGAGTTTAGCTCATGGAACTTCAAAGAGTTCTGTGATAAACATGGAATCAAAAGAGAGTACACAATTCCAAGGACTCCGCAACAAAATGGAGTTGTTGAGAGGCAAAATAGATCAATACAACAAATGACAAGATCAATGATGAATAAAAGGAACATATCTTAGACGTATTGGGTGGAAGAAATTCATACAGCTGTTCACATTCTTAACAAAGCTCATCTCAGACCACACAGTGACAAGACTCCTTATGACCTATGGTTTGGAAGACCTGCCTCAATCAAGCATTTTAAAGTCTTTGGGAGTAAATTTTATATCAAGAATAATGATGACAGGGCTGATGAAGGTATATTCTTAGGTTATGCTACAAACAATAAAGGTTACAAATGCTACAATAAGAGGCTACATAAATTGGTTGATTGTATTGACATAAAAGTTGATGAAGAAACCTCGATAGAAAATGTACACAGTGTTGAACCAAACACAAAAGATATAATTTAAAATGAAGATGAACATGTCCAAGGATCAAAAAGAGAAGAATCTGAATCATATGAGGATATGAATACTCCAACTGACACAAATCAACAGAAAGAAGAAAAACCACCTCTTATAATTGTTAGAAAGAATCATCATGAAAATCAGATAATTGGAGATATAAATAAAGGAGTTCAGACAAGAAGGAAATTGATTAAAGACTCATATTGATTGGATTAGAGCTATGAATGAAGAGCTTGATCAGATTGAGAAGAACAATACTTGGGAGCTTGTTCCTAGACCTGAAGACAAGAATGTATTAGGTTCCAAATGGGTGTTCAAAAATAAAATGAATGAAAAAGGACAAGTTGTTAGAAATAAAGCTAGATTGGTCTGTAAAGGGTATGCACAAGTTGAAGGTCAGGATTTTGATGAAACTTTTGCACTAGTGGCAAGATTGGAAGCCATCAGAATGTTTCTTGCATATTCATGTCATAAGAATTTCTTGCATATTCAAGTCATAAGAACTTTAAAGTTTATCAGATGGATATTAAGTCAACATTTCTTAATGGAGATCTAGAGGAAAAAGTATATATGGAGCAACCCGAAGGATTCTTATTGACAGATAACCTTGATTATATCTACAAGCTAAAGAAGTCTTTATATGGACTGAAACAAGCACCACGATCTTGGTATTATAGACCAGACAATTTTTTACAAGACAAAGGATTCAAGAAAGGTACTATTGATAGCAATCTCTACATAAAAACTAAAAGTGATGATTTACTAGTTGTTTTGATTTATGTAGATGACATTATTTTTTGTTGTAATAATGATTCCTCTGTTCAGTGGTTTTCTAACTTGATGCAAACAAAGTTTGAGATGTCCATGATAGGAGAATCGTCATATTTTCTTGGCTTACAAGTAAAACAAAGTTCTGTAGGAATTTTTATCTCTCAAGAAAAATATTTGAAAGAGATGTTGAAGAAATTTCGGATGGAGGATTCCTCTCCTATTAGTACACCTATGGTGGTTGGTTGCAAGCTTAGTAAAGATGATATTTCACCTGATGTTGATTAAAGGACATATTTCTCTATGATAGATACTCTTCTGTACATCACAACATCCCGTCCTGATATAATGCAAGCTGTTGGAATCGTAGGTCGTTATCAGTCTGCTCCAAAACAAAGTCATTTGGTAGCTGTCACAAGAATATTCAAATACTTGAAGGGAACAATGAATTATGGTCCGTAGTATCCCAGAAATCAGAATTTTCAGTTAACTACTTATTCAGATGCCGATTGGGCAAATTGTGTGGATGAGAGAAAGAGCACTAGTGGAGGCACATTCTTCCTGGGTGACTCGTTGGTAGCATGGATTAGTAAGAAGCAGAGATCTATTTCATTATCAACTACAGAGGCAGAGTACATTGCTGCTTCTACTTGCTGCACTCAGATTTTATGGATGATTCAAACTCTTACAGATTTGAAGGTAAATTATACTGATATGATTACAGTTCACTGTGATAATACTAGTGCCATTAGTGTCTCCAAGAATCCTGTTCTTCATTCCAAGACTAAGAATATCCCAATAAAATACCATTTTATCAAAGAACAAGTTACAAACAGAGTTGTTCATCTGAATTATATTCCTTCCACAGAACAAATAGATGATATCTTTATTAAACCGTTAGCAGTGACTCCTTTTGGATATTTTCGCCAGAAGTTGGGTGTGACCTCACTGTCAAATTAAGAGGGTCCATCCTGTAAGGGGGAGTTTGTGTTGGATGAATATCTAATACCTCCGAAGAATACTGCAACAACACAGGGGGAGTATATGCTTTTCACATATCTAATACCTTCGAGATGTACTGCAACAGCTTAGGGGGAGCTTGTTTTTCCTTTGACATTGATGTCAAACGGGGAGAAAGTGTGGTAATTTCAATACAGTGGTAAAGATGGATGTTCTTGAAGGGGTTTCCATCAATGCCAAAGGGGAATATTGTTGGCATGTTTTCAGACAGAGGTAGAGTATGTGTGTTTTTTCATTGATGGCAAAAATTAGCACGTTCAACAGAGCGATGATGGCATGACAATGGCAAGATCAACAATGATTGTTGGATCACCCATCCCGAATTTTCGATGACTGTCAGATATGAATAAAGATAGGAGGAACGCATAAAAGAGGAGAACAAATCTCAGACGTTGGATCTGAGCACGAGGATTGACCATCGTTGGATCCAGAAGAAGGAGCACAATCTTTAAGTACAAGATGAAGCGGGCTTACAAAGTCCCGAAATCAGGAGGGTTGTCCATCATCGAGGAGTACACGTGGCGAGGGATTAACATTTCACTGACTAGAAAGTCAAAGGAAGACAATTCTCTAACCTTCCAACTCATGATATGCGAAATCACAATAATATATGGATCGTTGATCCAACAGGGACACGTGGAGATAGATCAGAGCATGACAAAGGTTTCGTTTCGGAGTTTCAGATACCGGGAGGTGGAGGAGTCAAGGAAGCAACTCACGGCAGGAACTCACGATATGTGAGATCATGAAAAGATCTGGACCATCGAATCATCAAGATTGTGGACTGTTGATCTGACTCCATTTCGGAGTTTCAGATGCTGGGAGTTGGAGGTGTCAAGAACACTCATGACAAGAATGATGAAACATGAAATCGCGAAGCACCTTTTGGCACAGCTTGTGGTCACTGTCGGTGGTCACATGAGGGGAAGGAGCTAGTGGAGATAAGCTCCATTTCGGTGATCGCAACATGAAGAGTCAAGACTCTTCACCACATGATTCCTGAATTTGCAAATTACGAAGCGCTTTGTGGATAAGCGCCAGGTCACCGCCAATGGTCATGTGAGAGGGAGGAGCTAGCAGAGCTAAGCCCCTTTTCGGAGATCGCAACATGAAGAGTCAAGACTCTTCACCTCTGGATTGCCGAAATGCAAAATGTGAAAACGCCTTTTTGTGTAGGCTGTGGTCACCGTCGGTGATCATATGAGAAGGTGGAGCTAGCAGAGCTAAGCTCTTTTTCAATGATCGCAACTTGGAGTGTCGAGACCCTTTGACACAGGATTGCCGAAATGAAAAATGTGAAAGGCATTCTGACTAGGCCTGTGGTCACAACTAGTGGGCATATGGAGTAGGCGCGAGATCCATCATTGGTAATCCAATGATGCAGGTTAATCAGGAATATGATCGAAGGGTCATCGATTATTTTCATGATTAATAAGTTCAGTTACAATTCAGTTAGAAAATTGAATCATGGTTCTTGATCGGTTCTTGATACAGTTGCTGAGAAGTTTTGTCTTTGCCCAAGGAGATTCGAGGTGTAACTGATGAGGCTGATGAGTATAAAAGGCGAGATGCAATGACTATGTAAGGTTGGTTGTTCTAACCGAAACAATGAGATGCACTATAAGAAGGGTAAAATGAAAGAATGGAGAGCATGAGATGAAACTCAGAGATGAGTAACAGTCACCGAACAGACAGAAGCAAGAGCATAATAGTAGAATAGCATGTAGCAGAGCAGAATTGCAGAACAATTTTTGAACCAGAGAAGAATTGCAGAACAGTGAAGAAGGGGTAAGAATTGAAATACCTGTATTGTTTGTTTGTCAATCAATTATGCATAATCAAGGAGGAAGGGTGGTGCTAGGGAGGACTATGGTCCTCTGATATTCAAGTTGGTGCTTGAATATTAGAAGTTGTATCTTCCATCTGGTTGTGCCTAGAAAAATATGGTGGTAGGGTGGTGCTCAGGAAAACATAGAGTTTTTTGTATACAAGTTGGTGCTTGTATAAATCCAGTTGGTGATGGAATATTTAGGGAGTCGGTGCTTCCTTCTAGTGGGTGCTAGAGAAACTAGAGAGTTGGTGCTCTCAACAAGTTGGAGCTTGTAAAACAGAGGTAGTAGCCTGACTTTGAGTTGGTGCTCAAACATAGATGATGTACATAACTTAAAAGACTGCCTATCATTTTGAAGAAGAAGAGGTTTTATCCCTTTATGGGTTTCCTCTTGAAAATTTGTCTCTCTGTGTATCTTATGTGTGATTGATGCTCATTATTTATGTTGTTCATATGATGTATAATATTGATGGTCACTTGATGAAAGATTAAAAATGGTTTAATAGACTTAAAATTGTTTAAGCACAATAATAACTGATTCACCCCCCCTCTCAATTGTCTTAGTAGTTTCAACAAGGGGGAGTATCCCCAAGGATATTTTAGTTAGGGGGAGCAACCCCAGATGGAAATATTCCTTTGCCATTGATGACAAAGGGGGAGAGATTTATCAGATGCAAAGGTAAATGCAAAGGTAAAGGTAAAAGGGGAGGATGAGTGACATGGCTTCAATATTTCATCAGAGTGTTTCCATCAATTCCAAAGGGGGAGATTGCTGATTAATTGGGTTGGTTGTCATTGATGTTAACCCTTGAAGAAATTATGGTATCAATGTTAGTCTCTTGTTGTTAAAGTTAAGGAAGGTTTGCAGGTATGTGATCATCTACACCAGGTCTATTACAGAGTTACAAATTAGATTTGGATGATGAAATTGATGATGGATTTTGTTTGAGGTATATGTTGGGTATATGGTTGAGACACGTAGTTGATGATTTGGCACATACATGAGGTGTATAGTTGATGATGTTGGTACATCTTGATGAGTCATAGTTTATGTGTATTTGATACATGATTGATACATATTTGGTGCATGGTTGATGCACTCGTTGATGGTATAGGTTGAAGTACAGGTTGGTGCATGGTTGATGCACTTGTTTATGGTACAAGCTGATTACAGGTTGTTTGGTACAGGTTGGTGCATAGTTGATTCACTTGTTTATGGTACAGGATGATTACATGTTGTTTGGTACAGGTTGGTGCATGGTTGATGCACTTGTTTATGGTACAGGTTGATTACAGTTTGATTGGTATAGGTTTACAATGGTATATCTCATAGTGATAGTGTGACAGTGCTTCCATCATTCTACTTCTATGTCAGGGCGGTTGGACRGGGCAATGATAGGTGGTTGTAGCCACCTTCCAGTTGTAGCCRAAGAACATAGGGGGTCGTAGCCTCCTTCTGGTTGTAGTCGATGAACATAGGGGAGTTGGAGCTTCTCTCAGGTTGTAGCCTGAGAAATTAGGGGGTTGGAGCTTCTCTCATGTTGTAGCCTGAGARATTGGTGCTTCCAATGAATGTAATTCTTAAAGACATATAAGAAAAAACATTCTGTGGTTTTCTCCCACTTTGGGTTTCCACGTAAAAACACTGGTGTACTGTGTATGTGTATGATTGCTCATTTGTTCATTGCTTATTTACTCTGCAACTATTGGATGATAATGCTACATTGATATAACACTTGCATATTCTGGTTAAAAATGATTGAATTGCTCTATCATTGATTCACCCCCCCTCTCAGTAATCCACAAAGACCAATAGTCATTTATTTCTGTATATATGCACCTATCATGATAATGCAAAGCACATCAAGTGTGGAGTTATCTTTTCTTCCAATCCTTGGCCTAAGAAATAAGCATATTGTAACAATAATGTGCAAAACTAGAGATAGAAAAATATGTTAAATACAATGATTTTTTTTTAAAAGGTCTTTACATAATCAAAACATTAACTCTTCGAGCCTTTCAAGTAGTAAAAAAATAAATTGTTATGCTTAGTGAGCTCCATGTTTCAAGTAGATGAACAGAAATCAAAATACTTAAAGCTATACCACTACTAAACCACACTCAAATAAAGCACAAATGGAAAGTCCTTTCCACTGGTACATTATCATATACATTAACTTCTTTGAGTCTTCAAATCTTGGTAGCTTCAATCAAAAAATACAGTTAAAATAGAGATGCATTAATGACAACGCATTTCAAGTCCACATTATGCAGTGCCATTTATCTTTGTATATGGGAGTGTTTCATTTCATATGGTCCCATGGAGTAGCTCCAACCCAATACTAACCACCACTTTTTTCACCCCATTGAACCTACAAAATAAAAAAATATGAAATATTCCAACTTAATATCAATAATATATAACAAACTATAGTCATATTTGTACTTATTTCAATTTGATGTCAAAAGTTTATAATATTATGTTTCAAAATGAGAAATTAAAATGCACTAAGTGCATTCCATAACCACCACTTTAATCATCACTCGAGTAGCCTATATTTTCACTACCATGGTTCTGAACAGATGCTCCACCTAATGAAATGACATAAATTAGCATAACTCTCACATTCAATGGTATTTTTGTAGCTATATATTAAATAGTAGAATGAAAAATAATACACAAACTAGTTCATCATCTTTGAAGTGTTTTGAAATTTTTTTCAAAATAATTTGGCAATTACAATGTAAGCAATGCAAAAGTTTCATACGCTTTGCATATGTTTTAGTTTAATATAACATGTCATCACATCCAAGATATGAAGTATATATATGGAATTGTTGGGTGTCATGTTGCATCAAAGGGTCAATATTTTCTATTTCCAATACATATTATATATGGTATAACACATGCACTCATTGTTGATATTGTGATTATTTCACAACTATATTTGGCACTTGAGTTTCAAATATATGTGTTGTTTGTGCTATTTATTTGCAATGAATGTGGTTTTTAATAAACACTTGAATAATGAAGCTGATGTGAAGTTGGACCGTCATTTAGGTTGGCAATGTTATGTGTCTGTTGACATAGTTATATGGCATGTGAACATTCACATATTTGGAAATATTTCATAATTGTGATTTGTTGATGGTAAATAGTGGAGTCTGAGATGGATTGGAAATTTAATGTGATATCAATTGTTGGAGAACATGACGCTCCATGCATTCAATGCATGGGATGTGGACATTCATTCACTAAGGTATACCACCATTCACTAGAGTTTTGGCATTTCATTTTGATTTTGCACCGGTAAGTGACACCCATGTTCCAAATCTCTATCGTGGTGGTGTTTTTAACTGGAGACTTGTTTTTAGGAAATATTTAAGTGCCAAAGGAAGGTATGTTATTCTATCTTATACCTATCAAATGCACTTTTATTTTTTGCAACAAATAGTTTTGGAATAGCTCGGCTTGAGTGGGAATGAGTATGCTTGTTATTTTTTCTTCTTGAGCTCGTTTTTGTCATTCCAAAAGAAATACTTCCTTGTTTTATCACTCTGGAATTTACTCTCATCCTGAAAACTGTTATCTCCTGGTCCTAACTGTTTGAGTTTGTTGTTAATGACTCATTTTGGCTTGGTGTAGCTTCTTTCCTGTTCTTTTTCATAAAATATACAGGCTTTGTAGCATCCTCATTTTTCCACTCATTAATATTTCAAATCCTCCACAAAAAAGTGGCAAAGGGACTTGTGGTTTTTCCTCTGCATGTATATTAGTTTTCTTTTGAAGGATTTCAAACCCAAGTCTTCAAAAACTTTCTGTGATTTTACTTGACCGTGCGTTGCAAGAGTTTCTTGAACATTATCATGTCATTGGTTTATTTGTATTGCAAACCCTAATGTTTTCGCCTTAACGACGAGGTTTGGAAGTATTTGGTTGTATTTTTTTTATGTTTAACCTTGGATATATTTTGGTCATGTACATGACAGAAAAGTGCCTTGTTTTAAACTTGAATTGTTGAAGTATTTTGCATGTTTATCTAGCTCGATACCTCGCTTTCCTTACACAGAGAAATGGTTAAACTTCTAGCCAAGGTTGATATATTTATTGAACCCATGTATTTTAAAATCCATTCTAAAACTATGTTCAACCTTGTGTTATTAATGGTTCCCTGGACGTTGATTGCTTGGATTTTAAAACCCTATTGTAGAAATTGAGGAGTCCTTTGATCATATCATTTTATTGCTAAAGTCCTAGGCTTTTAAGCCATGTACAAGTCATGAAGACATCTTGTACTGAGCTCGATACCCTTGCACTCTTTATTTAGAAATTAGACAGTGTTAAACCTACAATTATGAAAGGGTAATGCTACCATTTTTTAATCCTCATTGTTTGTATATATATATATATATAAGTTGGGCATGAGCCATATCCATGTTATATTTGTTGGCTTGATTGAACAAAATATTTGGTGGATTATAACTTGTGCATTATGCTTTTGGGGTTCGATGGAAATTATTTAACCAAAAATAGATTCGATTTGGTTGATACACCATATTGTTTTGGTGTTGAAGGCTTTGCATCAATTTTATTTAGCATATAAATTTTGATGTAAGCTTATCTGATAGACATTAAATGCCATGATATGGAATTTTTTGTGTTAAATATTGGGTCACTTGATCATTACAAAACTTGTTGAAATTAGTGTAAGGAGATCTAGTCATGAGGCATACTTGCTTAAATTAGAAATGAGGATGTGGTTGATTGTTTGAGAATTAGAAGTTGATTTATTTCTGCATACAAGACCAACTCCCTCATACTATCGCTTTTCATTCACTATTCCTTAATTCCCAGGAAGATACATCATTTTCAAAATTCATCTTTCCTCCTCCTGTTATATGAAATAAGAAATGGTTTTCTATCAGTATGACATGGATATTTGACATCAAAAGTATATTTTGATCAATTAAAAATTATGATCAAAGAAAGAATTTGAAAGGAATGTATTGCAAGGGGATTATTTTTAATGGAATTTGTTTATATATATATATATATAGGAATATGGTTGATTGTTTAGGGCCAATTCCCTCCATACTCTCATTTTACATAAATTATTCCCGGTTCCCAAATTTCATTTTCATTTTAGTTCATATTTCTCCCCCCCTGATACATAAGTAAATTCAAAGGACTCTTTTGGAAATAGACAGTGGATATGCTAGAAATTAATGAAGATATGTTTGACATGACAAGCATGAGATGATTATTGACAGACATTGAAGTATTAGTTAATGGTGGATGTCTAGTGTGTTGTTATTTTTGAACATGTGACACTCTTTCCTTACCATATATATTCATTTTCCATACATTATAAAGCCTCTCATATTCCCAATTACATTTTAATTTCCATGTTCTTAATTAATGATTAGGTGTATGAGGTGGTGAAGTATTTTGAATCCAAGATGGAAGTTTGGTTTAAGTGTTCTTTCCCTTTTATCCCTGGTTGTATGCATGATTTCTTGATGATCAAGTTAGAGCTATTTCTAAAACTATGTTAATGCAAATGGTATTTGATGTTTCACTTGCTATTGTATGCATACTTTAATTTAGCCTTATACTTTATAAATGGATTTTTTCAGTGTAGGCATCCATGGCAGAGGAAACAAAGGCAGAGGAAGAAGGCCAAATGATTTTTGGCAAGGGGGAAACAAAAGACTCTAATTTTCCATTCACTTTTATGTTGATTCCGAAGAATTTAATAAACTCTTACATATAGGTATCTTGAACTTAGTCGGACAAAGATCATTTCAACCTCATCCTCCACCTAAAGGACCACATTTGTGCCCACATCCTAGTATCTCTGGCATACCAGTACAACCACTTGTGTCCTTACCACCTGAGATCCCAACCAATGATGGTTGGGATGATGTTGTAAACACTCCCCAAGTTCAAGCTCATGGATGGACCACAATGCCATTGTCATTAACTTCTCCTACACCTAAGAAGCTTGCTTTTCACATTACATCAGAAGCATCTCATGCTCATTCAACTCAACCATTGAAAATATTTAAGTCCCTTTCCTGAGAACCCGAACCTTACAAAGGGAAAAAATTGGCCAATTTTATAAAGTCTGACCAATCTGAAGCATCCTCACACTCAATCATGTCACAATCCCAATACCCTGGACATGAGGATGGACATACCCCTTTTAAAGATATGCATCCAAAAGAATCAACAATTAAAGGTAAAATTCCCATCAAGGCAGATTCACAGATGCCTAGGTTGACAGAGTCTAAAGAAAGTGGATAGAGGTAGACTGCCTCACACAAAAAATATGATTTCTGATTTTATGATGTTATTTCATTTTGTTTTCACTGTTGGGAGAAATTTTACTTGTTTTGGACAACAATTTACTTATTTTTGACAGCAGTATATTTTGGACAGCTTGGTGACTTACTTATTTTTTGGGCATATACATACATATATACTTGGTATATGTGAGTCACGAGTATGTTTTGGAACATTTGATGTGTCAGTTGATTGAGATATACATTTATAATGATGTTTGATGATATTTATGCATATTTATTGATGGAGAAACAAGGGGATATTTTGAAAATTAAACAACTGAGTTGTTAGTGGGTCCCCACCTATTAATTAATATTTATTATACCCTTATCATTATTTATCAATATTTTCCTATGAGTTGTTCCTATTTAACTAAAATTTATTTAAATAACTTAACTAAAAGTAGTTGGAACTGCTCAAAACTACCTTTGGAAAATAAAAAGAGAATTGAAGGGACATGCAAAGAGGAGCAGAGATAGAAGCACAAACTCTGATAAGGTTTGCTCTTGCTCTAAAGTGAGATTACATTACTATTTCATTCATTCTGAAATACTTAAAAGATAAGAACTTCTTGTTGATAGCAATTCTTACTGAAGGTGGAAATAAGAAGGACCGAGAAGCATTGATTGTTGACATGCTTTAGAAGTTTGATCATCTATTTCTGATAGTCTGTAAATTCTTATTGGGTTTCTAATTTGATTTTCAGTACTAGTTAGGAATTTTGTGTAGATTCAAGGCAGTGGCATATTGTGGCTTGTTGATCCATTTGTTTTTAGTCTTGGTTTTACTTGGAAGACATCAGGCATCTCTATGTGATGTAACCTCTTACTTCTAAGTAATGTTCTATTCCTTACCTATTGTGGGGTATGAAAGAATGTTTTTGGCTATATTTCAGAACTAAACAAATAAAATCATTTGATGGTTTTGAGGTCTCATTTTGGACTATATGTGTGATCTTATTTCAGATTTTCTGTTTTATAATTGTTCATTAAATATAATATTTATTTATTTCTTTGTCATAACACAACATAAAAGACAACATTGATCCCAAGAACATATTTCTTGAGGATTGATTGATATTTCTGCAAAAGGTTATAAACATACAGTAACAATTCCGACTATCTTGCCTTAGCCCGCCAAAATTAAAAAATGTTGGTATTAGGATAACCATTACTTTTCATCAACATGTCTGTTTAGACCATGATTATAAAATGTATTCTCTAGTTGGTCTTCTCTAAAAGAGAATGATATTTTCTTTGCAAATATTATTAAATGGCATTTAACATCTACATAAAGTAATTTATTTCTTATTAATGAATTTAAGATATTTTGTTTTTTCTATAAATAAATAATTAATAATAAATGAATAATTAAAGATCAAAATTTGATTTATGGTGAATTAATTTTGATATAAACATATTTAATTTTGAAGATTAGATTTTATTTGTAATAAATTAATTTTTAAATAAACAAATTTAAAATTTGATATTAAATTCAATTTATGTTAAATTGATTTTCATATGGATAAGTTTTATTTTTTCGTTAAAAAAGTAAAAGTGAATTAATAAGCTTTTATCATTAAAATTCTTATGAAAATCAAATAATGTAAGTATTTTAAATTGTAATATTTCAAGAGCCTCTCAAATCACTATACATAAAATCAAATTAAATACTATTAAAAATAAGGTCTATCAGTAATTTAGTTCTTGTCATTTGAATTAGTAAATTTAAATAAATGGATAATGACATTCAATCTAAAGGAGGGGATATAAAAAAAAAACAAATTCTACAAAATCAACCAATGCAGGTTTGCCTTGAAGCTTGGAAGGCATACCCTCAATGCAAGTCATTTATTCACAAGGATTGGGTTACTACCATTTTAACTCCATATCTTTGATTGCATTGAATGGTATCAAAAAACTACTTGATGTGAAAATATCAATCACAAGGTTCTTATATCATTAATTTCCTAGACATTATGGGATTTTAAGTGTAAAAACATTGAAATTGGCATTCTCGAGTTTTTTTCATACTTATCACATCTTAACAAACCAGAGATGTAACACCCTTGTTTCCCCCAGTTTCTAAATATAACTATATGGGCCAAGAGACTATGGAAAACTCAATATGTGTGAATGTTTGATTTGATTGACCTCTGCATAAAAGGTCAATGAATGTAAATTCAATTATTTACTAGAAAATGGATAAGTGTTGCATGACTATTGGAAGGGGAGTGTGCTAAGAGAGACCATGAATGATATGAAAGAGATGGTGAAGGGGACCATGAATGGTTTTGTTAACCTCCACCAGACCAGTACTTTGCTGGATTTAATTGCTCGGGATCAGAACAACCCTCTGACCCAGAAACGAATTACAATCAGGATGGTAGGTGGGAAGACCTCCTCAAGAGTTAATGAGGGGATGGGGTAGACCGCCGATCTATAAGGCTTCCATACCCGACCACGGACTGGGAATTCGGGCCACACATAATCTTGTTGAGGAAGGAAAGAAAGGAAGGCATGGTGGGCAGAGGAAGACCTGTGAAGAGTGCAGAGACGAGAGGACTGAGCTCTCGAGTTCAAGGAAGAATTGTGAAAAGAGTGTGTTCTGATCATAGGAAATAGAGATTGACTCAAGAGAAGGAGAGTAACCTTCGTCCCTATCTATGACTAAGTCGGGAGAAGGAGAGTAACCTTCGTCCCTATCTATTTCTGTGTCAGGAGAAGGAAAGTAACCTTCATCCCTAACTTTCGTTAAGTCGGAAGAAAAGATCCAATCTCAAAGCATCGTGGCCTAGCTCGGGGGTGGCCAGTGGTAAATCTGTTAGGAGTGATTGAGCCTATAGTTGGGTGGAAACGGGCACCCCTTTTAGCAGTCACATCACATCTTCTGGTTCTGATAAGCATTTTCATGCTTTGTGCTTTGAAATAGAATAATCAAGGAATGCATGTATGCATACATTTAAGATTGGCCTCTGTATTGAATGATCAAGTGATGTGTATGTATTTATCTCCTTGAGGACTTATGCTTCTGCTTGATTTTCCATAAGTTCCAGTTTAACCCTTGAAGGTGTTTTCCCAGGGAGTTACCTCACAGTTCCATAGTCGGAGCAAGCCTCTTGGCACTGCTACCATCTTGGTAATTCCACAAGATTACTCTGCCCTGTTTCAGAACTTAAAGTTTTGTGAACTAGGAAGGCACTTCCTTCAAACCAATAGACTAAGAGACCTTAGTCTCGTGCCCACAACCTTAACCAAATCTCATCTAAGAGTAGATCTTATAGCCTAAGATTCATCAGAGGGTCCATATGATCAAGGTTTAGGAACCTTGCGCTAAGTCCAAAAGGAGCTAGGTCTTGATGGCCTCAGAGCTTTGGGAACTCGAAGCCCTGGGATGTCAAACTTCAAAACTGTCAAAATTACCTGAATGTTGGATTTGTGAAAGGTTGTGATTCGTTATTATGGGGAGTTTGTTGGGGCTCCTTCTTGAGCGTCTGATCGTATAGTGGAAGGTTTCACGTATAATACTTTAGCGAAGTTCCACTTCGGGAGGATGGATATGCTATAGCATCAAACTCCCTGAACGCCGAAGTTACGAAGTGATGGAGAGTCATATATTTGGGGGAGATCGTTAGGAGCCTCACCTACCATCCGATCATTCAGGAGAAGGGACCCACACATGCTACTTCGATGAAGTCCCGCTTCCGAAAAATGGAGTGGCAGTGAAGCCAAAACCCCCAAAGGTCAAATCTATGAAGTGACCAGGACCATTGATATGGGGATCCTTCAGGTCCTATCCTAGCCATCGGATTTATGATGTAGTCAGCCCGACACTGACCAAATTTGGGAGAAAGGAGGATTTTGCATCGCAAAACTCCCAAATGTTGAATCCCAGAAGTGATGAGAGTTGTCAATTTGAGGATGCTTCGAGACTATTCCTAGCCACCAGATCTGGGCTATGGTCAGCCCGACGCTGACCAACTTCGAGAGGAAAGAGACACCGCCAAACTCTTGAAAGCCGAACTCCCGAAGTAACAAGAGTCATAGATCTATGGATCTACATGGTCAGATCTCGATCGTGAGATTTGAGGGATGTTAGAAGGTTGTCAGTCCGGGGTGACATGGCACAGTGATGTCACCCAGGGACATGTGGACCCCAATTTGAAGTGCCATGTGTTACCCAGATTCGTGCAAATCACATACCCTATATACATATTGGAACGTGACCTGTGTCACCCCATATGAGGGTGTGTGTCACCCCTTCCCCTTCCATGTGTCAGCTCGTGGTACGTACCCGCCTGGCTAAAAGGGTTGGTGAAGTGACCGGGACTCTAGGAGCCTAGGACTTCGAGACTCTGGAGGGCTTGGGTTGTAGTAGGGTAGAGAGATCGAACGACACTAAGACCAGAGAGACGTGGTGAGCTTTCGGGACTTCGAAAGTTTGGAACTTTGGGTTGTCTCATGCGTAGATAGAAAAGAGGCATGAAGTGTTGAATTCCTCCATAGCTAATATATGAGAAAGAGATTAAGTCCAGTCATGGGAGTGGATGGTAGATGGTCTTCCACCGTGGAGGAAGGAACTTAGAAACAACATGTGTGAGTTGGATCCACGTGGGTGCCACATGACCCTCAACCAATGAATGCCTGAAGAATTTCAAAAAGGTATATTCGTTGGTTCTGAGCTCGGTTTTGAGCGTGGAGACCATGGTTGGAAATATCTGGATGAGCATAATGTGATAGAGACCCCGAATGAAGGATTTCACCACTTAAAGAGAACAAAATTTTGGATGCCTCGTCCCTAGGAAAGCCACTCAGGGGTCGGGTGTGTTACAAATTGGTATCAGAGCATGGCAACAACACTTGGCCTGCTTGGGCTCATGCATGACTAGTATGAAAATATTTTGGAGGAATTTAAGGGGTAACACCCTATCTTACCGCATTCCTAAGAGATTTAGTCAAACCCCTACCAAAGAGAGGAATGTAACCTGTTGTTGTTTATAGATGTTTTGGAAATCTGCACTGTGTGTTGCTAGTGTTTCCAAATAGAGAAGTTGACTTCACTGTGAAATTATGCGTGTTGTTGTATAGTCATAAGATTTGGTTACCCAGGCTAATATGATCATGTGGAGAATAGTACTTCCAAACCTAAATTTTCTACATAATTTCCTTGAGTAGAAGGATGTAGATTAAAATACGGTTGGGATTTTACCCAACGAGATTGAATCATGCTAGTCTATGGCAAAGGAAGCCTATCATTTCTTTGGGAAATGATAGTCGATCCTACAAGAGTGGGATTATGTTGATGGGAACTAATAGCAAGACTTGGATGTGAACGAATGGAAAGGATCTGTAGCAGTAATAATTACTGCTTTAATGAAGGGTTAAACCTTGTATATGTGTATAATCCTTCACGATCATAGGAATGAGTCTAGTGACCATTCTCTGAAAAGGGAGAGCATGCATAGCTCTCGGGTTTTGAAGGGAACTGAGAAATGAATTTTGTTTCTGGGTACATGAATTCTTGGGTAAGGTTTTTCTAATCAAGTTGATAAACAAAGTTGTAGAAATATAGAGTGATTGAGTGAGAAATCACAACAACCTCCCTTGCTTGGTGGATAGGAAACTAATTTGCCATAATTATTATGGGAGGAGGAGAGTGGCCTCCATCCCTGACTGTTGTTGAACAAAAGGAAGAATTCTAGGTGTAATGGTTAAGATTGATTATGACCTATATATACTCTGGATTTTTGAACTAGAATACTTAGTAATTAACATAACTCGAAATTGCATTTTGGATTTAAGGGAATAGTCCAAATGTTATTAGACAATAAAAATTTATTATAATTAAGGTAAAATGGTTGATTAAATGTTGATCCTAAATGTGGTAAATGAAGTGTTGGGGCACTTCTAGAAGCCCAATGGGTCAAATTGACATCTAGTGGTGGATGGTAGCCATATAGATATAGTTGGACCCTAGTGAAGGGAATATATAAAAGGATTTCCTTGATCGAAAGGTCTGGTGATCAATATCAGTTGGAAGCTAGATTGGTTGTTTTATTACCTTGGGCATGGTTATAATTGCACAGATTGTATTTATGAGGGGGAAATGTTTTCATGAAAGTTGAGGCAAGAGTGTTTTCTTGATATCTGTTATCGCATAGAAAGGGAAACATAGTTATGAATATGTCTGTTAAACTGCCAGGTGGATATCTTGTGAATGACTGCAAGCTCTCAGCTGAGAGGGAAGCTCAGTGTTGAGTGTCTCCATGAGTCTTGTTATCACATGTAGTTTTTAATACCTAAGTCTACATACCTTCCTACGTATCTCTCTTTTCCACATATATTCCTAGAAATTTTTCCTCTTCTGGTTGATAAAGTCGTTTTCCCTTTTGTTCAATGACTTGGTTTTCCTTAGTGCCTTGCTTGAATGGTTCTTTGCACAATTTTTTTCTATTTTTCTTGAAGGATAAATGCATATCGTGATTTGGTTCAAATTACTGGTCATCTTGATTGCCATTGATTGAGCTCACAATAGGTCTTCCAATTCCTTTGTTTGCATAGGAAACAACCATGAGCACAAAATGTAGCATCCAAATCTCCCTAACACCAAAATTGGTGCCATCTGTAAACATGGTTAAAAGGATCCTGGAGTTGGATAATGTATATACTTTAGCATGGGTGCTAAAATAGCAGGGTTACCCAGATCACATATTGCAACAAGATCGATAGCCACACTTCATTGTCGAGACAGAACATGCTTGAACGCTAAAATCCTAGAGAGGTCCCGCAATCAAAACCATGGTATAGCTAGAGAGGTACGTGGCAGTTGGCGGTGGATTGTGAGAGTCAGAGCGGTGTGGATCCAAACCTCCCTTAACAACTTCTGCAATCACGTGCTTTTATAAGGTCCAATCCGAGAGCAGCGTGTGGCAACAAAAGCAGGGTGTTCCTAGATCATAGATTGCGACAAGATCGATGACCACACTTCATTGCAGGGACGGAACATGCTCGAACGTTAAAATCCTAGAGCGGTCCCAAAATCGAAACCATGGTATAGCTAGACAGGTACGTGGAAGTTGGTGGTGGATTGCGGGAGTCGGAGCGGTGTGGACCCAAACCGCCCTTAACAACTTCTGCAATAACGTGCTTATATAGAGTCCAATTCGAGAGCAATGTGTGGCACCAAAAGCAGAGCGTTCCCAGATCACAGATTGTGACAAGATCGACGGACACACTTCATTGCGGGGACAAAACATGCTCGAACGTTAAAATCATAGAGAGGTCATGCAATCAAAACCATGGTATAACTAGAGATGTACGTGGCAGTTGGTGGTGGATTGCAGGAGTCAGAGCGGTCTGGACCCAAACCTCCCTTAACAACTTTCACAATCATGTGCTTATATAGGGTACAATCCGAGAACAACATGTGGCAACAAAAGCAGGGCGTTCCTAGATCACAGATTGCGACAAGATCGATGGCCACACTTCATTGTGAAGACGAAACATGCTTGAACATTAAAATCCCAGAGCAGTCCCGCAATAGAAACCATGGTATAGCTAGAGAGGTATGTGGAAGTTGGTGGTGGATTGCGATAGTCGGAGCGGTGTGGACCCAAACCTCCCTTAAAAGCTTCTACAATCACGTGCTTATATAGGGTCCAGTCCAAGAGAAGTGCATGGAAACAAAACTGGGCGTTAAGCCAAATCATGAAAGGAATGTCACGAGGAGAAGTAGAACATTAACAGACCACGACCAGTCTATCATAGATAAAACAGGAAGAAAGGCACTACAGAATATGCAGAGCAGTTTCACAAAGGGTGCTACGGAATGGCGCTACGAACTGGCCATTACAGTGAGAGGTTTTGAATTCATTTCTTCCTCTTGACTTTGATGATTTGGATGGAGTCAAAGATCAACAGGTGGCAGCTGGAGATCAACATACGATCTTGGAGGACACATGGCACTGGAGAAGATGCACCCAATCAACAAGACATGTCATTCATTTTTTGTTAGAGTGGTTTCCAACAGGTTCCTTGATCTTAGCAATTTGTTAAATATGTTGGTACAGATGTTAGACTTGTAGCTTTTTGAGGAGAATCCTAGGATAGGAAGGCTAGCTTGCACCCCTAGTTGTTGTCTACTGTTTTGATTATAAATACATGAGATGAATGACATGAGAGGTTCAGATGGTTGAGCAGAGCTCCCTTTTGTAATATTTTGACTAAGCAAAGTTGTTCTTTGGCTATGTATGAGACTTGAGACATTTTCATTAATAGAAGTCAGTTTCCTTTCATCATCTTGTTTCCTCTTATTCTGAAATTTTCATGATTGGATGATTCATATGAGATGTTGTGGTTGTGTTATAATGGATGTTTGATTATAATGCTACTATAAATGTTTTTCAATGTTTTAAACTTTAAGTTCAAGAAGTTCTTGTGATTGATTTTGTCTTCACCTAGCTACTTGAAGGCCCAATGCTTATAGCATAACTATCCACCTTCCTCACTAAGTCTTCCTTATATCCACCTTTACCCTTAAACCATTGACTGAAGTTAATCAAAACCTCATTTTCTTATGCATGCTAGCCCATATTTTCGTGTTAAAACATTCTTATGTTGAGTTTTATCCATTTGACCTTTAATCACTAATTTACATTCACAAATCTTTTGATGGGTATTGGGCTTATCCTCTTGCAATCCGAGGGTGATTCTTAGTGATAACATTATTGGCGTCATTGTCAAGGAACAAATTGAAGATATTTCCCTAGGATTGAACGAAAAATCAATATTGATTCTGAAGGTGCATTAGAAATTAGTACATTGAATATTATAGCTTGCACTTGGCGACTCCATTGTTTCAGTTGTGGCTCCCAAAGGCATACACACGAGGTCGACTCCACATCTACCTTTGGAAATGCCTGAAGCTGACCCAGAGAAGATTATCAAGAAAGGAAAGGCTTCTCAAGAAGGATTTTCAACTGTTATACCAGGTACTTCTGGTCATTTGCATGATTCTACTTTTAAAACTCCAGTAGCTATATCCAATTCCCCTTTTCTACCCTCTGCTGAAGTTTGTAGAAATTTGGATTTGGAAAATTTTCCTGTTGAATACTCTTCTTTAGCCCCAAATTGAAAGAAGAAATTTTTGAAACCCTTGATTCTCCTAGCATTGTAAGTTGGTTTAGACTTGAGAGTCTTGAATATTTTCCTACTTTAGGCCTTCCTACTCCTCCTCCTATCAAAGTTGTTGTGACTAAAGAGGAGGAAGCCTCTTTTATATTGGACCCTATAACATCTTCCTCAATGACTCAACCTCTTCCTATGAAAACTGAAACATCTCCATCCAAGATTCCTCTTTCTCCAAAAATCCTAGTTGTAGTGGTACCTGTCAAAAATCCATCTCCCCCTTGTTCTCTTACAATTCACAACCCAATGACAGGTTCTAATATTCCTAGAAATAGGATGGATTCCATAGTGGTTGCTAGGTATGCCCCTCTTATTTTACCTCAGCCTATGAATGGTCTCCTAGTTGGATATTACCTTAAGTACATGCCCAAGTTCACAGGGGAGGAAGACATAACTCCAAAATAACACCTTGCAGCTTTTTATAGTTATGTAGATAATCTTAACATTGAGAATGAAGATGTATGGATGAGGGTATTTGTACAGAGCCTTGACGGCGAGGACAAAAAATGGTTTAGGGGTTTGACTCCTAGATCTATTGTTGGGATTGAAGCTTTGGATGATGCTTTCTTGAGGCATTGGGGGGATAAAAAGGATTTCCATTATTATATTATAGAATTTGGACCACTTAAGAAGAAGGAGGGGTAATCTGTTTCAAACTTCTCAAAAATATTTAATAAAATGTACAACAAGATTCCCACTGAAATAAAGCCTACAGAAACCTCTGGAAATATTACCTATGCTAGTGCTTTTGACCCTGAGATTTGCCTCCTGTTGAGAGAAATAAGATCTACCTCTCTAGATCATATGCAACATACAACTTTGGAAGTAGAATCTAACATATTGGCAGCTGACAAACTTAGGGGAAAACCTGATAGAGACAAAAGGAAAGGTAGGGTTGAAGCTTCAACCTTAGAATCCCATGTTTTCCACCCTCAAGTTGATGAAATTAAAAATTGGTAAGACCACTTTCTGCTGAAATGGAGAAGTTGAAACTTGAAGGAAAACAAAACTATAGGAACACACAAAATGTTGATAATAGAGGAAATTTTAGAAGACCAAACATTTCCCCTCAGGTCGTCCAAAGAGATCAAATAAATAGGGATAGGGATGATCAAAAAGTCCAAGCCCCTCTCCAAAACAACCCTTTTACCGATGAAGAAGGAGAGGATGAAGAAATTTATCCCAAAATCCATTGTCTTGGTGACACCTCTTAATCTCCTCATTTAACCCAATATGCATATGAAGAGTATCTCATGGATAGTTAGTTAAATGAATTGAGTAAAGGGGAAAAAACAAATGACAATCCAAGTAAATATCACCTAAGATCAAAAAAGAAAGAGGGGAAGACTGATACTTCTGATCAACCCACTAAAACCGAAAATTTTTCTAAGGCTGTGGCAGCTAGCAGCAAAGAAAAAGATGCAAAAAAACCCCAGGCATTGGCTAAGTGCCCTACCCCAAAAGTTAAGAAGATTTTAAAATTTCCATCCTCTTTTAGCTTTGAGAGTGAGATTCAAAAAATTAAAATCCTTGTACCTTTTTTGGAGTTGATTAAGAATGAGGAATTCAAAATATATCTTTCCAAAATGATGCAACCCGAGCCTCCCTCTTATTCCACAGATTCATTCAACCTTCAAGATGAAAAACCAGCAGTCATCCTAGGATCTTTGGTAGAGGATATGGATGACTCATACCCCGCCTTCTATACATCATTAAACATTCATGATAAAGTGTTTCACAATTGCTTGATGGAATCAGGGGAATCTCATAACCTCATGCCTAAAACAGTCATGGATGAGCTTGGTTTGGAAATCAAAAAAACCTACCATGACCTATACTCATTTGATTCCAGGAAGGTGAAGTGTCTTGGGGTTATTAAAGACTTGGTTGTTACCCTATTCCAATTTCCGATGAAAAGTGTGGTCATTGATATTGTGGTGGCTGATGTCCCCCCTAAGTTTGGGATTCTCCTGTCAATATCTTGGATCAAAATACTAGGGGGAACTTTGCAGATGGACCTTTCATATGCCATTATTCATTTGTTTGGGGGAGAACATAGAAGGCTTTATAGGGAGGCACAACTAGCCTACATCATCATTGATGAAGCAAATCCTACCAACCACCCTATTTTTGCACTTGATATTGATTTAGGATCCAGTATATTATAGCTCATTGATGCTCCTCAACCACCTATTAAAATCAAAAAAAAGTCTATCACCTCTTGTGAAGATCCTCCTCCTAATACCTATGTTTGGAATATTTTTTTTGATGGGGCCTCTTCTAAGGAAGGTATTGGTGTTGGGGTAGTCTTTATTTCTCCTACCCAAGAGATCATATATTTGTCCTACAAGCTTGAATTTGAAACTACACACAATGTGGAAGAATATGAGGCTCTTGTTTTGGGTTTGAGGATTGCTAAAGACATGAGGATTGAAGAGATAGCAATGTTTGGAGATGTTGAATTAATTGTTCATCAAGTCAAAAATTTGTATCAAGCTAAACACCCCAGGTTAAGGACTTATAGAAATGAAGTTTGGGATCTTGTTGATAGTTTCTTCTTATCTTTTAATATCTCATTTGTTCCAAGAGAGGAGAACCCTATGGAAGATTCCTTGGTTGTTTCAACAAGTTATTTCAGAGTTTTTTTTCCCTCTAAATGCAAATATGATATGGAAGTGAAGTGTAGACCCTATAAGCCTGATAATGTCAAACATTGGAAGGTTTTTGAGGATGATTTTGAGATAAAAATATTTCTTGAGACCGTGGATGAGTTTTCTGCCTTACATATTGATCAAGATCATGATACTGAAAAAATCCCTCATGCTCATATTTTTTTGAATAAATTTTTTGACCATCATATTGTTCAGTTGGCCAGTAACCATATTCCAGAAGGACTAGTCCCCTTGGATAGATTGTTTGACATAAATGATGTTGTTGTAAAGGTTAAAGGTTCAATTGAAAATGTTGATGTGACTGAATATAATTTAGGTATAGAGAAGGATCCAAAGTATGTTAAATTGTCTAACAGCTTGTCAAAGAAACAAAGGGTTGAGTATGTTAAGCTTTTAAAGGAGTTTGTTGATGTGTTTGCCTGGAAATATGAATATTTAATAACATATGACACAAACATCATTGAACATAAGATCCCTTTGAAAGAGTAGACCAAGCCTTTTAGGCAGAAACTCAGACAGATAAATCCCATGTTGTTGCCTATTATAGAAAAAGAAGTGAAGAAGTTGTATCATTCCTTTGAGATACTTTGAGTGGGTGGATAACTTGGTCCCTGTGCAGAAGAAAAATGGGGAAATTAGACTATGTGTTGATTTTAGGAATTTGAATAGAAGATCCAAGAAAGATAATTACCACTTACCAAAGATGGAGCACATTTTGCAAAGAGTCACTCATTCATCTAGGATGTCTATGATTGATGTCTTTTCTGGCTACAATAAGATCTATGTCTTTCCTGAAGATAGAGAGAAGAAAACCTTTACTACTCCTTGGGGCACATTCATGTATGCTAAAATTCCCTTTGGATTGATGAATGCAGGAGCAACCTTTTAGTGAGCAATGTACATTGCCTTCAATGGGGAGAATGAAAAGTTTGTAGTCATCTATCTAGATGACATTACAATGTTCTCAAAATCTTATAAAGAGCATTGTCATCATTTGAAAAAGGTCTTCCTTAAGTGCATAAAGTTTGGTATCTCTCTCAATCCTAAGAAGTCTTTGTTTGATATGAAGGAAGGTAAGTTATTGGGATAGGTTGTATTAGAAGAAAGGGTAAGAATTGATCCAAGTAGAGTAGAGGCCATTCAAACCTTATCTTTTCCTAGATCCAAGAAATAAGTTCAATCTTTCTTGGGAAAAATCAATTTTCTGAGAAGGTTCATCTCTAACTTTTTTGAATTAGTGAAGTACATTACAACCATGCTTAGGAAAGGAAATGAGGTGACATGGACTACTGAGGCTCGAGAATATTTTGATCAGATCAAAAATTCATTGACTAAAGCACCTGCGCTCATCATCCCTGACTATTCCAAGGAGTTTCTGATATTTTCCTTTGCCTCATTTGACACATTGGTCGTTGTTTTGCTGCAGGGGTTAGATCAATCTATTTCCTTTTTAGCAGAGCATTGAGGGATGCAGAAATGAGATATGATATCATGGAAAAGTAGGCTTATGCTTTGTTCAAATCCCTCAAGGCTTTCAGAGTATATTTTATTCATTCAAAGATTGTTTCATATGTCCCTTCAACGTCAGTGAAAGAGATACTTATCCAGCCTAACATAGATGGGAAGAGGAGCAAATGGATTGCTAAAATTTTGGAATTTGACCTTGAAATGAAGCCCACTAAATTAGTGAAAGGCCAAGGTTTAACCAAGTCGCTGGATGAATCAAATTGCAAAGCTTTACGAGTTAATTTCATGAACATAAACTCAGAAAATCAGCAAGCTGATTTTGTTCATAAAAACTCTCATATCAACCCCAATTTGGAAGAATGCACTTGGTATAAAGACATCATATATTTTCTACAGAAGTTGTAGCCCCCTGATGGTTTGGAGAAGAACAAGGTGAGATATTTGAAGCTTAAATCAATAAGATATTGTCTCATTGATCATGTCTTGTATTGGAAAGATCCTCTAGGAGTTCTTTTGAGATTTCTATATCCGCAGTAGGCCCAAAAGGCCATGACTGAATTTCATGAAAGCTTATGCGGGGGCCATCATTTTTGGAGAACCAAAGCCTATAAGATCCTCAGAGCTAGCTATTTATGGCCTAGCCCTTTTATTTATGTTTGTGCAAATATTAGAGCTTGTGTCAAATGCCAAAAKTTTTTTGTAAAGCAACAACTCAATTCTTTGCCTTTGAATCATGTGGTGGTTTCTGGACCTTTTCAACAATGGGGTCTTGATTTCATTGGGGAAATCCATATAGCTTCAAGTGGTCAACATAGGTGGATTTTGACTKCCATTGATTACTTCACCAAGTGGATAGAATCCATTCCTACAATGAATGCCTCCCACAAGGTAATCATTAGTTTTCTTGAGGATATCATGTCAACATTTGGTTATCCAAGCAGGATTGTTATTGACAATGCCGCCTCCTTCAAAGTTGAAGCATTGATCAAGTTCTCTTAACAATATGGTATTAGTCCATTCTACTCTTTACTACCCACAAGGAAATGGTTTGGAAAATTCCTCTAACAAGAGCCTCATAACGATCATCAAGAAATTGTTAGAAGACAACAAGAAAGCATGGGACTCAAAGCTAAAATTTGCATTATGGGTTGATAGAATTACAACAAAGAGGTCACTTGGTGTTTCCCCTTTTCAGCTTGTATATGGAATTGAGGATATCTTTCCTACTCTGGTTTCCTTTCCTATGGAAAAATTCCTCCAGGACTACCAAGGAGAACTTGATGATATGGTCAGGAGGATACAACAACTAGTAGAAGTACAACAGACTAGGGAGTAGCTACTTGACAGAGCACAGGACCATCATCAGAAGATCAACCAAGCCTTTGACAAGAAGGTAACCAAAGAAGATTTCCAGCTGGGAGATCTAGTGCTCAAATGGGATGCACCCAAGCAAGACAAAGGAAAACATGGTAAATTCAAAGCCTTATGGATTGGTCCTTTCAAATTTCTAAGGTATTTTGAAATAGCACTTATAAATTGTAGAACTTGGAGGATTCCAAAGTTTTTGATGGCCCTGTCAATGGGAACTTTCTGAAAAAATATTTTTCTTAAGCCATGATTGGCTTTCCATTCATTGTAAATATCACTTTTTTGTTTTATTTCTGTTTGAATAAGTGACCCCATAGCCCTAGGATAAGACATTGAAGCTGCTTGTTCTTGGCAGCTCACAGGGAGCATGCCATCCCCTATGGAGCCAATGTTATCACATGAAGTTGTTAAGGGTCACATGTAGTTGTTGTTAATACCTAAGTCTGCATACCTTCCTATGTCTCTCTCTTTTCCACATACCTTACTAGAAATGTTTCATCTTTTTGTTGATAAAGTTGGTTTCCCTTTTGTTAAATAACTTGGTTTTCCTTAGTGCCTTGCTTGAATGATTCTTTGCACAATTTTTTCTTGTTTTTCTTGAAGGATAAACACATATTGCGATTTGGTTTGAATTACTGGTCATCTTTTTTTCCATTGATTGAGCTCACAACAGGTCATCCAAGTCCTTTGTTTTCACAAGAAACAATCATGAGCACAAAACACATCATCCAAATCTCTTGAATGCCAAAATTCCTGCCATCTCTAAACATGGTTAAAAGAAATCCTGGAGTTGGCGAACGAATAAACTTCAGCAGGGGCACTAAAATAACAGGGTTACCTAGATCACAGATTGCAACAAGATCGACAACCACACTTCATTGCGGGGACAGAACATGCTCAAACGTTAAAATCCTAGAGTGGTCCCACAATCAAAACCATGGTATAGCTAGAGAGGTACGTGGAAGTTGGTGGTGGATTGCGGGAGTCAGAGCGGTGTGGATCCAAATTTCCCTTAACAACTTCCACAATCATGTTCTTATATAGGGTCCAATCCGAGAACATCGCATGGAAACAAAAGCAGAGCGTTCCCAGATCACAAATTGCGACAAGATCGACGACCACACTTCATTGTTGGGATGAAACATGCTCGAAGGTCAAAATCCTAGAGTGGTCCCACAATCGAAACCATGGTGTAGCTAGAGAGGTACGTGGAATTTGGTGGTGGATTGTGAGACTCAGAGTGGTGTGGACCCAAACTTCCCTTAACAACTTCCGCAATCATGTGTTTATATAGGGTCCAATCTAAGAGCAACGCATGGAAACAAAAGAAGGGCATTTCCAGATCATAGATTGTGACAAGATCGTTGGCCACACTTCATTGCAAGGATGGAACATGCTCGAATGTTAAAATCCTAGAGTGGTCTCGCAATCGAAAGATCAACACTTCATTTCTTCCTCTTGACTTTGATGATTTGGAGGGGGACAAAGATCAATAGGTGGCAGTTGGAGATCAACATACAAGCTTGGAGAACACATGGCACTGGAGAAGATGTGCCCAAGCAGCAAGACACGTCGTTCATTTTTTGTTGGAGTGGTTGCCAATAGGTTCCTTGATTTTAGCAGTTTGTTAAATATGTTGGTACAGACGTTAGACTTGTAGCTTTTTTAGGAGAATCCTAGGATAGGAAGGCCATCTCGCACCCCTACTTGTTTTCTATTGTTTTTATTATAAATAAATGAGATGAATGATATGAGAGGTTCATATGGTTGAGCAGAGCTCCATTTTGTAATATTTTGTCTAAGAAGAGTTGTTCTCTGGTTATGTATGAGACTTGAGACATTTTCATTAATAGAAGTCAGTTTCCTTTCATCATATGGTTTCCTATTATTTTGAAATTCTCATGATTGGATGATCCATATGAGATGTTGTGGTTGTTTTATAATGGATGTTTGATTATAATGTTGCTATGAATGTTTTTCAGTGTTTTAAACTTTAAGTTCAAGAATTTCTTGTGACTGAGTTTTTCTTCACCTAGATGCTTGAAGGGCTGATGATTATAGTAGACCTATCCACCTTCCTCACTAAGTCTTACTTATATCCACCTTTACCCTTAAACCACTGACTGAAGTTAATCAAAACCTCATTTTCTTATGCATGCTAGCCTAGATTTTTGTTTTAAAACATTCTTATGCTGAGTTTTGTCCATTTGACCTTTAATCATTAATTTACATTCACAAATATTTTGATGGTTAATGGGCTTATCCTCTTGCAATATGGGGGTGATTCTCAATGCTAACAAGGCTTGTTATAAGGATGGAAGCAATATCCTTAGAGGAGGATCTGGAAGTCTGATATGTCCATGTACATGTATGACATGGAAAGGGTGCAAACAATGAGCTTCCATGATTAATGTTTGGCTATGTTTGTATGTGTTTGAGTGCATGGATTTAATGCATTGTGAAGCACCTTGATATGGATCTTGATAGCAATACCAGTTAGGTACGAAAAATATTAAATGTGAAAGTGATGCACATGTATGATGTAAGAGTACAGGTATACTAAAGGCACGAGGTGACTGTCTAAATGAGTGAAATGAGGGACAATCATTGCACTTGCCAAGATTAAATGAATACCATGGATGCATGGTTGACTCCATTCTGAAGAGTCATGAAAGTTTTGTTTTGAATGATAGCTTGAGGGAATGTAGTCCATTTTTCCAAGAAAGGCCAGTATAAATAAATCAAATAGTAAATGAGCAAGGATGGTATATTGCCAGGATAAAGAGTCAAATGATTATGCCTTGAGGATCACACGAGAATGATCTTGAATAATCATGAGTTGACTAATTTTAAAGTAGAGATGTATGTAGGCTGTGAAATATACATGTGGAAGCTACACACATACTTTTGATTATGCATATGGTTAAGTACATCATGCATGTAAGTTAACAAAACCATAATATGTGTGGATGCATAATTTGGATGCATGACAAAGATGCATATTTATATTCCTTGTGGAATATTTGGTAAATAGTTGAAGCTAACTCGAGGTTGAGGCCATCACATATAGTGAAGGATATGCAATAAGGAAGTTGCATGCTAAAGGATTTCCCTATGGAGGAATTGTGTGAAGACTTTGTCAGGAGAACAAAGTCACAACCTTATTGACTATTGATAATTAAGAAACGAGATACAATCTTGTATATATATATATATATATATAATAATCCTGGATTACATTTTGAAAAACATCATGTAACGATTAGAACACTAATAATGAATCTTGACCATTCTGAAAACTGAATGGTAACGTGCAGGATGCACAGGTTCATGATTCATTRTGGACAAAATGATTTTCTATTAAAGCATGTTGATGTATCCTAAGAGTTAGGATGAGCCTAACCAAGGCTGCTCAAGAAAAGAGCAGGCCGATCACAATAAGAAGTAGATTGCATAAGTAAAGGGGCAGAAAAGGAGGAACACTTTTCTCTCCCTAAGAACCCTGAATTGTGTAACTGAGCTGTAGGATCAAAAGAGAATTTGTGGAAACCAATACAACTGGTAAAAGCAAAATGTAACCCCTGAGTTTGATTAAATGAATAAATGAGTATGTTTGATTGAATAGGCTTGTTTGAAGCCATGATTAAGGAAAGGCAGCGAGGCCTTAGAGATAACTCAGCTGGGTTGAAAAGCCCCAKGTGGTGTAAAAAGAATTGGAAGAAGGGGAGAGCCCTAAATTCTTTTCTTGTTGAGTATTATGTTTTCTCTGGGATGAGAAAGTTGGTACGTTGATGAAAGTAAAAGGTTTTGACACCATAGTGATGACAGTTGTATTGTTKTAGAAACAATCGAGATCTATGTGTGTTGCASTCATGGAAACATTTGAGGATAATGTGATGAAGTGCATAAATATATGCTAGGATATTTTGAATATGTTTTATGGATTTGAATGTTATAATAGATGCATTTTGTTTAATATTACAACTAATGTAATTGTGACTATGATGATGCATGCTATGTATAGAAAGGAATTGGAGTTGTTGAGGAAGACAGTTTCCAATGATGGGCAACCTCAAGCAGAGGATGACCATGAGAAGGCTGTAGTTGAAAGATTGTTGACACGGTTGTAAAAGTCCCCATAAAGCACTGTTGATGAGGTAAAAATCAGAAAGAGGGTGCTAGCAGCCAAGAACCGGTATAAAAATGTTCATTCCTATGTGGCACAAGGTATGAAGGGATTTGGTAAGAACCCCTTCTGAAATATTTTATTGTATTAAGGTTATGCATGAACTTTTGAAAGGAAGTTGTATGCCTTGGATACCCAAGTAAGGTATGATTCAGGAAGGAGAACCTGAATGATGAAGGTGTGAACCTCTGGTAGTAAATATTGTTTGCAATCCTTGGAAGAATGCATGAACTGATATTTCATGAATGCATTGACCAATTGAGGAATTCTTAAAGGCATTCATTTGAAACCTTGAGTTTCATGAATGATGATTTAAGGTTGTGATCGATTCAGAGAAGAAAATATGGTTCTGCTAAAATAATAATTATGGATAGAGAATCCATATGGTAATAAGTTGGTTGAATTCCAACACACCTTAGCAAGAGTGGCTAACATGAAAAGTGATAATCTGAAATCAATACAAGGGCGCATTATGTGTGAATGTGGCCATGGACATTGGCACATTGATTAAATTCACTTAATGTTGAATTGCATCTGGAAAGGTTGATATATTGAACTCATGCATGTGTAAGGAATGGAATATCCTTTTTCTTTATATCCTCGAATAGATAAAAGTAATTTGATTGTTAGCATGCACAATTTAAGAATTGTTTGTGATGACATTATAAAGGTGCAGTGAAAATATATGTGCATGGGAAAATAACAATTTGTTTGGCTAATTGAAGTTGAAAGTGCAGAAAGAAAAGAGTCTTGGATATGGCAGTACTATAAGTCCATAAGGAAGACTAATTACCTGATGAGCCAAACCACAAGGAATGATATTTTTGTAACCCAGGTCTGCATCCCCTGCCTCTCCTCTCTTCTCCCCTATGCCCTCATCAATTTTTCCTCTTCTGGTTTGTTAAGTCATTTTCCCATTACTGAGTAACTTGGTTCTTATTTGTTTCTTTCTAGTTTGAGTCTTTGCGTGTTTCTGTTTTGTTTTTATTGAAAGGATGAAATATATGTTGGATTTGGTTCGAATTACTTGTCATCATATTTTCCATTGATTCAGCTCACCATAGGTCGACCAAGCCTTTATATACACAGGAAAATCCCGTCGACAAACACAACCATTCAGAATAGTCATTTTTGGGTCAGGATTGCCGAAATGAACAGGGAAATTTTCAATGGTAAAGATTCACCAAGCAAATCATATTAATGATTGTTGCCCATTCAGGGGTGCAAAATCATGCGGAGTTTAACACCAAGAGTCATCTGAAGACCTGAAGTCCCAAAGTAAATCTAGACCATCCATTAGAGGGTACACGTGGCGACAGATCATTCACTTCAGAGATTTTCCTTTGGGAGATTTTCCATGTTTCACATTTGAAACACCCAAAGCCTGAAAGTCTGAAGTGAATTTGGACCATTGATCCTAGGTCAATGAGAACCGTCGATCCTTACAGTAGGTAAATATCACCCGAATCAAATATCATCATCAGATCGATGATCACGCTTCCTTGCAGGGACGTAAAATGCCCGAGCATTAATTTTCCTTAGAGGTCCCGGAATTGGAACCATGGTATTTTTGGAAGGGTACGTGGAAACTTATGGTGGATTACAGGCCCAAAGGTGGTCTGGATCAAAACCACCCTCAACATCTCTCACAATCACGAGATTGAATGACATCAGATCACCGCGTCACCTCCACGTCACTTCCAATCATCCCACTCACTATTCTCACTCCTCTCACCACTCGACACTTGTCCTCCATTAACCCTCATGTTGATCTCCATCGGCGATGACCCACCTCTCCAGATCAACAGTCCTTGTCACATCTTGGACCCCCCCAACCATTCTACCTTTAACGGTGAGGGCGGGATCTGAGCAAGTGGTTTTCCCATCACGTGCCCTACCTAATGTGGCGGCTCCTCAAGAAATTGGACCCCCCCTCTCTAATCCGCTTATTGCCTACCCCTGCCCCCCTCTGAGTTCCACCCGGGTTGTTTTTCAATACCGCCCCCTCTCGCCTTTTGCCACATGTTATCCACTCACTTCCCAACCTATCTACTCTTCCTCTCCATATGTGCCACCTGTATCCTTCACTACACATCGCCAACTCCATACTCTTGATACCTCCACCATATTCACACATCCTCTCACTTTGTCATCTGTCTTCACACATCATCTACCCTCGCGTCCATTCATCCTGTCTCCTGATTGGATGCTCACCTCCATGTCTCCCCTCGTGCCCAATGGGCTGACAACCATTCCAATGAAGCTATTTCATAGGTACAGATGGCATCTGACAAGGTCAATACAGAGTGTGATTGCCTTCCGAAATCTTAGGCATAGACAAAGATTTAAGTCTCAGTCACAGGTCTACACAGATTAGTCTCGGAAACACTTCAACAAACTCTACTCATGCAACTGGTTATCTCCAGTGGCCTCCAATAACTCGCAGACATGTCGTCGTTCAACACAGAGCTCCACTCTATCACTCCGAGGCCTATTTTTCAGCCACTCAGTTCCTCCAGCACATGCATCAATTCTGTCGCAGAGACAGTAATAGTTTTATTTGTTTAAGTCTAGCATTTTCCTAGATTAGATGCAAGAGCGGTCTTATGTGTGTGATATGAACCACTCTTGTTGATTAATTCCAGTGTCTTAGTAAATTTAATTATTTGATTTATGAACAATTCCCTAAATTTAGGACTCAGTCCCCTAAGGACGAGAGCCTCTGCAACTCTTTTAAAAAGTTAGTTTTTGGATATTGTAAAGGTCAGATTTTTTGGGAAAGAATAGCAATACATCAAACTGGTTGGACCCATTCTAGGAATGGATTAAAGCTCTCTACTTGGTGAACATACTCTTGATGACAATGTTTCGTTCAAATCTTCATGTGATTTTTTTATCTTATCTTGAATGCACTTTTTGATTTGTGCAAAGTCCATGTCATTTCCTTTCAACTATTGTGTAACTTGTCTTTATTGATATGCAACCTGTGAAAAAAGATAATTCTTGGTGAAGATTTGTTTTTATCGCAACCTGAAGGATTAATTGTGTCTTGAAATGATATTTTAAGTATTGAACTTCTTGCAACAGATTATTCATTGAGTAGTTTGTTGTTTCCCTTTGTTTTCTATTATTTCACTGGTCTGTCATTAGTGTACCACTAGCCAAGGAGAACCCTCATCCGTTTCATTTTTCCAACCCAACCTTTCTTTTGTCTTGATAGAATAACCCTCTAACCAAGCAAAAAAAAGTTAAAAGAAACAATCATTCTAAACTGATAGGTGGCCTAGCTTTTCCCTTTAGTAGTTAGGTGCAGACCTTAGGACCAACATCTTTTGGTGTCGTTGTCGGGGAAAGAAGTAACGAAATATCTTTCCATGGGAGAACGACAATGATCAGATCTGATCTTTGATGGTGAACAAATAACAGACACATTCATACTGCATATCATTCACCTGGTGACTCCATGGTTAAAGAATCCAATGGCGACTCCACAGTTTTAAGAAGTCATAGTTTCAGATGGAGGCCATGTTGGCTCGAAGGTTTTCTCCATTAAATTTATCTATTGTTCCTGGGTTTCCAAATGTTGTTCCTACTATAGATGAGTGGGGTGATGTTTTGCCTAGATTTAGAGAACATAGAGATGACAACCCTGCTCAGAATTTGCTTGAGTTTCATGAACTCATCCATTAGTGGGGAATACATCATGAGGATGTACTAATGAAGATGTTCATGTACTCATTAGAGGGAGATGCTCATGAGTGGTATCGGTCCTTGCCCCCTGCTAGCATCTCTTCCCTGGAACAGTTCCATGATGCATTCAGTAAGCATTGTAAAAGGTTTTTTCCAGCTGATTTACTTTTTGAGAACTATTGTGAAGAATTTGAATCTCATATTCGACAACCACTTATAATTTCTTCTAGCAATGAAAGTAAAGGAGACTTTTCCATTGAGGAAGTGGAGGAATATTCGGTTATATATGAGTCTTTTTCTAATCCTTTTATTCAAAAGGATGATGTTGGGAATTACATTAATGATGAAATTGATGATTACAAGGCTTTGAATACATCTTGCGTTATTCTAGGTGACTCAGATAGTTGTTGTTATGATACATCTGTTGTTCTATGTTCTCATAAAGATTTGATTAACTATGAGGAAAGTGGTGTTGAAGCTCACGAGCATCTTTTTCCCCTTCCTTCTAAAATTGTTGAGCAACATGAAATCTATAAGTCTGAAGATGACATTTTGGAGCTAGAATAAGGACAAGCCAGCAATGCAGGAGACATACCCATTCATTTCAAACAACAAGATCAACAATATCAAGGGTGTTTTGTTGCCCTTTATGGTTGTGAATCACATGAATTTCATGAGTTGTTTCAATGAGGACAGGAGCA
>ML782786.1:186870-202024 GCA_009831015.1 Picea engelmannii
TGTTTTCCCCATTGAATTCGAAATCAAAACCTTAAGAACTGCATCAGCAGTCAACCTTGACTTGACTATGGCACAGAAAGCCAAACTGCAACAACTCAATGATCTTGATGAAAAGTGTTTGGACGCCATCCATCAAACCACAGTGATTCAAAAACAACGAACAAAATGGCATGACTGAGTCATCAAGAAGAAATTATTCCAGAAAGGAGATTGGGCTCTGTTGTATGATTCACGCTTTAAGGAATTTCAAGGTAAGATGCGTACACGATGGCTAGGGCCTTACGAGGTAGACAACGTTTTTCCCAATGGGATAGTCCAGTTGATTACTATTGATGGATCCAATACACAATTATATGCAAATGGTCATCACTTGCATCTGTATCAGCGTCCACTATCCAAGGCATAATTCAAAACTAGATGTACAGTTGATATAGGTTATCAATTGTTAAACGGAAAGGACCTTGCTCCTTCCCCTTCTGAACTTTAGGGCTTCTTTTGCTCAGACCTTGTATATAAATAACCTCAGCAAAATTTGCATTTCTCTGTTTTTAGTCAAAATTTCTCTATTTTCTTTACTATGCTAATAAAGCTTTGAAAGGTATCAGGCGGTTATGTGTGTGTAGGTGGATTGATGAATAGCAAGGTTGAGTAGCGCAAAATGATTCAAACAATTAGTTCATGGAAGTTGAAAAACTTCCTAGAAACTAAGTAATGTAGCGTTCGGCCAATTTCCATGTTGTTACGCCTTCTTCCACTAAAATGGCTGATTTCCATGTTGTTACACCTTCTTTCGATAAATTGGCCAATTTCCATGCTGTTACACCTTCTTCCGCTAAATTGGCTTATTTCTATGTTGTTACGCCTTCTTCCGATAAATTGGTCGATTTCCATGTTGTTACACCTTCTTCCGATAAATTGGCCGATTTCCATGCTGTTACACCTACCTCCACCATTTTTGCCGAAGAACCTGTTGATACACTAATTGTTGTTATTCCTTCTTGCCACTTCACTCTTCCTTGTTCTCATTTTTGTCGATACTGCTTCTCCAACCCTCCAATGTTTCCATGCCACAACACCACTGATTAGACAATACTGATGCTCTCTATCTGAAAATGCTGCTCCATAATGACTTGACTTCACATCTGGCAATTTCCAGTTGGCTAACTACAATAAGGAATCCATTTATGCTCCAGTTGTCATTTCTCTCACGATCCTTCATCATGTCAGCTATTACGCGCAACTCAGTTGGCGGTTAGATAGTGTGATTACTCTGACAGGTTGTTATGTGCGGTAAGATATGAGTTACGTGATTAATCCTACGTGTTAAAGTAATGAAGATATAAAAGCACATTTTCCTATTTACTAACCGGTTGTCGTAAATCGATGCACCTAGAGCCAATCTGCTTAGTTGGGGGGGGGGGAACGTAAATCTAGTCGTCCATACCGAATTTTATACACACCTTCACCACCTTTCCGCCCACACTTCTTTTTACTGAGACACTGTATTCTTTCTACAAACCACATTCGATATTATTGCATCTCTAATTTAGGTGGTAGTTTCTCCTCCTACATGCCTGCTAGACTCTCAAGCAACATCATGGGAGGATCAGCTGTGAGATATGAACCCGCAACTTTGGATAGTTTGTTGCTACACCCAGAGGCCTACCAAATATTTCTCCAGGCCGACTGGATATCGTATTTCAAAAAGTTGAAGGGGTTTAATGCGGACGAGGTATTGGAGTTTAGTCAAAATCTTACTGAAGGGTATTCAATGGTGAAAGGGGTAAGGATTCCAGTGTTAGAAGAAAGCATTGTTGCTATAACAGGGTTGCCAAGAACAGGAGACCGATGGATTAACATAAAAACACACCTTCTGGATGCACATAAGGGTTTCCTCGTCAACACTGAGCAAGTTCAGACCAAAGGCAGAGGTGTAGATGTCAATTCCTTACCAGAGCCATGGGGGAAAGTCATAGAATTTCTTAAAAGGTACATTACCTACGAAGGCCAATACCAAGTTGTTTATTTTTCTGATTTCATCTTATTATCACATCTGCGACATCAGAAATTCATAAACATGCCTTATTTTCTCCTCCATTCATTGCATAACATGGCTCATTTTGTAAAAAAATCCAAGAGCCCCAAGAACTGCATTTATAATCACAAAATCATCGGCCTATTAATTCGTACAGGTATGGGCATTTTCAATAACCCATTACCTGCTATAGCAGACCAGCCACATTCTATACATACAGATGTGATTGCACCAGTCCTTGAAAACAAAACCCATGGAACTCTTCCTGCACCTCTTTCCTCGGCTGCAACAATAGTCAAAACCCCTACTGTCGATGCCCGTAAGATGACTCAGAAAAGCAACCGCATAACCCAAAGCCATCCTGGCACCAACCAGACAAGCCTCGACGAAATTGCATTGCAACAACCTGAAGTTGTGGTCGAACAAACAGATGAACAAACAACCACTCAACCAAGGCATGTGTCACAACACTTGGATGCAACACCTATAATTGAAAACCTATCCCCTGTCTCTAAAAATAAAACCCCTGCTTCTATCTCTGGATCACCGAGAAAGAGAACAAGGTCAACACGGTCCATTGTGACACCTGTCATTGACAAACTACCCCCTGTCTCTGAAAAGAACACCCCTATTCCTATCTCTGCATTACCTAAAAAGCGAACAAGGTCAGCACGGTCCACTGTAATATCAAGTCCACTTACCTCCTCTGTTGTTGCACCGACATTCACACAGAACCCTCCTATTGCTGCAATAGCCGATCAAGAACCTACTATCATTACCAGTGCATTTTCTCAGAAAAGAAAATGTCCATTCAAGGGAAAACCTCGGAGATCCCTTGACCAAATTGGATCAACAACAAATCAGAGTCCTCTAGCTGCTGTGACAGAGAATTCCACAGGGGTACGAATACTAGGTTTTACTTTATGCACAAAACTTCAGGAAACTATTCTCTCCTTTCAAAATGAATGTACTCAAAACGCAGCAGAATCATCGGCTCCACCTGATGATTCTACACATCACACATCCATTGACAATGTCCAGATCATCGCAAACCCCAATATACCAGAATATCCTCCTTGTGTGTTTGAGGAAGAACGCCCCGTTCCTCCTCCAACAACGAAGAAGAAAACCCCTACTTTCATTTCTAATTTACCCATGAGAAGAAGGTTTGTCGAAGCTACAATTGGATGGCAAGATGTGGAATAGGCTATTCCTATTCTTCGTCCACTATCCTCCATGGTTGATACAGGGACGGTTCCACAAGAACCAATTTTCCATGTCTAGACTGTTCCACAAGAACCAGTCCTGACAGACACAACTGTTACACAAGAACAAGTTGTCCAGGTCGATACTATTACACCAGAACCAGCTGCTCCACAGAGGATTGTCCCACCAGAGCTAGTAATACAAGAACCAACTATCCATGTCGAGACTGTTCCACAAGAACTAGTCCTGATAGACACAATTGTTACACAAGTGCCAACTACACAACATGCTGAGGATGTGCCACTTGCCCAATTGTTTGCCCAAATAGAAAGAAAGATCAAGAATATAGAAAATTCCAAAAATCACTGCACTAATAACAGAGAATGATAACCTCAAAGTAGAGTTAAATACCCTGAAACAAGAGGTGGAGGTTGCTCAACAGAAGAATCCAGAAGGGATAACCATGGACATTCTAGCACTGACAAAAGTTGTTATGGACAGAAACAAAGAACTCATGTGATTTGAGTGCAGAAACATTTACTTTGAGGCAGGTTATGAGGTAGTCAAAGTTCCAGTTCCTAAAGGACCAGCAGCTGTCTCAGTCAAGACTGAACATGAACCTACTGCTACACAAAAATCAGTAAAATAGAGGAGATCTCAACGTCATAAAACAGTTGTTGGTACACCAGCAGTTTGCAAACAAGAACCTTTGTTTCCTTCACGAGTTGTTACTCAAGCAACTCAAACTAATCTTGTTCTCAAAAACAAAGAAACCCAGACAGATCGTTGACACAATAGATTTTCTTTGGGATACAACATTTTTCAATACCGACAATTAGCAAATTCTCTTAGCAATGTTGCACTGGAGGATACAGTTATCTACTTCAGCTACAAAGTCAGGTTTGAATGTGTTTTTCATGAGGACATGCAATGTCTTCAGTTGGGGGGCATGTTAGGACCCATAAATGTCCCTTTTTCACTACATCTTTTGCCCATTCAATCTTCTCATTCCTAAGCTAAATGACTGTTATAATGAGTACTAAGACCCTTTTTCCCAAGGTATGAACTATTCATCTAGCTTTTATATTTTCATTTACTTAGCATGTTTGATTGGTAATGTTCACATATTTTACCCATGAAATGATTTAACTAATGATTAAAATGCTTAGAACAACCCACTTCGAGAAACTCGTTGTTGTTACAGCTATGCGCCAATCTTGGAAGTTGTTACATGACTACTGCAACAGCTATGCACCAATCTTGGAAGTTGTTACATAACTGCAGCAACGGATGCCACCAATCTTGAAAGTTGTTACACGACTATTGCAACAGAAGCCTGTCAGTCGTAGAAGTTGTTACAACAGACGCCACCAGTCCTGTTGTTATACGACTGCTGCAACACATGTTGATTAGATATGCTGGCTCATGATGTTGATCAAGGAGAGTTCTAGATTTTGTATTAATGATATCAAACGAACATCTTGAGAATCGGGGATTCTCAAGACTGATTTGTTTATGTTTTACTGAATGACTCTGACTTTAAATAGCAGAGCTTTTGTAATGAAAAGGATTTTTTTTTACTGGAGAAAGAAAAGTAATGCTTATTGTACACATACATATTTGGAAATTGAATGAAAGAGTGGATTGAATTCCCTTAGCAAACTGTAACCTATTTCTTTGAGCAGATTCAGTGAGAAGGAAAGGGCCCACCTTCCTCACTGATTCCCCTCCATTTTGAATTCTAGATTAGTTGTTTTAAATGTGAATGATTTAACTGTTAGACATTTCTAGAATACAACTTATGTTACAGTTTAGTTCCTTCTTGTTAGATGCACATAACTTGTCTCATGAGAATTAGAAGTCGATTGCTGAACATTGTTGGATAACTGCTTTCCCTTTTTTTGCATTAGGTTAAAATCTTGTTTCCCATAAATAAAAGTGTGAAGTACTTTCTTGCAATAAGTAGATTTCCTCTCTGCAAATAGTATAGAGTTTCTTACTGCAAAAGTAAATTCGAAAGTTGGATTAGAGTAGGCAATCCAGGGTTCTTATACATTCATCAGTTTAGATTGCAATTATGATTTCAAATCTGTAGAACTCCAGCTATATCAGCACAACTGTGTTAGTGATAATGTTTTTTTTTTTCCCTTACTACAATTAGATTAGAGATGCTTTCATAATATAGCATAGACTGTGCACGATTATCTTGAAATAACAAACTTCCCTGGGTTGACAATTTATATTGAACACTTTGATTTTCTATTCAATTAGACAATTAAAGTGCCCAACAAGTAGTTGACACATGATTGATACATGGTTGGATGCACTTATTTATGGTACAGGTTGATTACAGGTTGTTTGGTACAGGTTGGTGCATGGTTGATGCACTTGTTTATGGTACATGTTGATTACAGGTTGAGGTACAGGTTGATGCATGGTTCAGATTTATTGGTATAGGTTTACAGTGGTATATCTCACAGTGATAGTGTGACAATGGTTCCATCATTCTATTTCTACTTTAGGGTGGCAGGACGGGGCAAGGAAAGGTGGTTGTAGCCACCTTTCGATTGTAGTCGGAGAACATAGGGGGTTGTAGACTCCTTCTAGTTGTATCTAGAGAATTGGGGAGTTGGAGCTTCCCTCAGGTTGTAGCCTGAGAAACTAGGGGGTTGGATCCTCCTTCCAGTTGCAACTGGAAAACAAAGGAAGTTAGTGCTTCCAATGAATGTAATTCTTCAAGAAATATAAGAAAAAGCATTATGTGGTTTTCTCCTGATTTGGGTTTCCATGTAAAACACGGGTGTATTGTGTATGTGTATGATTGGTCATTTGTTCATTACTTATTTACTCTGCAGTTATTGGATGATAATGCTGCATTGATATAACACTTGGATTATATGGTTAAAAATGATTAAGATTCTTTATTACTGATTCATCCCCCCTCTCAGTAATCCAATAGTGTCACCCTCGATGAGGGTGCGTGTCACCCCTACCCCTTCCACGTGTCATCTCGTGGTACATGTCCGCTTGGCCAAAAGGGTTGGCGAAGTGACCGGGACTCCGAGAGCTCAGGACTTTGGGACTCCGGAGGGTTTGGGGTGTAGTAGGGTAGAGAGACCAAACGGCTCGAAGGCCAGAGCCATGTGGCTAGCTTACGAGACTTTGAAAGTTCGTAACTTTGGTTGGTCTCATGCGTAGATAGCAAAGAGGCGTGAAGCATCAAAGTGTCAAATTCCTCCACAACTGATATATGAGAAAGAGACTAAGTCTAGTCATGGGAGTGTATGGTGGATGGTCTTCCACCGTGAAGGAACTTAGAAATAGCACATGTGAGGTGGATCCATGTGGGCGCCACGTGTCCCTCAACCAATGAATACCCGAAAAAAATTGGAAAGGTATATCCATCGGCTCTAAGCTTGGTTTTGAGCATGGAGACCATGGTTGGAAAGTTCTGGATGAGCATAATGTGATAGAGACCCCGAATGAAGGATTTGGCCACTTAAGGAGAATGAAATTTTGGATGCCCCATCCCTAGGAAATACACTTAGGGTTCGGGTTTGTTACAAGAGACATATAAGGTTAGGATGGATTTGTGTTTTCATTTAAAACACCTTAACCTTGAGGTGTATTTAAAAAAATAACATACATAACAAATGTTGGCCCAAGAATTGCACACATACACAACAACATAAATTTTGGTGGATCCCTAACACCTAGGTCTCTCAATGAAACTATATAAATTTCATCAGTAAATATATCAATAGAGCACTAAACATCTTTATATTTGTGTAAGGCACTCGACAAAATCAAGTTGAAGTGTAGAGAAGGTCCAAAATTTTCATGGTTAAATATTAGTTGTGATGATTAATTTGGCTATGCAAATTCAAGCTCGAGTCAAAAAGTGCTCAAATGATTTAGAGCACCTTCAATAGCTTCTATATTATTGTCTCAATGCCCCCAATATGATGATACGAATTTTGATGAAGCACTCTTGATCTGTAAACAAGGGACTTATAGCCTACTTTCTTTACGAACATGGATCCTTTGCAGAAATTACTTCTAATCTCTATTTCTCTGTTATTTTGATGATTTTAAGGCCTATAATATGCCACCCAATGGTTCAATGTTGTCTAGTGTAACCTACACACAACAAATAATTGGAAATGCGATAATAATCAGGCCTCTAACTCTGTGTTATGTTGAGTTCTCTATTTATGTGAGGGATTACCTTGCTAGTTACTTATAGTGGCCAACAAGTCTACTCTATCGACAGGTCTGGTTTCAATACTTCATTAGTTTGAGTGCTATGGAATTCCATAGTTGAGACTTCTTTAAATGTTTAGAACCCCCACAATATTGTAATAGAAGGCATAGATGCAAGAATACCGACACTTTCATATATGATTAGAACCAATGTCTTTGGCTTATTCTTGTGAAGCCACATTAAGGATCCTAATTCAACAAGTGCCATTGTTAGCACCAAATTTGCATTTTCCTCGGGACCATGAATAAGGTAATCCCATGTGAAATCCGGTCCCTTCTCTCCAACCCAAAGAGGTGCCAATATATGTAATAAATAATCTACAAATTCCCATCCAAGTCCAATAGCTTGGAATTTATGATTTTGAGAAATGTTTCTACATGTCACCTGTGTGAGTGAAAAACACAACCTAGACACATCAAGAAATAATGTGAATTCCTTCAACAACTCTTGGCATGGATAAAAGTTGTCATTTTTTGAAACTTGGAGGAATATTGCAAGGAATAGAAGCTTAATCAAAGTGGTTCCAAGGTAGACAAGAGTTTCTTTCACACAAGTTCCAACAATATCATATTCATAAGTGGTGTGGTTCTGTGATCGAGAGTGTGGGGATCGAAGGTGAGAACATAAATAAGTTAATATGCTCTATCACCCCATGTTTGAGCCAAAGTAAATAACTACAATTTCCCACTTCCATTCAAATTGATTTCCTTCTAACAAGTTGATTAGGTTCCTCTTGTCGAATGCTCACCCAAAAATTTGAATTTTCTTTCAGAGTGGGTGGATTCCTTTAAATGAATGAATGATTGTCCCTCCTTCTAGCTAATATGATTTTATCATCTAGTTGATTTGCTCAAATAAGCTAGTCGACTCCATGTGTAGGTTTTTTTTACCTTGGAAATCAATTTCATATTGTTGGGTCCATTTCCATCCTCATAAAATTGAGTTCATCTCACAGAGTCAATTTCCTCATAAGCATATTGACTTCACTTGCTAAGTCAATTTCCTCATAAGCATATCAACTTCACTTGTTGAGTCAATTTACTCATAAGAATATCTACTTCACTTGTTGAGTTTATTTCTTCATAAACCTATTGACTCTCTAAGGTACCCAAAGGCCTAGGGAAAAAAATGCTAATTATAAGAAATCAAATTTAGCAATCTCGCTAGGAAAGGAAATATAGAAACAATCCTACTACCACAACGATTGATCTCCTGGACATAATAAATGAATGATCTAAAGATTTTCATCGTTTGGTTTCAATTACTTAGTGTATTGAAGTGACCTGGTCCTAATATCAGAGATATCACAATCGGATTGCATTCCATTTGGTTCAACAACTTATGAACATGGTAATCATATATAAATTACATGGTCCCTCGAATTGATGGTTTACAAGCTATGATTTTCATACCATTGTACAAAGCAATTAAATTGATTAAAGGATTGATTAATTGATGGTAACCATGGTGATTTTTAGGACTTGAGTCATGGACAATTCAATCTCTAACCACAACATAGTTTTCATCCCTCGCAACAAAGAACACAAATCATTCAAATTCCAATGGCCAACAATTTGTGTGGATGCAATTAACAACAATGTTTAAACCATGAATAAGCAGTAATAATCTCACAGACAAAAATAAATACCATAATCACATAGAGATATCCAAGCAATTCAAAACATAATGGACAACATATTTACCATGGAAAACCAAATGGGAAAACCAGCTTTGAATGTTTGCTCAGTTCTCATTTCGACGATCTCTAGTTACAAGGAAACTCATTGCTCTCTATGCATCCTCCCCTCCCTTTGGCCAAAAGACCCTTTGAGAGTGAAAGTACAAAATTAAATATAGAGAGTTGGGGTAATGGGAAGGCCAACGGGGATGACCTTTCACTTCCCACTCCTCACTTTTTTCCCTCCTATTTGTTTTTTTCTTTTTCATGTAATTTTCTCTTTTGTCTTATTCACTTTTACATTTGCATTGTCTTTACTAGTTTATTTATCCTTCATAAATCACCTAATTTCTCTTGTAGGCACTGAGTCTTACAACCATTTGCTTATCTAGATCCATTTCATATCACAACTCCCCATTGAGAGGCTTTGTTGGTTTCCAAAAACTTGAAGGAAACCAATTTGGATCAATGTGCCTTCTATTTGATTCTCTGAAACATGTCTTTGACTCCAGATCTTGGCTACTTATTGACTCTAGGTATACTTGGGCTATTGGTTATGGCTTTGGATCTAGTTATTTCTTTCTTTTTCCCGCAATGTGGAAGTCTACTCACTGAATCTCAACTCTAAGAAATCTTCAAATATGAACTCTGCAATTATCATTCATTCCCAACTCTCTTAGAATTGAAGATGATCCATCTTGGTAGTGAATGAAACCAAGTCGAACATTGGTATATGTTTAGTGTGACTCCAACACGTTATTCCATCATGTAACAACTCCACAATGAAAGTATGGTCTATGTTCCCATGCTAGGATTAGTTGTTTCTCATCATGGAAATAACTCTTTGGTGCATGCACATGATTACAAGCATGTCATGGAGTTCTTAAGAAATCCCCCAAGGTCATTGACCTCCATGCACCAATATCTAGCACATCTTCAAGAATGGGTTCTTTCGATGCAATATAAAAAACAATAATTGGATTATGGCTTCCCTTGGCATCAACCTATTGTCTATCTTGTTGGTTTCATTGACCTCATATGCTACTATAGCTCCTTGGACTGTAGATGCAGGAAACTCTTAATTTTCTTCAATATTCACTCTCCACACTCTTCTCTTGGCTATGTTTTTCTAGGGTCAAGCTCTAGATGAATTCACCAACACTTTTCTTTCCAATGGCCACTCAACTTGTACTAGTGGAAAAATTTCTTAGCATTTTTGTATTGATTGTTTGAAATGCTCCTTTTCTCCATGTGCCTTTTAGTTTGTTGTTGGATTGGAGAATTCTTCTTTACATTATTCCTCTGGAGTAAATTTGGCTTGCATCATGTGGCTTGCTTCTCCCAACAAGATGCCACATAATGGTCTTTCTTCCCATATAATGAGCATATCTCTGAATACCAACAATTGGTAACTCTATGGCCTTTATTCTTGTGACAATGACAAGCAAGGGATGCCTTACCTGATGCATAGCCATGGTTCTTATTATTATTATTATTATTATTCTAGCTAGTATGTTTGTTGCTTCCTCTGAGTAAAAGTGTATGCTAAGACTTTGAGCACTTCTCAATGCTACCCTTCTTTAATCTGCCACAACAAGGCTAAGGTGGTAGTGGGATACCACCTTCATGTACTACTACTTTTTCTTCTAATGGGAAGGATAAATTTGTCATGTCTTTTTGCATAAAAAAATGTTTCTTCATAGTCATGGGATTTTCAACTCTACCATCAAAACCTAGGCATTCATGCTTGACCCATAGTGTAGTCACAATGGGGGCTTAATATGCCTTGTATTCTTTTTCCGAGAACTTGTTCATTGTATCCCATTTTTCTTCATAGTTTGGAACCAATGCCTTTGATATCCTTTTCAAATTCACCAAAGTGATATTGAAAAAAGTTTAATAAAGGTGTTGTCTTCAGTAGTGTAAATGGAAAGTGTCCTTACCTCCTGGTGCTCTTAGATAATTTCTTGGAGCTTTTCCAAGGCCTCCTCCTTCTCTAACAACTATTGTTGCAGTTGAGTATTCATCCAATTGAGCCTATCCTCCTACCAACTATCCATCCAGACGACCTTCTCTCACAAGTGTACAAGTTTAAGTATGCTCTTTTCCTAATATGTCATAACTGCAGTAAGGGAGTCTTGGCATTCATCAAATTGCTTCTTTAGTAATGGAAAAAATCTTTTGAAACTCTCAATTTTCTTCTCCATTTCTACCATCCTTTGGTTAAAAAATTGAACTTGTTCCTTTAAATGTTGGTTCTCTTATTGAAGTTGGCCATTGATGGCCCTTAAGCATTCCAACCTTTCTTTGTTTTCTTTACCCATGTTGAGTTTCAGTATATTCAAAGTTCCTGCAAATTTTTCACAGTGAAGGATTAAATGACTTTGATACTAATATGATATGTAAATGAGGGACTCATAGCTCACTTTCTTCACCAACATAGATCCTCTGCAAAATTTACTTATGATCTCTCTTTCTTTATTCTTCTTATGGTTGTAATTAAGTCTTGTAATATTCCACCCAATGGTCCATTGTCTTCTATTTTAACCTACATGCAACAAATGGCTAGAAACATGATGATAATCAAGTCTCAAACTCTATATTATGTTCATTGCTATGTTATTGTGAGGGGTTACTTTGTTGGTTACTTTCTTATAGTGGCCATAAATCCTACTTTATCTTCAAGTCCAGTTTCAATACTTCACTAGTTTGAGTGCTATAGAAGGTAGGACTCAAGACTGCTTCAATATTTAGAACCCCACAAACTTATAATAGAAGAAATAGATGAAAGAATACCAATACTTTCATATATGGTTGGAACCAATGTGTTTGGCATATTCTTGTGAATCCACATTAAGGATACCAATATAGCAAGTGATATAATTAGCACCAAATTTGCATTTTCCTCAAGACCCTAAAGAAGGTAATCCCATGTGAAATCTCATCCCTTCGCTCCAACCCAAAGATGTGCCAATATATGTAATAAAAAAAATTAAATTCCCATCCAAGTCCAATAGCTTGGAATTTATGATTTTGAGAAATGTTTCTATGCATCAATTGTGTGAGTACAAAATACAACCTAGAAACATCAAGAAATCCATTGAATTCCTTCAATAACTCCTATTATGGATCAAGATATCATTATTTGAAACTTGGAGTAAGATTGCAAGACACACAAGCTTAATCAAAGTGGCATCGAGGTAGACAAGAGTTGCTTTTACACAATTTCAATAAGTATTATATTCAGATAGTGGTGTGGTTGTGTAACTGAGTGCGTGGTGACTGAAAGTGAGAGCATAAATAAGTCGATATTCCCTATCACCCCATGTTCAATCCAAAATAAATAAATTCAATTGTCCACTTCCATTCAGATTGATTTCCTTCTAGCAAGTCAATTAGGCTCCTTCTCTAGTTGAATGCTCACTCAAAAATTCAAATTTTCTTCAGGATTTGGTGGATTCCTTTAACTAAAAAAATGATTGGATCCCCTTCCAACTAATATGGTTTCCTCAACTAGTTGATATGTTCAACTAAGTTATTCAACTCCATGTGCAAGTCAATTACATATTGGAAACCGAATTCATATTGTTGAGTCCATTTATTTCCACATAAAATTGAGTTTATCTCGTTGATTCAATTTCCTCATAAGACTATTAACTGAACACTTGTTGAGTCAATTTCCTAGCAATCATATCAGCTTCACTTGCTAAGTCGATTTCCTCATAAGCATATTGACTTCACTTTTTGATTCGATTTACTCATAAGCATATTGACTCCCTAAGGTAACCAATGGTCTAGGAACAAAATAATTGCTAAATATAAGAAATAAATTTTAGCAATCTAGTTGGAAAAGGAAACTATAACAACAATCCTACTACCACGACCATTGATCTCTTGGACACAATAAATGAGCATATACAAATTTTATTTGTTGGGTTTCAATGATTTAGTGAATTTAAGAGACCTAATATTGGTCCTACAGTAATGGCAATTGGATGGCATTCCATTTGGTTCAACAACTTATGCACATGGCCATCATATATAAATTACATGGTCCCTCAAATCACATGGTTTAGAAGCTATGATTTTCACACCAGCATACTAATCCATTCAATTGAGTAAGAGACCAATTAATTTATGGAAATTGTGGTGATTGTTGGGACTTGATTCATAAACAATTCAATCTCAAACCACAACATATAGTTCATCCCTCACAATAGAGAACATAAGTCACTCAAATTCCAGTGGCCAACAATTTGTGTGTTGCAATTAACAAAATTATTTAAAACATGAATAAGCAACAATAATCTCTAAAACAAAATTAAATATCATAATCACATAGAAATCTCAGAGAAATTCAAGACACAATGGACACCATATTTACCCTGGAAACCTAAACAGGAAAACTGGATTTGAATTTTTTCTTAGTTGTCATTTCGACAATCTCTACTTACAAGGAAACTCATGGCTCTCTATGCATCATCTCCTCCCTTTGGAAAAAAACATCCTTTGAGAGAGAAATTATAAAACTAAATAGAGAGAGTTGGGGTAATGGGAAGGCCAATAGGCATGACCTTTCATTTCTCATTCCTCACTCTTTTCTCTCCTATTTGATTTTTTTTCATTTTCTTCTTCTTCTCTTTTCTCTTATTCACTTTTACATTTGAATTATATTTATATAATATTCATAAATCACCTAATTTCACTTGCAGGTACCAAGTCTTAGAACCATTCACTTGTTTGGATCCATTTCGGATCAACTCTCACTCCAACGTCCTATGCCTTTCAAAATATAATCACAAGGTTTGGGGCATCACCAACCTTGTCATGGAGCTAATCAACTAACAATATTGAGCACAAAAGGAGCAAGTACAATTGACCACTTGGTCAACATGTTGAGGCTCTATGTCCTCTTGTGGATAATAAGATACCATGTGTTCCCTCAACCATTTCTAATTTGTCCAATCATCAATACTATGCAAATATAGTTAGGAGCCAATATTGTTGGATTGACCCTCCAAAAATAAGTCGATTCAAGCAAAAACCTATTATATCAAAATTTTGAATAGAAATAAAAAAACATATTTTTGAAAATGTCAGTATTGTATTCAACAATATGCATATTACAACAACGTTGTGCAAAATTCAAGCTAGAAAAATCTGTTAAATCTAGCAAATAGTTTTAAAAAAGGGGTATTTACATAATCAAAACATTGAGTTCTTAGGCCTTTCAAGCAGTAATAAAAAATGTTGGTATGCTTAGTGAGCTCCATGTTTCAAGCATATGAACCAAGAATCAAAATACTTAAAACTAAACCACTACTAAACCATAACATCGATAATGTATAAATGCAAAGTCTTTTCCACTTGTACATTATCATCTACATTATATTATTTGGTTCTTCAAATCCTAGTAGCTTCAACCAAAAAATACAACTAAAATAGCCATGCACCAATGACAACACATTTCAAACCCATATTGTGCATTTCCATTTATCTACGTATGTCATGGGAATATTGTATTTCATATACTCCCCATGAAGTAGCTCCAACCCCATACTGACCACCACTTTTTGCAACCTAACCTGCAAAATAACAAAAAAAATGAAATATATTCCAACTTAATATCAATAACATATAACAAATTATAATCATATTTATACTTATATTTAATATCCAAACTTTATAGTATTATTTTTCAAAATGATAAATCAAAATGCACCGAGTGCATGCCATAAGCATCGCTCAAGTAGTCCATATTTTTCAATACCATAGTTCCTATCATTTGGTTGATCCACTTGATGAAATGACACAAATTAGCATAACTCTAAACTATGTGTAGACTTGACTTCGTTACAATTGGCTTAAAATTCAAGAAATATTTAGGGAAAAAATAGGAGAAGGATATTAAATCAAGGACTTCAATACATGCAAAATACTTAAACATATTAAATAGATAACTTGAATCAAA
>ML782786.1:208369-238373 GCA_009831015.1 Picea engelmannii
TGTTGTGATTGATGTTGTGAAGTTCGTTGTGGGGCATAAACTACTCCAAGTCTCTATCGAGGATACTCAAAATTCTCCTTCAGAAGAGGTTTGGTGAAGATATATGCAATCTGCTATTTCCCCCCAATATACTCTAGCTTGATGCTCTTCTTTGTAGCATGTTCTCGTAGAAAGTGATACTTGATGGGAATGTGTTTCATCTTGGAATGCATCATTGTATTCTTTGAGATAATGTTATCACTAGTGTTATCATAAAATGTCAAAATGGGCTCATCATAGTCCACTTGTATATCCTACATATTTTTTTTCATCTAGAGGACATGAGTACAACACGTTGTTTCTGCAATATATTTTGCGTCTTCTGTAGACAATGATATTGATTATTGCTTCTTGCTTAACCAGGATACCAGAAACTCACCCAAATAGAAAACTACTCCACTTGTACTTCTTTTGTCGTCAATTCTTCCAGCCAGTCTGCATCTGTATAAGAAAATAGAGATAGTTCATTTCCTTCTGGATACCATAACCCATAGTCTTATGTTGCTTTGAGATATCTGAATATTCTCTTTACTGCCATACCATGTGATCCTTTGGTGCTACTTGACATCTTGCTACTTGTCCAACTGCTTGCATCACATCTAGTCATGATGACGTCACATAGAGTAAGCTACCTATCATTGATTTGTAGAGTCTCTGATCTGCATCCTTGGATTCATCTCCTTTTCTAAACTTGCAATTAGTTTGCATAGGAGTACTTACAAGCTTACAATCTTACATTCCAAACTTTTTAGCATTTCTTTGATATACTTGGTCTGTGAAATAAATATACATGTATCACGTTGATATATCTGAAGTCCCAAAAAGAAAGTCAATTCACCAAGAAAATACATTTCTAACTCATTATACATGTCTTTAGAAAAATTATGACTCATCCTGTCATTATCGCTTCCAAAAATGATGTCATCAACATAAACTTCAATTAGTAATATGTTATATTGATCTACCTTTATGTAGATATTACTGTATGCATTGCCTTTCTTGAACCCTTGCTACTGTAAATACATGTCCAACCTTGAGTACCATGCTTTGGGGGCTTGCTTGAGACCATACAATGCTTTCTTCAACCTACAAACATAATCTTCCCTTTCTGATAGCTCAAATCCTTATGGTTGCTCGATGTAAACTTCTTCTTATAAATCTATGTTTAAGAAGGTTGATTTCACATCCATCTGATATACCTTGATCTTATTCAAACATGCATAAGCCAAGATTAATCTAATTGCTTCCATTCTGGAAAACAGGGAAAACGTTTCTTCAAAGTCTGTTCCCTAAACCTGGGCATATCCTTTGCATACTAACCTTGCTTTGTTTATGGTTACATTTCCATCCTCGTTCAATTTGTTTAGGAAAACCCAATTTGTGTCAATCAATTTCTTGTTCTTCGGTCTTGGAACCAGTTCCCATTTGTCATTCTTCTCTCTCTAATCCAATTCTTCATCCATAGCCTTGATCCAATGTCCATCCTTGTTGGCCTCTTCAAAATTGCTTAGTTCAATTGTAGACAACAATGTTGGGTGTTGTTGTTCTAGTTAAATAATTCTTCTTCGGGTTTCAACTCCTCAATATTTATTCCTAATAATTTGTTCTCGTGGATGATTTTTATGTACTCGTCAGCTAGGTGTCTTAGGAGGTATATTTTTTTCATGTTCCTCTTGTTTTCCTTCTGGCTACTCTTCTTCTACTACTTATTCTTCTTTTATATCTTCCTCATCATCTTGCTCTTATAAGTCTTTGCTTCCTCCTTTGACCTTCCATACATCTATCTTATCAATCATTACATTGATGCTTTCCATGATTCTATTGAGTCTTGGACTGAATCATTTATATGCTTTGTTTTTTATTGAATACCCAACTAGTATGTCTTTGTCAACTCAAGACTCAAATTTTCCAAGCTTTCCATATTCTCTTTTCATATAAAATTTGCTTCCAAATTCTCTAAAATGATTCACATTTTTCAGTGTTCCTTTCCATAACTTGTAGGGAGTCTTATCATTGTTACTTCTGAGCATTCCTCTATTCAGGATGTGAATTGTTGTATGAACTGCTTGTGCCCAAAATATGTCACTCAACTTGGAATCTTTCAACATGGTTCTGGCCATTTCCTATATTGTTCTGCTCTTCCTTTCGACCACTCCATTTTGTCGAGGTGTCCTCGCTGTCGAGAACCATCTCTTTATTCCATGTTCTCCACATAAATCCATGAATTCCTTTGATGTAAACTCTCCTCCATTGTCTGATCTCAAACACTTGATTTACAAATCCATCTCAATCTCAACCATCTATGTGTATATCTTGAAGTGTTTGAATGCCTTTGACTTCTTCCTGAGAAAGAAAACTACAGTCATTCTTGTGTAGTCGTCAACTAGTAGCATAAAGTATTGTTCGCCATTTAATCCCTTTTTTCTTGTCAGTCCACATAGATCATTGTGTACAATCTCCAATGGTTTTTTCGTGGAGTACTCTTTTGATTTGAACTTGGTCCTGGTTTGTTTTCCTTGTAGACAATGCTCACATAGAGTATTTGATGGCTTTGAGATCTCAGGCATTTCTTTCATTGCTTCCTTTCTGTTGATTTTGACAAGGTTATCAAAGTTTATGTGACCCATCCTTCTGTTCCAGAGCCAACTTTCATTTTCCTTTCCTAAACAATATTTTTCCCTTCCAATTCCATTCAGGACATATATGTTGTTTGGGGTTCTTATAGATATAGCCACCAATTTTCTTGATCCTTCTTTTCTTATATCACATTTTTCTAAGTCAAACAAACATTTGTGTCCTTGATCACACATTTGACTGACACTCAAAATAGTGTGCTTCATATATTTGACCAATAGAACATTTTCTGCCTCGACATCTTTTCTCCCAAGCTTGATTGTGCCTCTACCTATTATTTTGGTTGAGTTATCATTTCCAAATGAAATTGATCCATATTGTTCCTTCTTCAGAGTCAGAAACTTGTTCTTGTCACTTGTCATATGCTTCGAACAACCATTGTCAACATACCACCCACTTTTCTTTTGTAGCGCTTGTAGAGCAAGCGAGCATTCTTCAGTGTTGAATTGATCTTGATTTCTTCTCCATATCCTTTGTGGTTCTTGTTTATCATTGTTGTTATTCTAATTTGGTTCCTTTGGAGGAAAAATCAGTCTACAATCTTTGGCCAAATGTCCAAAATTATTACACTTGTAGCACTCAGTTTCATTACTTAGTGAACCAAAATTGTTGTGATTTGTGCTTTGTGCTTCATGTGACTTTCTAGGATAATTGTTGTTTAAATGGCCTTCATAGTTGCTTTTGTTCTTGGCATAGGCTCTATAGTTTGCAACTTTGTGACCAAAATTTTACAAGAATAGCATAAACCAAGAAAAATAGTTTGATACCTGGATGTAGGGGATCTTTTGAATGGTGTTACTCTTCTGAATCCCTCTTCTTCTTGAGATGTTGTTGATTGCTAGTTATGTGTTCTAAATCTTCTATGTAGTCCAATTCCTCTATGATTTTCTTCTTGAGTACCTCTTACTATTTATGCATAAGTGTTTTGTTATACTTCTTGTTTTGTTGTCTTGGAGCTTGAACCTTTCTCAATCTACATCTGGTTTTATCCTAGCCTAGACCTTTCATAGTATGGCCTTTGATTGTTGATGATCTCATCCAATATTTTGGTGTTATTCTGCTACATATATTTCTTCTGGTGATATTTTATTGGGGTAACTATTTCTACTTCCAAGCTTTCAATCATCTTCTCTTTATATTCTAATTGTTTTCTGAGTGTTTCTTCAATCCTTTTGTCTTCTTCTACCTAGATATTTAACTTCATGATTATTTGCTCGATTTCTTATGAATTGGAATTTTCAAATCATTCTTTATTCTTTAACGTTGCCTTGAGTGACTTGATTGTCTTTCTTTATTTCCCTAGTTCTTCTAAGGCACTAATTAATTCTGCTCTGAGATCAACCTCACCTTCTTCTTCGAAAGATTTGGGATCTTCGAAATCTTCTTCAACATCTTATACAGTTCTACTGCCATGAAGAGTACTCTTTTTGAATCATTGTCACTATCATCATCCTCATATGATGAAGAATTGTCTTCCCTTGAGTAGAAACTTTTCTTAAAGAAATTTTTTTTGTTCTTTCTCTTGTCTCCCTTTTGATTTTTCTTTTTCTTCTTAGGATATCCTTCTTCATCGCTACCTTTATTCTTAGCATAAATACATTTATAATAAAAATGACCAATACCATCAGAATTAAAACATTTCAATGGAAACATGCCTTTGTATTTGTCGGTTCCTCTTTTTAATTTCCTTACGAAGTTTTCCACTTCTTCATATTCCTCTGAATCATTGTTGCAGCTGCAATCTGGTTTTGACTTTTTATTATTTTATTTCTTCGTCTTCTCGGATGCTTTGAACAATGCTTCCATCGTGATTGGGTTCTCTTGTTCTATCCTCATTTCATAAGCTGTGAATATTCCATGTAGCTCGTCCATGCTCAAACTGTCAAGATATGTTCTTTCTTCCAGGGTTGATATCTTAGGATCAAATTTCATAGGTAGAGAGCTTAGAACCTTTTGAACGACCACTGACTCATCAACTTCTTCTCCCCATCCTCTAATAGTGCTCATTTTTTCTTCAACTCATAGAAAGTAGGTTGCAATGTCTTCATCTTCCTTCATCGCCAGTAGCTCAAACTTGGCTCTAAGGGTTTGAAGCTTAGCTCCCTTGACTTTGGTATCTCCTTCATAAATATTTTGAAGTTTATCCCAAAGATCCTTTGTGGTCTTGCAATGCATAAATTTGACAAATATTGAATCATACAGACTGCTCATAATGGTTCCTTTATCCGTTGAGTTGCTTTCGCTGAGTTTCTTTTCATGTTTGTCATTTGGGGGAGTGGTTGGTGTTGCATATCCGTCTACTACTAACTATCAAACATCAAATCCTTGTGCCTATAAAAAGGTTTCCATCATTTTACCTTCAAAAGGAATAGTTATTTCCATCAAACCTTGGTGCTCCAATATTAGAATATTCCATGATCTCCTTCCAGTGGTTAAACTATTTCTTGAAGGACTTGTTATGATACCAATTGTTGGAATACTAAGGGGTGGGGCGGGGGGGGTGAATCGATATGATTGCTTTATTACCACTTTTAACCACAATGTGTATTCTTTAACTTTATGAGAAGTGTTCAACAATTTAACATTAGAATTTAATGTATCATCAGCAGTATAAATCAACCATGAACAATAAGCAACCACAAATACATAGTACACCAGAATTTTGCATGGAAACCTAATGCGGGAGAAAACCACATAAAAATTTTCTTATATGTTAGAAGAAATGCATTCATAGGAAGCACCAAATTCCTTATTTTCCAACTACAACTGGAAGAAGGCTCCAACCTGAAGGAAGCTCCAACTCTCCAATTCTTTGGCACCAACCGGAAGGAGGCTACAACCCCCTTTCCTTGCCCCATCCAACCACCCATAAATATAAATGTAGAAAACTTGTAACTACCATTGAATCAATCAATCATGTTATTGATATGACACTATCATTACCACAACCTGTCACTATTGTTATACTTCATCAATTGTTGTCACTCAAACCCTTATGCCTTAAACCCTCATACCAAGATCCACAAGATTGTCTTCCAAATCAAATACTCATGAACTACTAAGACATTTATGTGTTGGACTACTGCATAATATAGAACCTAACATACACAGCAAACCATACCTCTCAAATTGTAGCTAACCTGATGGATTTGATCTTGTGAACTTCATTTTTATCAACAAATATGTGCCTTATGCTTTCTAAACTTGCGGATGTATGTGCTCTGTCCCACTGTGGCTTGCAGATGCTTGCGCCCTACTTCCTCTACAACTCACGGATTTCTTTGCTTCTCTATGTGTCCATGTTTTCCTCCACTGAACCATGTGTATGTTCGCACTTCTCTGAGTCTGCGACTCGAGGATGTCTACACTCTTACTTCATTGCAACTTGTGGATAACCTCAGGAAAACCCTAAAACAATAAGCTCAACTTCGTCCATTCGGCTCCTGCAACTTCTCTCTTCATTGAACTTCGTTGCCTCAGACTCACTACTTCAGATTTTTCAATAGTACCTTCCCATAACACTTACAACACAGATATTCAATGTTCTCAATAGCTATTGATAAGAGTCTCTTGAAGTCGTATTTGTACTTTCCAACGGACTTCCTTTAGTGGCTAGCTTGTAATTGTTTTACCCCTTTTCCTTATTTTAGGGATAACCCACACTCTCTTGTTTCAACCACTTTACCCTTAATTAAATTCTTGTTGCAACTACTTTACCCTTAATGAATGACATGTAACATCTTGTTGACCTTCTAGAGGCTTCTAAATCATTCTTTGGGGTCCTCCAACTTCACAAGGCCATAAATCCTCAACTGTGAGGAACCATGTGGTGTACTAAATATCATCGGAAATGACATTATACGTATTGTCCATCCATGAATGAGTTACATGCATTTACATTGTCCTTCGTGTCCTTTTTCTTCAATCAACAGTGGGTTTCATAACCATACCTTCGAGGCTTCCTAACTTCTTCAAAGGTTGACATCAATGAAAACTAATCTTTCAACAAAAACTATGGTTTTTGTAGAGGTCAATATGCTTGAAATTGAGAGTATGGATGGCAAGGACGTTAATCCCTCCGAAGCTAAGGTTATGGACAATAATAAATATGGGGTCAATATGCCTAGCTTGCAATTGTTTAGCCTTGTGGGTCAGATAAAGCAGTCATGAGCCAGACGTGATATCTCTCCCCCAAAGTTGGGGAGTTCATGTGTTCGACTCTCTTGATCCCCTCTGGGTTAGAATTCATAATCAGGGCTAACAATTTACCCTATTCACCATCCATGGATCATGGGGAAGTACTTGGAGGGTCTTTCGCGAGGTGTTTTTCTTGGACAAAAAAAACTTGCAATTGTTTTGTTCAGGTGCCAATGATGATGAGGACAATATTCACATAGGGAAAAAATTTATCCATAGCAAATTTCGAATATTCAAACAAAAGACATTCATCCAAGCAAAACGTGTTTGAAAAACTGAGGAAAAATTGTCAATGATTAAATATAAAGCAGAAGTCAAAAGACAAGTAAAATAGCTTTGGATTTGTCACCAATATATCATCCCTAACAATTTCCACCTTCTCCCCCTTTTTTTAGGCACATAAAAGGGTTTGATACCTAAGGTTGAAGCAATGAGGGTTTTCATAGAGGTCAATGCAGAGAAAATTCCATTACATAGGTTGATGCAATAGAATGAGAAATCTAAGGTTTGTGTAGAAGTCAATATGCTTGAAAGTGAGAGTTTGAATTGTGGGGAAATAAATCCCTTGAAGGCTAGGGTTATGGAGAATAATAAAGGTGGGGCCACTATGCTTAGCTTGCAATCATCTTGTTCAGTCGTCAATAATGATGAGGACAATATTCATATAAGGAAAATTTTGATCCAGAGTAAATTTTGAATGTATTTTGATAGATGTGTCTTTTTTGTCAAAGGAAAAGTTAGTTTTTGAAACATATTTGATGCAACAAGCCTTGGCCCTAGGCATTCAAGTTTCGATTTCTTACTGAATTTTCACCCTCATAAATGAGTTGAGTTTTTTTTTTAAATTTCAAGCCATAATTGATCTCAAGTTTTGAAATTAATTGAAGATGTAGTCCATTTTGATATGAGGGTTTTAGGCTCGACAAGTATTATGTAAGGTTTTCTTGGGACTATTGCACTACTAAAATTATAGTGAGTGTTTAGACAATTGGAAATCTCTAAAAACATTAGTATTAGACTTTAACTCGACTCATTACATAAACTTTAATATTGACTTGTGTTAATGTTATATTTGTTTTATTTTTATTCTTCATCAATGATGAAAATGAAAATAAGATCTACTAACACATGAAACAATTATATTTAAAAAACAAAACAAAAAAATCATTTCAAACTTTGATTACACTTTGATTATGTTTTGTTTTCCACGGAAAAAATGAGTAATTATATTCATCCGAAGAGAACCAAATTACATTTTGTAGGTGCCTTAAGCACGACCCAATCATGGGTAAAGTGAGCACAAAATAGAATCTTGAGAGGGCCCAAAAGCTAGCTAATAATCCACTAAGAAAAGTACAAAAAATATGAACTGGGAATAACCCGAAATAAGTCAGAAAAAGACCCTTGAAGCACATGAATCCTGCCACGAAAAACACGCTAAGAAAGCAAAAAATCCGCCAAGATACAAGCAAAAAAAGAAGACACTAGAAAAGATCCTCGGACACAGGAAGGACCAGGTTAGAGTGGTATGAGGCTCCCACATCAAGAGAAATAAAAAAGCATCGGAGCCAGCAAAAACCCCATCGAACACCAGAAAAGGAGAAAATAGTAAAGTCGTACGCCCCCTATAAGAACCTCAAAGTGAAACCCACACAAACACTGCACGCCCAGAGCAAGGACCTCAAAGCTCTAGCCTTGAACCTCTTCTAAGATGAGGAAGAGAAAGGACACCGACACCCACCAAAAAACTCAATTTGAGCATACATCAAACCCTGAACATCCAACAAAACCCGAGAAAAACCCCAAACGACCGAAGCAACAACACCAAGCGAGCGATTTGACTGAAGAAGATTTGACTGAAGACAAGGCCAGAACCTAGCCCCAAGGAGACTGGCAAAAAGAAATACGGATCAACCATATTCATGCCCATTCAACCACGCAGAGCCAAGAAACAAGCCTTCGCATGCGCAGAGGGCCTCAGGCAATAAAGGATCCCCAGAGGACGGAGAAGAAGAAGATCTAGCCACCAAAAACAGAGCAGAAACCACTAAACTAGATTCACCTCCCAGTAAACAACAAAAAAACCATGGAAGAAACGGTTGTAGCAAGAAGAAAGGAACCCGAAAAAATGGATCCACCTCCACCACCACGTGATCCAGGAAAGAAACATGGTTGAGGATGTCGGGATAACCCAAAGCGGCCCACGGCAAAGAGAGCCCAGCACAACAGACAACAGCTAGGATATTGCAAATCTAAGTTGCAACAAAAGCTAAAGTTTCAATTGCGACTAGAAGAACCCTAACCGCAACCTCTAATCATATATATATATATGTGTGTGTGTGTGTATGTGCATGTGTGTTGTTGAGTCGTGGGATTAGTCTTATACTTTAATTATGTTATGGTTATGTTAATGAAATTTTCAATATGACATAAAATTATTAGAAAAAACAAAAGCAATAACTTTGCTTATGACAAGTACTTTAAAAAAAATTGATTTGAGGAGCACCTTCAAATGATTTAAATAATTATGTAGAAATAAAAATGTAAATTTATAAGCAAACGATCCATATAGTTCAAATCACAATATCTCGAGAGTGCTTTAAGGTCATTATACAATATCTCGAGAGTGCTTTAAGGTCATTATTAGCATTACGAATAGAATTGTAAAATCATAACAGGATTTAGTTTAATTATAAGAATGCTAAAATCATCGTAAAAAACATGGGTATATTATTGAAATAAAGTTACGTTTAAACCATGAATTTCATGAGTTCCAAAAGAGGGTTGAGTTGTTTATGAATGTCAGTTTTGATGTTTGCAATTTTATTATAGTAAAAAATTGTAAATTATGTTTGTTATTTTTTAATATTAAAGAGTGCTTTGAGGAGTTAATATACATAAATGAGGGATAAAGAAAAATATATTACCAATTTTCATATTCATTTGGTATGCATCTGATTGAAATTTTAAATTATATTATTTTAATATAATTTTAAATATAAAATGGATGAATGATATGAATATATTTTTGAATATTGATTTAAGGATTTTGGGTACCAATTAAAAGATGAACAAGGAAATTTCAATAAATTTATTTCTTAATGTGTAGAGGGAGAAAAATATGAAGGTGGATTGATTATCTAATTTAAAGATTTTTGGAAGTAATTAAAAGAGGTTGCAATGAAATTTGAATTGATTAATTTTTGAGAAAAAAATGGAGATAAACGAATTATTCAAAGAAGGTCTTTAAGTGGCATAATGTGAGGCCATTTTTGAATTGGGATTATCATTATCTTTGTTGAAGAATTAAGAGTTGGGATTATCGTTAACTCTATTACATTACATTTAGATATGAAAATGTCTCAATATCTATTCATTTTATTTATTTTTTTCTTAATAATATAAAATTTTAATTATATATTTAATTATATATATTTTTTTGTTTTTTTCTTGATAATGTAAAACTTAAAATACAATTTTATTTTTTTTTGTTTTTTCTTAATAATTTAAAACTCAAATTATTTATTTTTTTTCTTATGGTTGATTTTGTTACTTTGATATAATTTGAAAATTGGTTTATATGACTATTCCTCTTTCAAAGAGGTTAATTTTTGAAAATATATATATATTTTTTTTTTCTTATGGTTGATTTTGTCACTTTGATATAATTTGAGAATTGGTTTATATGACTACTCCTCTTTCAAAGGGGTTAATTTTTGGTTACTTTCCATATGATATAATGGAAGGTTTGAAAAGACTTTACAAATGGGTAGTGATTTTCCATATGATATAATGGAAGGTTTGAAAAGACTTTACAAATGGTTAGTGATGGTGTCTTTTGGGGATTTGTAAAATTGAAGGTATTAAGAAGCTTTGAAAGAATTGTGATTTTTGTTTTATTTGAAAAGAAATGATGATTTGTACTTAGAACAAAAATAATTTTAAAAATGTAACTAGTTAATATTGGTTAAGGACTTAGGGGTGATAGGTGTAGGGGACAATTAATCATCTTGGAGAACATATCATTTTAAATTTTGCTTTGGGTCTTGGAACTATGACCAACAATGAAGCAAAAACCTTCACTCTCTATGAAAGAAACAAGTAGGTTGTACTGAAAGGAAGGCAGGCTGTACTGAAAGGAATTCGAAGAATAATAATCTGTGGTGACTCTATGATATTCATAAGGGCCATTGTCAAACAAAACATAGCAGGGAGAAATATATACATGGGTGTTCTGACAAGTATCCAAGTTGTTCTTCGTCAATTTGAAAATTACACTATGTTTCATATCAAGCGGGAGATGAACATGGTGACAAATCAACTAGCAAAGGAAGGATCCACCTTAAGGAAAGGTGAAATGAAGATAAATGGGGATCCGAAACCTCGTCCCATCCCTTAAATGTATCAATGATGATTGAAATTAAAAATGGCACTAGGTGGCCTTGGACTAATAAATCTACCAAATTCCAAGGATTACGATGTGACTCCAACATTTATTATTGTTCATTTGAGCAAGATAATGAACAAGTTTTATGTTATCACTTGGCTCTGCAAAGTATGGATTGAAGGTGTCATCTCCCATTCGACGCGCAAGATTTTTATTGGAGAAAATTAGTTTTTTTAGTTTTTTAAAACAGTTTCACAGTACCGGACTCTCTATACATAGAGTCGGCTTTTGTATCTATCTATTATGTCGTTTTGCTTTAGCTTGACTTTATTTATATATAAAAACCTCTTTTGTGTGTGTGTTTAGGACACATTCCTAAAGATAATAACAACCCTTTATTTGACGAAAGCTTCATTTGTCAACTTTTTAAATTACAATCTTTATTATTGGTGCTTTTAGATATGTCAAAAATCTAGATTTTATTATCTTTACATTTATACCCATTAATAATTATTTTTGTTTTAAAATTAATTTTTAAGTAACTTTTTATTATTGTTATATTGTTTGGAGTAATTTTAATAATGAATCGTATTTAATTTTAATATAATTTGTAGTGTTTATTAAACAAGGCTATGTAATAGCGAATATCTGTCAAATTTTGAAAACAAAGTAAGATATTTAAGCTTGTGAAGACAAAGTAAAAAGGTAAAATGCTTAATCAAAGGTATTGTGAAATGAAAAAAGGCAGCCAACATACAGAGATACAAATTCTACTAAACTAATAAGTAAAATGTCCACTACAAACTCATAAACCAAATTGAAGTGTTCATGACAAAGTCTCTTAAAAAAATTTACATATAAATCTTTACAATTTGGAAAAAGTAATTTTAATTTTTTAAGAATTTATGTTAAATGATAAGAAATTATGTAAATTCACAAATCCATTTTATGGTGACTTTACAAAAGTATCATAAAATGCCTAACTACAGTAAACTTAAATAGATCAAAACTATGATTTTTACTCATATTAGACTAGACTTCACTCGATAAGACTAGTGTACTTACTAAGTGTATCTTTTCACGGATGTTTCCTTTGACTCTGCAAACTCGCCTTCAAATGAGTATTTTCCAAGTTCTGCAAGAGAGTTGGCCTTTATCTGAACCAATAACATATTCTCGGTTGCATCCATGTTTTTGGGCCTACCATCCCATGTCTTTAGGCATGTGTTTTGCAGTGCACGAGCATATGGGAATGATACATGCCATGTTTGGTTCCTGGCTCATTGCCTTGAATTTCAACGTGGCCTACACCTCAGATTTCCCACAATATAAGAACTATACCAAAACCAAAACATCACTACACACCGAATTTTAAGAAAGACTTGATATTAGGACCAACTAGTGGAACTCTTCTTCAGAGAAGGTTGAGGATATATTGAGAAACAGTTTTCAGGGTGGCCCTATCCTTGCACTCAGCACCGGGGGTGATCATGCTCAACTTCATCATAATTCCTTTGAACAATGTGTTGCTCTTTGCTAGGCAGAAGAACAATCGATGCCACACCTTCATTGCTACTTCAAAACTCCTCTCAATGTCATGGTTTTCGTCCAACGAAATCTCTGGTTCCACTATGGGAACCGGGTCATTGTCCTGTGGTGATGTATTGTCAGCATTGTTATCGTACAATTTGTACTTTCCCAAAGCCTAAAGGCAACTAGGCTGAGATTGGTGTAACACAAGGGTAATCATGTCATTGTCACCCCAACAGGATACCCTTTTCTATTTAGGAGGAAAAACCTTCTCCAAGGGAGACGTCCCTAGACCTAGTGGGTTGATGAAGGGAAGGAAATGATAAGTAAACTACCCCTCTCTCTAGGTCACTCAAGTCAATTTTAAGTCTTGAAGGATTAATCAAAAGAAAGATAAAGTGTGTGTTCCCCTTACCAATACAACAACAAGCATTAAAGGAAATAACAAATGATCATGATGCTTCAAAAAGATAGTAAACTTGTGAATATATGTTGGTTGTCTATTTATGCAACAAATGACAAGTAGATGATAGCGATAAGTAAATGATAACAACTACAATTTGTATAAACAAGAATGAACTTGTGAAGACAATGTGAACAAGCATTTAAAGCATCAATAATAATACTTTGTCTTATGTGAGTTCTCTAAATATATCAACCAACAATCGGATTTAAACAGGTTGTCTAAGTTAAATGTAACGTCAGTGAAATAGAAGTAATGGTAGCAGTAAACAAGCTTCAGAAATGTACTCTGCTAAGACAATTGAACAAACACTTGAGCATATATTGATAGTAACTTTCCTTGTACAAATTATGGGTTGTTCTAAGGTGGTTGGTAGGATGATATAGACTACAAACAATGGTTGTAATAGTGAATTATCAACAATAATTAAGTGGTTGTTAGTATCTCTAAGCTAAGTTAGTTAATTAGTTAAAGTTAGTAGGGTAATCAAGTAGGAAACGGTTTGGAGTTTGAGTTTGAAGATACTTGTCAAAGAGTGAGGATTGACTAGTGCCTTTCTAAGGGTAGTGGAGTCAAGTAGGAGGCTTCCTTAAAGGCTGCAAACAAGTGATTTTACACATAATCCAAGAGGGAGAAAGACCTAGGAGGAGTAGCAACTTAAGTCCTCATAGGTTTGACCTCAAGAAGTGAGGAAGCTAGGGTGTAGGAACTTATAAGCACTAGCACCTCCTTCTTATTGGATTTTTATGGATGAAAAGTACTTTGCACAATAACTAAGTATAAACCTCTAGAGAGCTAGCACTTTAGGGCCCTAGGGTTTCACTAGTTACTAGATCAATTCAATAAAGCTAGGCAAATGAAAAGCAAGAAATTTAGCACTTAAAGTTTCTTGCTTCAAGCATTAATTAAAACATGCAATTTCATAATCTTTTATGATCAAGAAAATCATTACCATAACCATTTACAATGACAAAGTAAAAATCTACTTACTTGCACCAAGAATAATCATGTAAAACCATGCAAGATTACCACAAAACTTCATAAAATTTGTCCAAGTGCCAAAAACAAGCCTTAAAAGAGTAGTGCCCTCCTTATTTAAGCCAATAACCCTTAGTAGGGTGAAAATTGCAGACCTCCACTCTCCCTAGTAAGAGTTATGATCAAAATGAATGTCACTTTATGTTTATTTATACCAAAATTTGACCTTTAATTATTTTAGGTCAAAATATCAAGGTCGACTTGGCCAATTTAATATCAAATTAAATTATGGACAAAATAAAATAAATTTGCATGTAAAGACCCTACTAGGGGTGACATCGTGCCCTTATAGGGTGACATTGGACCTATGTCATGGAATGTTGGGCTCAGGGAGCGAAACATTGGGCCTCCAAATGCCAAAACTCGTCCCACACGTGCCAATAACCTCAGGATTACCTCTAAGGTGACAACCATTGCATGTAGAAACGTTTAGGGATATATGGGTGACATCCAAGGCCTCCAAAGGCCATCGTTCAGGTGGGAAAGGCACAGTTGTCTGGTTCTGGGTCCACCAAAATGCCTCCAAAGTCAAATTCCTTCTTCTTCTTGGAAGAACCCCTTCATCTTCATCCTACCTCTTGGTTGGGGTCTCAACATCCATCAAATGGGCTTTGAGCCCTCATGAAGGTCTGAGCTAGTCATATCTCCATGTACATGTTCATCAGGCAAGGTCCTGCAAAGACAACAAGTATGCCCTCCAGGGGTCCATAAGTCACATGCATCATAATATGTAAATCACATCTAATAATTTAAACACCCAAACATGTGCATTAAACCCCCATAAACCCAAACAAATGCTCAAAACGTTATGCAACTTGACAAGTCTAGGGTTTGGAATGGTCTCAGGGTGTCCTATTGGGACAGTCTCCCTTAAGTCAAGGTTGTTTCCCTAGTGGAGCTTCATCCAAATCATGCAAACATGTGAGGTGGTGAGGGGTGTTAGTCCTTAAAGTTGCACTTGACTGTGAGAGGGAAAGCTAGGGCATAATCAAGTTATTACAATGGTTTTATGGATAAATATTTAAATTAGTTTTTTAAATGGTCTTAAGGTTGGGGTCAATGATAATGTATGATATCAATTCATAAAGGCAAAAACAAATCCATATCTCACTAACTTAGTAAATAGTAGTCAATTCAATAATTAGATGGCAAAGGAATATGAAACATAAAGAACTATGTTAGCTTTCAATTTTTCCACTCACATATGAAACTCTTAATCCCAAATATCTTCAAGAGAAAAGAAACATGTAATTGAAAACAAATCTAATTATGAACAAGAAAACAACAGAATTTCCATTGACTTACTCACAAACAGAAAACAATCAAATGCTTAGCACAAGATTAACATGAATTCAAGTAAGAAAAAGATAGAAATATAGACAAGAATAGAAATATGGACATCAAAAAATCCTTTTCCATTTAGTATCAAGATGAAATAGTTCTTTTCTTTACAATGTCTTCTCAAAACTGGTTGTCCCCAACCAATCAACCCTTCATCATGTCTATCAGATATCCTTTTAAACATTACAATCAGTTTCAAGAGATCGTGCTTTCAAGATCACAGTTAAGATAGGATCCTATTTTCTAGTTGATATTTAGGAGATACATCCTTTTATACATATAATTCAAACCCCTTAATCTTAACCTTTAGATAATGGCACAAAAATAGATTAGTTCCTAAAGTAATGAGATATTCAAATCTCATAGAATATAAAGTGGATCTGAAGTTGAGTTGGTCCTCCCAAATGGCCTAAAGAATAGGGCTCTAGTTATGATGAACAAACTCTTTACATTTTCAAAAGTACCTTATCACTTACGCAGATCATAACAACTTGTTTCAAAACCTTAGTATAGGTAATATTGAATCAGCAAAAGGTCAAAACTGTAGGATGTCTGGAATGTGAAACCTTCATTGTATGATAACAATAGAACCTACGGTCTTAATTTGTTTCAGTTTAGTCTTCAAAACCATATTGTGCCAATACAATCTGATATTTTCTTCTCTTACCTCTTTGAGCAAAACCTTTTGATCATTCTTCTTCTTTTTTACCTTCTGCAACTTTTCTTGTTGTTTAACATTCCATTGTTATAGCATGTATTTTTTTTTTCTTCAAGTGCCTGATGGTAGCTTTTAATTCTTTTATCCTGTCATATTCATCTCTTATCTCCATTCTGAATTCAGCATGTTCTTTCACTGGTGCAGGTTGGTTCAAGTCAATAGAGAACCTAGGATTTTCAGCCTTGGACTCATGTTTATAATTCTTATAAGATGAAATTCCAACAATCTCCCCTACTTCAGCATTCTCTGACACTGTAATCCCTTGTGAATCTTGCAACTTTGCCTCTAAGAAATAATCAAATTCTAATTTGATCTCAGCCTCAAATGGATTATCTTCAAGATCTATTGAATAACCTTCTTTTAGAGATGATTTGGGTAAGGTTTTGGTCTTTATCCCTAGATTTTTAGTGGCTCTGGCCAAATGTTTAATAGGATGGTCCACTACATGTTTTCCCTTCCCATCCCTTTGTTGTTCTTCCAAAGTATCATATTCATCTCTAGGCTCTAATTTGATCTGTTTTCCTTTGTATGAAGAAATTGTAGGTGATTGTCCAACTCTACCTCTGTTTTTTTTCTTCTTTTCTTGTGCTTTGGTAGTTTTGACTACAGGAAAATATTTAGTTAATACCTTTGTCTCCTGCTGCAATTGTAATTTTCTTTTACTAGATCGAGTGACTCTAACCACAGGATAACTCTCCTTTTCTCTAGCAACAAGGGTTTTAGAAATTTTATTTTCCTTTGTTGATTTMTGTTTTGGAGACAATTTAGGTTTGGGTTCATGTTCTTTCAGTTCAAGGGATTCTAATMACCAATCCCATGAATGATTCACTTCATCAAATGCATACATAACTAAGACTTTTATCAATCTCTAGTGAAAAAGACTCTTAATGGCACTTGCAGGGTGATATTGTATCCTTTTAGACATTTTTTTCAAGATTTTTAATAAAAAAGAATGGTAAACATAGAGGAATGTTACCATTTAAGTGCATTAACGGTCTAATGTGATACAAATGAACAGATGAAAAATGTTCTTCATAGGTAATATACATGTGAATCACCATTAGGGAAGTTTTCCACTCCTTCTTCAACCAGCTCTGTGGGATACCTTGACTCCAGTTAGGATCTTGGTGTTCTAGGAGCAAAAACTAGTTGACAAATTGCATTGGCATCTCCTCCTTCTTCCACCACCTCTCTCCAAACACGAATAGCTTGCATGTTGTTCTGATTGAATGCTCAGTTACATGAATTAAAACCTTTCCCACCAAAGTTGTGTATCCATCAAAGTTCTGAGCAAATATTAAAGAAACTTGTTCATGATAACCATGTAACATTGAGCATAAATTAAATCGTCCTGCTCTTTTGAACCTCTCTGAAATCTCTGGGTAAGCTTCAATAAAATCAACGCCCTCTAGTTCTAGTCAGGAAATTTTCCCTCTCTTCTTAGGCGCCATAATCCAGATTACTGAATTTCAGATTCTATCTAGGGTTTCTGTCAGCAGGAAACAAAGATCTTCTGAAAAATGTTGTGGACGAGGTTGGCGACCTGCAAAGTTATGATGAAAACTTTGGGCATAATCTTTCAGCAATTAAATTATGAAACCAACAAACCGGTGATATGATTTCAGGGTGGATGAGTACAATCTTGATCTCTTCAAATGACTATAATATTGAGGACATGATTTAGATCTTTAATCATCAATCATGTTGGCCTTTAGGATAATATATTGGGTGTCTTCTGACATGATTTTGTGAAGTGGCACATGCAAAATGATGATTATTCCTAACGCTACAAGAATAGCGCTATTCTGGTAGCGCCCTTTTCCATAAGCCAAAATTCAAATTTGAAATGAGAAAAAGACTTGTGATTTGATGGGGAGATTCTAAACAATCTAATTCTACCTTAATCAAAATAAAACATGGTAATAAACACACAAAACATACAATGAAATCTCAATTTAACATTGTAGAAGCATAGAACAAAGTGCAAAAAAATGCTAGAAATGGACATGGAAGGGAAGAGAATAGCTCAACGGTCATTAGAAAAGTTAAGGACTAACAAGGGGAAAAACTTTGAGCATGGGGTGCATGTGATATCATGGAAATGTAACACTCACCTATGGGTGCCTTTATTGAGGGTGAGCTACACCTTGTCATGGATACAAATATTTCCAATCCCACTGATTGCCATTTATTTTTATCTTTTATTTCTCCATTTAGATTTGTTTCTTCATGTTGCAAGGAAAGATTTGATGGACACCGCCCTAGCTTGGTGACCAGCTAATGGTAGTGTTACCCACAAAAATTTCATGGAAATGAGAAGGTTGGTTTGTGATGATACCCCCTTTCTCTTGGCCATGCAGCCAAGAGACACTACCTTGGCTTGGTGACCAGTTAGTTAGTAATTTCATACCACTACATGTTTATGGTAATGATAGGTATTCTCATGATGAGAGCTCCTATCCACCAATAAATTCTTTGAGTGTTTTATTCATATGCGGGTCCCCTTTTCTTCTTGAGAAGTGTTTCAATGATTTCTTGGGGATCCCTGGGTGAAGCATCTCGAAGGTTTAAATTCATCTCTTAACATTTTCCAGCTACATTTCCCCCTAGGACTTTATCCCTTCTTCCCATGGGGTAAGGTACAACCATTTCCAAGTGGAGCCTTTTCCAATGCCCAAAAATGTGGATAGATGGAGGGGATAAAGATGGAAAATTGTAAGTATGGAGGGAACATGTGATGACTCTTCAAAGATCCACTAGGTAACAACCTATCCTAAAAGGAAACCAACTTACTAGGGCACCATGTGACCCTCCCAGGTTTGAACAAGGAAAAGAGCATAAAGTCAAGCAAATGTTATGAAAACTGGAAAGATTCATGCAACATGTTTAAATGTTTTAAAAATTGGAGTGATACATAACATGATACCTGGACTTATTGCCTCTTGAAGAAAGACTCATTTCCATTTCAGGACCAAGTCGGTGTGATGAATAATGTTCCTGGTGATATGTGGACTGCACTAGAGAAAAGAGGGGCCATGATTAAGTCACCTAGCTCTCGACACTCCATGTCTAGGACCTGTGGGCCTCGAGACATGATCTCCTTATTTATCCCTAGGATAGGGGATAACATTTGGCTCCAAATCGGGGACATGTGCTCAATGTAGAGCACATGAGAACCTCACATCTCTGGTATGACTTGTGTTTGCTAAATCTCAACAAAAGACATTAGCAATCCTTAAGGTTATGATATCACCCCTTGTCCATATATGATAAAATAAACAAATAAAATCATCTCTCGTCTAACATATGATTATGAGCATACATATATACATAATGAATCAAGACAATATGAAAACGAAACTACAACTATGCTAACATGATATGAAAATGGTATATACAATGGATGCAAATGCCTACCTACCTCTACTTACATGTTGGTTAAATGTTAGGTGTATTCATATAACCAGTGAAACCATCCTAGCAATACCTCATAATACATGCCTTTGTGCTTCATCAGAAACCAAAACAATGACAAGTTAAGCACAAAAATAACATGAGTTAGAGCATGCATTATATCATAGGAAATCATAAATTCTATCTCATGGAGGCGGGAGGGAGGGACAAAATTATGTCAAGTCATACTTCTAGAAAACTGCTCAATCCATCTCATAAAAGGATCGTGAAAGGTCGAAGACTCAACTGGCTGGATCAAAGAGTCTGAAGGTTGACTACCTTGGACGTCATCAATCCCCGAAGTCTAAGAAGGGACTATCAAGAATCTAGAGGATGATTGACATTTTTTTAAGGGAAAGTTGAAAGACTGAGATATTAAACTTCTCCTTAAGGTATTCAACCAAACCTTGAATTCTAAAAGAAGGCTCTACCCTAGAGAAAACTTGGGACAAGGGACATGTTTCCCAACTGCATCCTTAGTGACATAACGAGGTAAAGTAATCGAAGGGAGTTGGAAAACCTTGTCACAAGTATCTTGCTTTAGGAAAGAAACTTCCTTACCCTTATCAAGATCTGAGCACAACGGTGGTTGATAATTTTATTCATAGAATAAATCCAAGTGCTCAAAGGAATACTCATCAAAATCCTCAAGGTATGATCAAAAATCATCAAGAGAACATAGAAATAGGTCATCGTTGGGTGCTTGGAAAACATATGTAACTACATCATCTCCTTGTAGCCAAACATCAAAATTAGTAGTAACCTCATATGATAGTTGTAAAGTCAACATTTGGAAATGACCCTCAATGTTGTAAATGGGATCCCCATCATACCCAATCACATCCCATTTATGTTTCCCAACATGTATGAACTCATCAATATTATCAACCATGTCATTACCTTTATCATAACATGAAGGGATTAAAACATCTAAGGGCTCGTCTAACACTTCTTCACTTTCCAAATCACAAAACAAATCATCTTCAAAATCTTGGAAAGGGTAACAACTTATTGTATTCATTTCTTCCTGTGCAGGACCGTCAAAGACTTGGATGACTTCATCAAATGGAAGAGAAAGCATCAGTGCCTCATCCTCATGACTTGCCCCTACATCTTCATCTTCATAATATAGAGGGTCTAGCTCGTCCAAGGATTCCCTTTCTTCTTCACCTTCTGAATCATAAAATACGGTATCATAAAAAACCTAAAAAGGAAAGTGAATAACCTCATCCTCTTCTTTTTGTGCAGGAGGAATAGGATTTTGGATGGCTTCATCAGAGGGAGGAGAACATATTAACACTTTATCATCATGTTTGATATCTTCATGCTCTCGCTCTTCAACCAGGTCCTCATTATCCTTGGTAGAAGCATGAGTAAATTCTTTCTCTTCCTCATGGGATTGGTAACCTTCATTAGGATCCATATCCTCAACCTCTTGTTGGTCGATGACTTATTCCCATCTTTCCTAGAATTTACTAATGAAGATCTTAAGGGAAGCTAATCTCTCCAGACTAAGAGTATCTGGGGTATCTTTGGGGTCATCAACTTTGATTTCTGGAGTAAAGAGGTGTTCTCCCTTGAACAAGGAGATATTTGCCTTGATTTGTATAGCCATGTGATAAGCTTCTTGGAATGTTCTTGGCATTTTTTAATTGAGGAGAAATCCTAAGAAATCCTAATTTCACTAAGAGTGCATTGGTATAGAGGTAAATGGGATACTTATCTTCAGGATGATGGCTTCTAGGAATTTGTTGTAGCAAATTCTCAAACCTGGTATGGAATTCCTTGACATTCTCATTCTTAGTTTATTTCATGTATTCGAGTCTTTTTATTGGCATGTGGTTATATTCTAATTTAATACCCCAATTCTCGATAAAGGTTTCTTCTAACTGGTCCATAGATGTGATGATAGAATCAGGGAGATCATCATACCATTTCCTAGAATTTCCATGAAGAGTGGTAGAGAAAAGTTTCTTTACCAAATCTTCAGCATCATCACTGATAGGGTGGGGTTGAAAGAAAGCCCAAAAACTATCCATGTGATATTTGGCCCTAACCCCACATTACCAGTGAATCTAGGGAGCCAATTTTCATACCTTGGAGGCATTTGTCGAGGGTAACCAGGAATTTCATTCATATCCAAGGGTTTAAAATTACTCGAGTCCCATTGACAAACCATGATTGGCTTTGTTATTAGTGGAGTCGCTAGAGAATCCTTCTAGGGATCATCGAAGGGAAAAGAGGGAATCACCCTCAGTGGAGTCGTCATGTAAGCTTCGTGAAGTAAAGGCTTTGGGAAAAAGGCTTACCGAAAAAGTGTCGTACGAGGAAAATTGACTCAATGTTCCCCGACAACGACACCAAAAATGTTATCGCACAATCTGTACTTTCTCAAAGCCTAAAGGCAAGTTGGACGAGATTGGCATAACACGAGGGTAATCCTGTCATTGTCACCTCAACAGGATACCCTTTTCTATTTAGGAGGAAATACCTTCTCTAAGGGAGACGTCCCTAGACCTAGTGGGTTGATGAAGGGAAAGAAAAGATAAGTAAGCTACCCCTCTCTCTGTTGATTTTTCATAAAAGATGACATTGTATGTGAATGAATATCTTATTACAATAATGAGTGTTCTATATATAATGAACATATGGTGACCATCCATGAAGAGATGCATCCCTTGGGTAATAAATATATTTATACTTTATATTATATTATGCATATAATATAAATATATTTTATATTTATACTTTATACTTTATTATATATATTTATACTTTATACTTTATTGTATATATTTATACTTTATATTATAAATATATTATTACATTAATAATGTTCTAATTAATAATTTTTCTTAATAATTAATAATCATATTATTAATTATCAATCTAGTAGAATGTCTTTCCAATGTTGCCCAAACATCAACACTCTCTAGGTCACTCAAGTCAAGATTAAGCCTTGAAGGATGAAGCAAAAGAAAGATAAAGTGTACCTTCCCCTTACCAATACAACAGCAAGCGTTAAATGAAATAAAAAATGATAATGATGCTTCAACAAGACAATAAACTTGTGAATATATGTTGGTTGTTTATGTATGTAGAAAATGACAAGTAGATGATAATGATAAGTAAATGATAACAGATGCAATTTGCATCAACAAGAACGCACTTGTGCAGACAATGTGAACAAGAATTTAAAGCATCAATGATAATACTTTGTCTTATGTGAGTTCTCTAAATATATCAATCAACAATTGGATTTAAACATGTTGTCTAAGTTAAATGTAACAACAATGAAATAGAAGTAATGACAGCAGTAAACAAGCTTCAAAAATGTACTATGCTAAGTCAATTGAACAAACACTTGAGCATATATTGACAGTAACTTGCCTTGTAAAAATGTTGGGTTGTTCTAAGGTGGTTGGTAGGTAGATATACACTACAAACAATGGTTGTAACAATGAATTATCAGCAGTAATTAAGTGGTTGTTAGTATCTCTAAGCTAGGTTAGTTAACTAGTTAAAGTTAGTAGGGTAATCAAGTAGGAAACGGTTTGGAGTTTGAGTTTGAAGATACTCGTCAAAGAGTGAGGTTTTACTAGTGCCTTTCTAAGGGTATTGGATTCAAGTAGGAGGCTTCCTTCAAGGCCGGTAACAAGTGATTTTACACATAATGCAAGAGGGAGAAATACCTAGGAGGAGTAGCAACTTAAGTCATCCTACGTTTGACCTCAAGAAGTGAGGAAGCTAGGGTGTAGGCACTTATAGGCCCTAGCACCTCCTTATTCTTGGATTTTTATGGATGAAAAATATTGTGTACAATAACTAAGTATAAACCTCTAGAGAGCTAGCACTTTACGTCCCTAGGGTTTCACTAGTTACTAAATCAATTCAATAAAGCTAGGTAGATGAAAAGCAAGAAAATTAGCACTTTAAGTTTCTTACTTCAAGCATTAATTAAAACATGCAATTTCGTAATCTTGTATGAGCAAGAAAATCATTACCATAACCATTTACAATGACAAAGTAAAAATCTACTTACTTGCACCAAGAATAATCATGTAAAACCATGCCAGATTGTCACAAAACTTCATAAAATTTGTCCAAGTGTCAAAAACAAGCCTTAAAAGAGTAGTGCCCTCCTTATTTCAGCCAATAACCCTTAGTAGGGAGACAATTTCAGACCTTGACTCTCCCTAGTGAGAGTTACGATCAAAATGAATGTCACTTTATGTTTATTTATACCAAAATTTGACCTTTAATTATTTTAGGTCAAAATATCAAGGCCGGCCTAGCCAGTTTCATACAAAATTAAATTCTGGACAAAATAAAATAAATTTGCATGTAAATACCCTCCTAGGGGTGACGTCATGCTCTTATAGGGTGACGTTGGACCTTTGTCATGGAACGCTGGGCTCAAGGAGTGAAACGTTGGGCCTCCAAAGGAAAAAACCCTACCCACATGTGCCAATAACCTCAAGATTACCCCCAAGGTGACAACCATTGCATGTAGAAATTTCCAGGGCTGTATGGGTGATGTCTAAGGCCTCCAAAGGCCATCGTTCAGGTGGGAAAGGAATAGCCGCCTGGTTCTAGGTCCACCAAAGTGCCTCCAAAGGCAACGTCCTTCTTCTTCTTGGCAAAACCCCTTCATCTTCATCTTGCCCCCTAGTTGGGGTCTCAACGTCCATCAAATGGGATTTGAGCCCTCATGAAGGTTTGATCTAGTCATCTATCCATGTACCTATTCTTCGGGCAAGGTCCTGCAAATACAACAAGTACGCCCTCCAGGGGTCCATAAGTCACAGGCATCATAATACATAAATCACATCTAATAATTAAAACACCCAAAAATGTGCATTAAACCCCCCTAAACCAAAAAAAATGCTCAAAATGTTATCCAACTTGACAAGTCTAGGGTTTGGAATGGTCTCAAGGTGTCCTATTGGTTCAGTCTCCCTTAATTCAAGGTCCTTTCCCCTATGGAGCTTGATCCAAATCATGCAAACGTATGAGGTGGTGAAGGGAAAAAATTTGGGCATGGGGTGCATGTGATAACAGAAAAATGTAACACTCACCTATGGGTGCCTTTATTGAGGGTGAGTTGCACCTTGTCATGGATGCAAATGTTTACAAGCCCATTGATTGCCATTTATTTTCATCTTTGATTTCTTCCTTTAGATTTCTTTCTTCATGCTGCAAGGAAAGAGTTGATGGCCATCGCCCTGGCTTGGTGACCAGCTAGTGGCAGTGTCACCCACAACTATTTCACAGAAATGTGAAGGTTGGCTCGTGATGAGACCCCCTTTCTCTTGTCCATGCAACCAAGAGCCACTACCCTGGCTTGGTGACCAGTTGGGTAGTAGTGTCATACTACTACATGTTTATGGTTATGATAGGCCAGCTCATGACGAGACCTCGTATCCACCAAAAATGCCTTGAGTGTTTTATTCATCTGTGGGTCCCCTTTTCTTGCTAAGAAGCATTTCAATGCTTTCTCGGAGATCCCTAGGCAAAGCATCTCGAAGGTTTAAATTCATCTCTTAACTTTTTCCAGCTACATTTCCCCCTGGGCCTTTAGCCCCTTCTTCCCATGAGGTAAGGTACAACCCTTTCCAAGTGGAGCCTTCCCCAATGCCCAAAAATGTTGATAGATGGAGGGGATAAAGATGGAAAATGGTAAGTATGGAGGGAACAAGCGATGACTCTTCAGAGATCCACTAGGTAACAATCTATCCTAAAAGGAAACCAACTTACCAGGGCACCATGTGACCCTCCTAGGTTCAAACAACGCAAAGAGAATAAAGTCAAGCAAACGTTATGAAATCCAGAAAGATTCAATGCAACATGTTTAAATGTTTTAAAAATCAGAGCGATACATACCATGATACCCAGACTTATTACCTCTTGGAGCAAGACTCATTTCCATTTCAGGACCAATTTGGTGTGATGAATACTATTGTTGGTGATATGTGGATTGCACTAAAGAAAAGAGGGGCCCTCCGGGGCCATGCTTAAGTCGTATGGCTATCAGCACTCCATGTCTAGGACCTGTGGGCCTCGAGACATGATCTCCTTATTTATCCCTAGGCTAGGGGATAATATGCACCACTGTCATCTAACATGGTAGAAGGAAATAGAAAACTATAATATGGCATGGCAAGGAAAGCAAATGTCAAGGAAAATGAATATAAGAGCATATTTTACCTGAGCAATTGCCATATAGATGGTGAGACCCCGTGTGGATTATTTCACGGCCAGTTGGAAGGGGCCCTTAGGAATGCTCACAACAGTATGCCTACAGAGCCCAATTAAGGAAACTCTTAAACAGATTAAAAAGAATGGAAACATCAATGGTGCTATGTGTAAACATATCGACGTTGCTTATAACACTTTATCAATGTTGATTACAGTGTTTAAGACTCTGATTACAATGCCTCGTCGATGTTGATTATTTGTTTCACTCAATAAAACAATATTGAGTAAGACAAGTAACTAAGTAGCAAACCCAGATTTCGAATAAGAACATTGAGCGACACATGCACCCAAGACAACGAAAACCAATTTAACTTACCATTTGGAAAAGCAGGCACCTTGTTGATAATATGCATTGCACCTAGATGTGAGGTTATTTAGGCCTCGGCACCACAATTCATCATTTGAGACAGCCAAAGGAACCAAACCCCGAACAGTCCAATATTTTAGTTAATTTCAAGAATGGTTTATACACCTGAATCGGGTGATAGGGATGAGCTTTGACAGTGGGATCGCTCCCCGAGGAGCGTCGCCACCTATCACCCATGCTCTACATTAATCGCCCACCTATGTGCCCTCCTTGATCTCCTCCCATTAAATATCATTTCAACTCCCTCCCTGGCTTGATGATGTCACTCTGGTACAACTCGATCTCCACCTTTTCCCTTCCCAGGCTTTAGGTTCTCTGGGCTCATTCATTTGCAGTTATGGAATTTACAACCCTAATCATGGACCCTCGTTGGTTTTATACTTCCCCTTTGCAACGTGATGGATCTATCATATGTATGCCTCTGTGGGTTCCTCATTTTTTTTTCTCCTTTGTTTCCACCCGTCTACTCCTAGTTTCTCTCTCGTCCCCTTCAGACCCTTGGCTCTCACCCTACTTTGTTTTCTCTGCACTCTTTCTCTTCAGCTTTCAACCATGGCCTGAGGCAACTCATCTCATTGCTCCATAGATATCCATTGTCTCTCTTTAGGCTCCCAACTCATATCAACTGCAAAGGAATACACAGAGGCATATCAAGATCGCACCCCTCTCGAGATTCAAGCGGAAAACGACCTGCGGAGGTTGATGTTAGGGTCCTTAGGAACTTTGTTTCTAATGAAGAGATTATGAACAACACTCACTCTTGGAATACTCAACATGGTACCACACGATCCATGGAGTCACGGTATATGAAGATCATTGATATCCATTGGCATCTTAAGATGTTGATGGGAAGAGTTCTTGTAGAGAAGAAAAAAGATCACTAGGATATTCTACTATAGCTGGATGACATGCAGATGTAGATAAAGTTGGTGGACCATAAAATTAATCTGTTGTAAGATAAGTTAGATGGAATGGACATGACCAAGCTGGATTTTCCTCAACCTTAGGTCCCTATTGCTGAGGACAACCCTCCTCTGGCTTAATAATCTCATGTTTTTTGGTTTAGTTTATCTATTTCTCAGTTTTAAAGGCCTAGGAGCTTTTGCCCCACCTACTTCCAGTTTTCATTATGCTAGGCAGGATCATACTCTTATCATAGAGGTATAATTTTTATATTTTATGCTTCATAACCTCAAAAAATAATGGTTTTACATACATGTTAAGATAGACAAATTGATGCATTGTTGTTGGTCTGGTTTCGCAAGCAACAGGCTAGCAACAAATTTTGTGTACTATAGTATCTTAAGCTAATACAAAATTTGTGGACAATTTACAAAAAAAAGAGAACGGTTTGTATAATTTATTTTATAGGAAATGTAAACAAGTGGAGTGAACCTTGTCAAATTTGATGATAGGGACTATGTCCTGCTACACGAGGATATCTACCATCTTCTTGTCGTTGGTGGTAAATTGGTAAAGGGTCTCCTCGAAGAGAATGGCACCAAAGATGTATTGTTTGAGGGCAAGAGTGTTGACGTGCAACTGTCTGTATGCCTGGTGGTTCACCTCCATGTTCTTCAGTCTAATGGATGCCAATGGTTTGTCAAGGTGGTGTTCTACTCATCCATCGTTGGGATGCCTCTTCCAGGAGACAACACTTTCTTCCACGCTACACTAAAATTCATATACCACGACGATTCCTAAACACAAAAAATAAATAACTATTTACCACTAAGCTTAATTTTCACCTCAGCTCTTAGAAAACACAATTTCTCCATGTAACTACCTTAATGATGATAGTTTTTTTAATATACATTAAAATCCACCCACAATAATATAAAATATGATGCTCACACTAAACTAAAATAATATTCATTTATTATCTACATCGATAATGATGATAGTTTTTTTAATATACATTAAAATTCACCTACAATAATATAAAATATGAGGTTCATTCTAAGCTAAAATATGGTGTTCAAATAGTGTTGCAATTCAAGTGCAATTATGTTATACCCATGAGGTTAACTAGAAAATAATAATATGAAGTTACTTATAGTTTGTTTTTTTTCTTTATGATAATAATAATGAACCTAGTGAATTGGATAATAATTTAATTTTAATTATTTTTATAATAATAAACCCTGAATTGAATAATAATTTAATTTTAATTATTTTTATCCAGATTTTATAGTAACAAGCATTTACATGCCATAAAGTCACTGTCTTCTTCTCAATGAACTCTTCGTTGTAATGCCTCGCCTGTATTTTAAGAGCCTGATTGGAACTAGAGGACGAAAACTAATACAGGAAGTGGATCGATAGAGTTGGCAAGCATGGGATATATTTTAATAATAAAATGAAAAAAAATTCAAATCAAAATATTAAATATTTATTAATTTTATTATGATAATCAATAATTAAATTCACTCTAATAAATGTTTTAAATTCTTACATAATTATCATGAAACTTCTAAAAAATTATCATGAAACTTAAAAGAGGCTTCCATATATTATATTTCCATAAAAAAAAATTAATAATATGATATGCAAAGCATTAAAAGATGCTTCTATATATTATATTTCCATAAAAAAAATTAATAAAATGACATGCAAAGCATTTTCTTACATAAATCATGTATATAAAACTGATAACATATGCCCTTACCACATGTGATTGCAATCGCCATCAGAGCCACTTTTTGCGATGGAATTGTTAATGCCAAAACATGCATTTTGTTTTCAAAGGGATCCACACTCACCGACCATTGCTTCGTTTTATCTCCTTAGATAACTAAGGTTACACATAAGTTTAATGGTTCTACTCATAATCTATTTTGAAGGAATAATATTATTGAATATAAAGAGAGTTGTATGAATTGTATGATTATTTTAATTTTAAAAATTATAAAAAATAAAATAAAATTATTTGATATAATAAATTTTATCATTTTAAAATTTTAAAATGTTAACATCATATATATAGAGAGTGTTTTTTTTGCTAAAAAAATAAGTGAAATAAAAAAAATTAGTGAAATATAAGGAAAAAAAAGTATGTTGATATATATATACAACTTGAGTGGGTCTAATGATTAAGAACATGTGTTTCCTCCTAAAAGATTATAAGTTCAAATCCAGAGGAGGGTAGGATATGTATACTTTTGTAGATTTTACCAGTCAAATTGTGAATTTGAATATTTAGTATAAATCATAAAAAAAAATTGTATACCCTTTGTATTAAGATGGTTTGAAATATTATATCTCATGAACTAAGAGGGAAATATAATAGAGTTTTTTTTTATGGTTTATTTTCATACATTATAAAATATAAGTTAAATGGGTGTAACTCTAGTGGTTGTGAGGAAAAGTTGTTACCCTCCCTACCTAGGTTCAAATTCCACTTTGTGACATGTTTGCCCTTAGTGAGTCAATTGTTGATGAGTTATATATGATCTATTAATGAATTGTTGATCTGACCTTGTGCTTTGAAGAATTTAGGATTTGCCCTAGGTATAATCCTTAGAATAAGGAAAAGTGCCCCAGTGGTTTTCCCAAAGATATGTTACATGAAAAAAAAAA
>ML782786.1:262616-345922 GCA_009831015.1 Picea engelmannii
AACACAGACTAGCCAAGAATCTCTCAATTGTGGTTTCTAGGAAATCCAGTTGTAACATAAGTGCTCACAACAACATTTACACATGCTCTCATGGGTAACTTCTCAACAAAAATTCACTTACAGACATGATATCCTTGTTCTCTATGCAATTATCAACTCCAACAAGTTGTCTTCAATACACACTATAGTTTCCTCCCTTCTCCAACACTTAAATCTCATTTTTTGTCTCTTCTACCCAGTTGTAAAATTATCTCTCTCCCTCTACTCAAATTTCCTTTTATTTTTCTTCCATGCATGCTTGGCTCTCACAATTCCCTAAAAGGATTGTACCCAACCCATTCTTTAATAATTATGTGAGATGACTCTTTCAACCACTTCTTTCATCCATTTAATGATACAATTCCCATCATGAGTGTACCTAGCCCATGTTGCCTTAACTAGGTGAGATGACTTTCCCACCAACCTCTTACATGCATTCAAAGATTGGTTTTAATAAGTCAAAGAAAGTAAAAATTTAATAACAAAATGACTTATGGAGGTGACATGGGATTCTAGGCATGTGGAGTTTCCCTTAACCCCCCCCTTTAACCCCCTCTCTTGCAGAAGAATACCCCCCCATGACTCAATCCTTATTTGTCTACAACTGATGATGTATTTTATTTTATTATCTTCCAATGTACCATGTTTACATATTACATTTTTTGGTGGATGATACTAACATCATTGGGGCTCCGGTAGGTGCAGAGAATGAGGGACTGGGTCTGAGCTGGGGTAGGAGGTTTAATCATGGCGGGGGGAAGAGGAAGAGGTTGACTATTCCTCCAACCCTCTCGATGAGTCAAGCATATTCGCTCAAACTTCTGGCATGGTGGTGGTAAAGGCTATCGATGAAGCGATGGAGACTGGTGTGGCTTGGTGGAATCTTACGGCAAAGATTACAACACCTCTTTTCAGCGAACCCTGGGTGGTATCGGATGGTGGTATTGTGGGTTCGGAGGCCTTGTTGTCAGTTGATCATGGTTCGGGACTGTTCCCAACTCTGGGGAAGGTTGGCTTGGGATGCAGTGGCCCTAGTTATGGGGAACATATCGACGGAAGTTGGGGCTCGATATCGATGGTATCCTAAGAGTTTAGACCCAATATCTCATTTTTGCTCTCGGATTTTCCCATTGATGTTGACAATGACTTTGGGGAAGTGGTGAAGGGCATGGGAGAAGTTTCAAGGGAAGAAGTGAAAGGTAGGGAGGGCATGGCGGAAGGCTCTATTGGAAATATAACTGAGAGGGGGGTGAATCAGTTATGTATATAAGCTTCAAACTTTTTCCCTTTTTGATTCTTTCTAGATTATTATTTAATGTGTTGCTGATAACTTAACATGCATAGATATACAATGATCAATCACACAGAACACACAGAGACACTGATTTTCCTGAGGAAGCCCATAAAGGGTGAAAACCTCTTCTTCTTAGGATGTCAATCAAGCTCCAACTTTCATGTACATCACAGTCTTTGAGCTCCAACTCAAATATGAGGCTACAACCTCTAATAGCAAGCTACAACTTGCACAAAGCACCAAATCTCATATTTCTCTAGCACCAACTAGATGGAAGCACCAACTCCCAGGTTTCTCTAGCACCCACTAGATGGAAGCACCAACTAGAATTTAGAGGACTGCAATCCTCCCTAGCACCACCCTACCACCCTGATTGAATCTTACAAAACTTTACTTACTTGCTTTGTCTCTGATATGGTTTGTTACAACTCCATGTCTCCTCTGCCTTCTTCAGCTCCTATGCTCTTGTTCTGCTTCTATGCTCTGCTCTATCTCCTGTTGCGCACTCTGATCCCTATGTTCAGCTTCTCTTCTTTCTTTATACTCTGTGTTGTCTATGCATGCTATATGTTGCACATATAATCTCCAGTTCAGGTCCTCTCCTTGGTCACATTCTACCCACATGCATAACATCGAAAAAACTCACTCTCTTATATGTTCTACATGTCTTCCTCACGTCGAGTTCTCTGCCTGATCATCATACAAACTCTTCATCTTCTCTGGCGGTTATTCTGAATCTGTTCATCATTAGCAGGCGTTATCCTAAGATTCTTCGTCTTCTCTGGTAGTTACAGTCAGTCGTTGTTGGCTTTTTTGGCTTCTAAGCCCCTTCCTTCTCGTGACCATCGGTGGTGACCATACACCTAACCAACAGACGCTTCGCGATCTAGGCCTAGCAAGTGCTAGCTCCTTCTTTTGATATGACCTTGGGCAATGATCTCACGTGACCACGCGATTGCGGGCGCGTCCAAAGGCGATTTGAGGGCAACCCTCTTTTCTCCCCGCAATTCACTACAGAGATCCATGTGTCCTTTCTCCAAAATCGTTGTTTCGATTGCGACCCGCCTTTAACATTTTAAATTCCGCGCACCTTCAATCCCCGCAATGTGATGGGATCGTCGATCTCACGATCTTGACGGTGCACTTGAACTGATGGTTCAGATCTATCCTCTCAAGTCTGTGGATCAGATCTAGCCTTCCTAAATCAACGGTTGTGATTTACTTCGTGATCTGGCTTCAGAAGTTTCAACTCTCAAACCTTGCTCTCCTCTGTACGTCAATCTTCCGGAGTCGATGATCCGCTGACACCTATCCTTCTCAATTGATGACTCTGCCCCCACTTTGGGATTTTGACCTTTCAACCAGATCAACGGTTATGCATCCCCTTTCTCAATCAACGGTCGAGATCTCCTTCAGGTCTCCGGACTTCTGAAATCTCAAATCTCAATCTTACGCTCTAGATCAGACGGCCCAGATTCACTTCGGACGATCCAATGCTTGAGATCTTCTTTGGACGATCTCATGACTAAGATTTACTTCAGATGATCCAACGATCGAGAATGTATTTCGGCTCTCCGGACTTCGAAGATTTCAAATCTCAAACTGATGCTCTAGATTAGACGGCCCAAATTCACTTCGGACGATCGGACGCTTGAGATCTTCTTCGGATGATCTGACGACTGAGATTTAATTTGGACGATCCGACGGTCGAGAATGTATTTCGGCTCTCCGGAATGATCACCTGTTGAGTAAGTCATAAGTGGTGGAGATAGCTTGATGTCAATTAATACTTCCACTTACACTATCCTTCCACTATAGTAGATCGATGGTTGAGAATGCTCTCGAAGTGATCTTCAGATCGAACGTTTCATGTCCACTTTGGGACTTTGACATTCGGGACTTCGGGACTTCGGGCAAGTGCTAGTGGTAAAACTCCCGAAGTAAAACTCTCGGAGTGTCGTAACTTTCTTACGTCACTTGTTGGCATGGCACGAGCCAATTTCCTCTTGACACTTGTCATCACCTGATTATGTCATGTGTACTTGTTGACGTGGTCTACTAACGTGGTCTACTGCATGTCCTTGGTGACGTGGTCTGCTGATGTAAATCGCCCTCACGTCCTTGCTGACGTGGTTTGCCACATGTCCATCCTGACGTGGTCTACTGACGTAGATCTCCCTGATCTAACAGTCATTGTATGTTCTCCATTTATGATGGTCCTTATTCATTTTGGATTTCCAACTCTCTGGGCTTCAAGTCTTTCAAATCTCAAACTAAAAAATCTTGAGGTGATATTTTTCCGGAGCGTAACCTCCTCGCAACTTTAGACCCGAAATAAATGTTGTTCATCGATCATGTTCTTAGATCAATGGTTTGATCTATCCACGATGTTTCTTTTCTATCTTATCTTGTCCTTCCACTTAGAATGATCCAACGGTTGTCGGGTTTTCGAGTATTCGAATTCTCAACCCCTTTTGTCCCGCTTATCGTATCCGTCACTTGATTTGATCGGATGGTTGTTGGTCATATGAATCGTTGATCCAACGACCATTGTCACTCTCTCTCGTGAGCTTCTGATCTCTCTAACTTAGAAGGTTTTCTAAGTGTTCACGGGTCTCGACCTTTGCTCCTCCTGCGAGTCCGTCTCTTGGACCTCGTCTCCACTTCTAGAAACCGCTATCTCTTCTAATCTTTCTTGTCTTTTGCGCTCTCGAGGTTTGGTTCACTATTGTTCTTGCCATCAATGACAAGCACATTCTTCCAGTAATCATGCCAACAATCTCCCCCTTTGGCATTGATGGCAACCCTGAAAGGTTGCACTATTATGCTTAGACCTGCAACTGTAGCATACAGACACCACCTTTTTCTCCCCCTTTGACATCAATGCCAAAGAAAACAGAGAGTGACTCTGTGCTCCCCCTGATCAGATATACTAAGAGAACTCTCCCCCTGATTAGATAAACTATTTTAACTTGATAACAGGGTCACGCCCAACTTCTGGTGTAGATACTCAAACTGAGCTTTTGCAAGCGGTTTAGTGAAGATATCAACAATCTGATCTTTGGATGGAATATAATGCAAAGAAACAATAGTGTTGGTCACCTGTTCTATCAAGAAGTGATACTTGATGGGTATATGCTTGGTCTTGGAGTGAAATACAGGATTCTTTGACACACTAATTGCACTAGTATTATCACAATGAATTGGGATCGGTGCAATATATTTTACCTCCAAGTCTACAAGTGTATGAATCATGCACAATAGTTGGGTACAACAAGTTGTAGCTGCAATGTATTCATCTTTTGTGGTTGATAAGGAAATGGAACCTTGCTTCTTGCTCAACCATGCTACAAGGGAATCTCCTAAGAAGAATGCACCTCCACTCGTGCTTTTCCTTTCATCCATGCAGTTAGCCCAATCAGCATCTGAATAGACTGATAATTGAAAATTCGGATTCCTAGGATACCATAGGCCATAGTTCATTGTTCCTTTCAAGTATCTGAATATTCTTTTGACAGCTAACAAATGACTTTGTTTAGGTGCAGCCTGATACCTTCCTACCATTCCAACAACATGCATTATGTCTAGACGGGATGTTGTGATATACAATAGGCTTCCTATCATAGACCTATATGAACTCTGATCAACATCAGGTGAGTCATCATCCTTGCTTAACTTGCATCTAGTGACCATAGGTGTGCTCATAGGTGTAGAATCTTCCATTTGAAACCTTTTCAACATTTCTCTTAGATATTTCTCTTGAGAAAGAAATAGTCCTTCAGACCTCTGAGTAATTTGTAGAACAAGAAAAAATGGCAGTTCCCCTATCATAGACATTTCAAATTCAGATTGCATCGCAGAAGCAAATCATTGTACCAATGAAGCATTATTGCTTCCGAAGATGATGTCATCTACATACTCCTTTAACACCAAAGTAACTCTTTCTTTCCAGGATAGGAAGTTGGATGCTCCATCCAATCTGTCTTCAACTCTCACTGGTGTTGTTGCCATCCCCAAGACTTGATAAACTGCCATAGAAATAACATGTTGCTGAAAATTTCCCTTGTACTGACTTGTATGGACTTGTACGTGCCTGTCACCACTGAAACCCACACATGTACATGACTTTCATTATTGAAACTTGCATATACATTACTATCTCCAAAGACTCTCATGCATGTATTCACTTGTTCCTTTTGCAACATGTGCATAGCTTCATAAAACTACAAAACCCTAATTATGCCTCGGTACAATTGTTTCCTTGAAAAATTTCCTTCGATTTATATTGATTATGGATCTGCTAAGATCTCTTGTAGATCTAATAGATCTACTATCAACTATTATGGATCTAAGATCTGGCTTCCCTTCGGAGTGGGAGCTATGATACCATGTTGAAAACCTCTTACTCTAGAACCTAGGTATCTTGTTATCTAGTGATTTCCTTACGACAAATCAAATTAGTAGCTCACAAAACAAAAATACATTGTTGGAATATTCAACTCAATAAAGATAGGGGAAGCAAAACTAGAAACCAAATCATGCACACATAAACACCAATATTTTTGGGTAGATACCCCTGGAAAAACCCCAGAGGGAAAACTAGTGTTAAGAATGATTTTATTATGCTAAAATCGGGACTCTCATAACAAGGATAGTGTCCCACTGAGAGAAATACAACTGCAGACAAACCTGACAAATTCTAATCTACTGTATGTCTTAGATCTACACGCAATTCAAGGAGTACATGTATTTCCTTCTTTAAACTCGCATAAATGTGCATGTCTCCACTGTGAAACACGTGCATGCATAGAAATATTGTACAATGAACTATGTACATATTGACCCTTTCTTGTGGATTTTCTCTGTTGAAACCCACTTGCAGCTGCGTCTGTTCTCTCTTCTCCTTGACCTGATCTCTAGTTGGAAGTCCTTCTCCACCTATCCAAGATCTTAAATCACAGTCCTTCATGATCCAATCCTCTCTATGTCGACTCTCTCAACACATGTATCGAGTGTCTTCTACTTTACCCTAGCCTTGATTTTATAATCTTGAGTTATAATCTAACCCTAATCTCTAAAGTGATTGATGGTTGAGATTACTTCTCACCTCACTTGAGATCAATGGCTAATATTAAATGATAATTTTTAGCATTTCCTAAAATAACTCAATCAATAAATTAACAAAAGCACTTTACTTTAATATTTTCTTTAATTAAAGTAAAGTCAAGGATAGAAGGCTTTGGACAATTTCCACACGTCTAGACACATAGACCTTTGCAAAAATACTTGTTCGATGCTACCATGCATCAATGGGTCGAAATTCATGTTTTAAAGGTGACTAGAGAAGTGGAAGAATCGATGGCCTAGATTATTTCTACCTTAAGAATCAACGGTTGATATTCGCTTGTGAAGTCTGAAAAGGGCGTTCCCAACAGGCTTGTGGAAAGCGGGCTTTGGGAAAATCTTGAGGTGTGACATGAGGTTAAGATCGAAGGGAGAAGCTCAATGGCATAATCCTGAAAGAACAAAAGCCATTAATTGTGACTAATCATAGGCATTAGATCTGTCAGGATCAAAAAGACCTCATTAACCATTGCACAATTTTCGAAAGGAGGTTTCCAATGGTCTTCATAAAGGAGGTTTACGATGGTCTTCGAAAAGGAGGTTTCTTATGGTCTTCGAAGAGGTTTCTTTTTATGGTATTAGGAAAGTTTATTTCCGATGGTCTTCGAAAAGGAGGTTCTCTATGGTCTATGGAGAGGTTGTTTCTGATGGTCTTCGGAAGGGAGGTTCCTAATGGTCTTCAGAGAGGATGTTTCTGATGGTCATTGGAAATGTTATTGTCGATGGTCTTTGGAAAGGACATTTTCGATGGTCTTTGGAAGGGAGGTTCCTGATGGTCTTTGAAAATGAGGTTTCTGGTGGTCTTTGAAAGGGAGGTTCACAATGGTATTCAGAGAGGTTGTTTCCAATGGTTTTCAGAAAAGATGTTTTCGATGGTGAGAGTCTGATAGTCTTGCAGGTTGCAGGTCATACACAAGTCTTACAGGCTTGTAACTTGACAATTCCATGGGATAAATTCCATGAGAGAGAGCCCGCAAAGGAGAGCCCGACATACTTGCAAAAGGTTTGGTCGATGGACAATGAAGGAGATTGACGGATGATGACATGGTCAAGTCAAAGGATGACACATGGACATAGAAAACACATGCCATGCCATATTAGCTAGATTTCCAAGATCAGGTGCAAGTTGAGTTAATAGATTGTTACAGTAGTAAATCAATCAATTTTCTACGAATATTTTTGTGAATTTGAAGGTCATCAACTTGCGGAGGCATTTTGAGGGACTAAAGAACATTTTTAGGGGTTCAAAATCTAGAGAGCTATATGTACCTTTGGTACATACATTCTTTTATAATGGAATGAAAGAGCTCGACCAGTGATTTCCAATGAGATATGTCAGGTGTGAATAAGAGCTTGTATGAGAAAGTTACAACTGAAACAATAAAGGGTATAATTTAAGTACCAATTTACTTCCAAAGGGTATAACTCCTTACTCAAGAGTTAGTTTGACGCACATGAGCAGTCTATAGAAATCCCATGGACAATAGAAGACAACCATGGAACTAGATTTGGAATCTGGATACCTGAAATTGTACAGGATGGGAGAGAAGACATGGATAACAATGAGAAATAACATAAACTTCTACAGGCCATAACTATCGACCCGAAGCTTAGGTAAAAGTGAAATTTTGATGGATAGTTCAAAAAGAAGGCATGAAGGTACCCATTTGGGATTTTGGAAAAATTCAAGTTGGTGTAGGGATGGTTAAATAGGGATAAAATTTATAAGTTTGGATAAAGTGAAAAAAATGCAGCAAAGTCATCAATTCCATATTTATATAGAATTTGATTGGAGTAGCGGATTCCAAATTGGAAAGTTGTTATGTGTTCACAATTGTAAATGCAATCTTCGTCTGATACAAAACAATTTCTGAACCCTAACATATTTTCTTCTATAGGTGAATAAAGTTGGCCTCTGAAAATTATTTGAACCAATGAAAGAGGTAAAAAATGGATCAAATTGTTGTTTTCATGAAGCCGTAACATTGAGCTCATACATCAGTTTGGAGCATGAGTATAGCCATTGGAAAGGTAATTCATAGGACAACATGATATAATCTTGATTTATCTAAGTAAATCATCTGTTTGTTTCAAAAGTTTGTAGGAAAAGTGGAGTTGGGTTCCACGAACCATGCAACTATTTAAAATGGAAGTTTTCCAAATAATGTTAATTTTGGAGAAAACTTACAATATGATAGAGGTATGTGCCAAAGGTGATTGTTGGGTAAATAAGGATGCATATGCTATTGATAGTGCCTATGCAGATATATAAAGTCACAATTGGAAATGCAACAGCCTGATAATGGGAAAAAAGGGGTTGAGCTTAATAACAGGATATTGTTAATAAGCATAGAAGCATTCAAGAAAAGAGTGTTGTGTGAAGGGATTGCTAGCAAGAGGATAAGTTTCCATAAATGAGGACTGTGTGGATTTTTTCTAGATTAATCCCAGGGTCCATTGGACAGGAAAGAAGGTCAAGGATTGTACAGTTGTTTGAGGAATCAAAGAGTTGCATAGGGAAGTGCAGGTCTACAGAGAAAGCATTGAAAGGTCGACAAAAGGATCATAATAACATAGCCAAATTATTATTCAACTGCTACAGAGTTTGAATGGCTTGTAAGTGAGAACCAATAGATATTCTCACATAAAACATGAAGCCAATAGGTGAAGAATGTCATTTTAATGCAGAAGGAGTTAAGGAGGATTCCATAGCCTTGAAGGTAGAAATGCATTGAAGGCGAAAAGTTTGGTTGCAAGAGAAAATAAAGTATCTTAGGGATGATGAGTGACTCATGGGATGTGTGAGTCACTCGTCATCCCTAAGATCCAAGCATGCCACAAGCATGTTCAGGCATGTCCACATGCACAAATGCACATCAATATGCATTAAGAATTAAATCTCACCATGCCTACTTCATGCACATGCATTCTAGCTTTATTATATGCATCATGCATCACTTCTATTATGCACTCTATTGCATAATTATTTTATATTTATTTATTTATTTATTTTTGTTGTTGTATATGGTTGTCCTTGAATTCTTGTAGATCCTTGTTGCCTTGTACATTTCCACTCTGCTCATCTATGCACCATTGTTCCCTATTGTGAACCTTTCTAGTCAATATGTCTTATTGGCAGTTTTCACCTCACAACTGCTTCTTTTATGCAAAGAATCCTATCCCAACTTTATTTTGGTTGAACTTTTCAATACTCATAGCGTTGTAACATGCACTACTCCAGTTGAATATCAACACTGCAATCTAACTAATCACTCTCCATTTATTTGACCAAACCAGTCTTGAAATCAACCTCGTTGATTGGCATTTCAACATACTGAAATGTTTCTTTTATGCTATATTTTCCAATATCTTTTGATATCCATGGATTTGTTCAAATTTAAATAGTGATCCACTGCGAAGCATTTCTTGGCCACTCAAGACCACTCTACTCCAAATGGAAAGTCATGTTCCTTTGTTTTCACGTGTACCCTACTTCCACTGTGAACTCTGATTTATAAGTGGATTTATTTCTTGCTCTTAGTACCTTTAGACCAAAGTGGATAATTCTTGGCTAGGAATTATTTTCTCATGAACCTTGGTGGTCAATGAGAAAATTGATGTTCTCTTATTATTTATGAACTCCTCATGTTTGTGAAGCACCATGTGTAACTCTTACACTTCCCTATTGTCCATTATTTAGAAATTTCCTTTGTTTCTTAGTTATAACAATATTAAAAAGTACCCAAAGGAGCAATTCTATAGGACTAACCTAGACTTTCCCTAGAAATAGACTCAACAAACCAAAATGTAATGCTAACCCAAGAAGAAAACTACATTGGGGGAGAGAGAGTAAGGTGGTTGAGGGTGGTCAACCCATGAATTCAAACTTGAATAGAGGCCATGCAAAAACTAGAAGGTTGAACCAAATATAACCCATAGAGTATCCAAGACCCTAGACACCCAACGYTGGAACAGAGCACCAGAGTTGATCACCTAAAAAAATCTGCTGGACAGAGCACCAAAGCAAAGAGAAAACAATGGGAGTCCAACGCATTAGACAAAAAATTTGAAGCACTAGAAGGATATGATGAKAAATTCTTAACTAAAAGACGAGTTAGACCATAGTTGACCACCACATTGAGCTATCACCGAAAAAAACACCTACATATTGGGCAATTATCCCACATGAATCCTAAGTTAAACCACAATGAGMTTCAAATTGTTAGCCATGAGTAATGGCTAGCGCATGTGGGGCTGGTGTAGAAGTGATGCAATATGCATTGCATCTTCTGCTTACCATAACATAACGACTTGATTGCCTTGACATGTGTTGGTTGATGGATTCATAATGTGTCTTCATGCTTGATAAACCATGGATAAACTTAGGGGATGGCTTGAACAAATACACCCCCATTTTTTTAAGGGTCTCTTCATTCAATGTCAAGGCCTCATTTGCAAGTTTGTTAGCTTGTTGATTGAGAGCCTTCATAACCTGGAAGAAGGTGACCTCCTTGATGTAAAGAGTTTATTTTTGAATTCTCTCAATGAGAGATGTTATATTGCTATCAAAGAGTTTTTTCTTAGAATTCGTAAGTTTGATAATTATGCTTGAATTTCCAATGGCGGTCCAAGTCCTCACTCTAACTGCAATTATCAATAATAATCCTTGAAGAAGAGTTTATGTCTCTACCTAATTATTTGTGATTGTCCCTAAACCCCATGTATAAGTCAGTTCGTGTTTTCCCCTAGGATCAAAGATGATTGCACCTGCTCATGTCACCCCTAAAGAATAAATATAAATTTAATAGTTTGGAATATATATGATTTTAATTGAATTTTTTGAAGAATATATATGGTCTTCATTGATTTTTTTAAGATTAAATATTACACACAAAAAAAATAAAATTTATTATTATTAATAATAATCTATTTTTAAGGTCACAGCCAAGCCAAAATCCAAATTAGTGTATGAGACCTCCTTGTTTGTGGGACAAGGGACCCCCTCTGTGCAATGATTTGACTGCTAAAATATGTCTTTGTGTATGTGTGTTAAAAAAAATTATATATAAAAAAGTTAATGAAGATTATATAGGTATGTGTTCTCTATATATGTGTGTAGAGAGAGATGTTTATGTGTACACACATATACGTATATAATCTTCATTAAAAAAAAAAATTAAGAATACGGTATTATATTAAATAAATTTAAACGAAAATTGTATATGGATATATATAAAATATATTTTTTTAATAGAGCCTTTATTTATTAGTGAAGTTCGTAGAGTGTGGTATTATATTAAATAAATTTAAATGAAAATTGTATATGGATATAAAAAAAAATTATAATTTTTTTAATAGAGCCTTTATTTATTAGTGAAGTTAGTAGAGTGTTGAGTTATGGATGAAGGTTTTATTCTGATTTTGGTTTACTCCGCCTAAATAGGATGTTAAAAAGAATGAGATTTGGTACACGTCCCAAGTGAACTTGGTAAAATAGATGTCCCTTTAGACTTGGTATATGAATTAAAAGAAGTTAAATTTAACATTATCGTTATGAAAAACATACTCTTCTTCATTATGGGATTATTACAATTAATTGTAGGTGGCTTATCATAAGAATATGCAACATGTATATGTTTGAAAGTAATATTTTAACTAAGATGTTGTGAATTAGAATATTCATTTTGTTAAAGTCTATCAAGATTTGCACATAGACCCAACCACATGGAACAATCTACTTATATAAGTGAGGTGATCCACCTACACAAGTGAAATGGTATATGAAGAGTAAACATATGTATAAGGGATTGCATTTTAGTGAAGGAATGAAACACCTCATTTTACCAACGAACCAAAACCTCGTAGACAAAATTTAGAGATATTGCCTTACTTGCAATGCACCCCGTTTATGTTATCTGTACCCATATTTTAATAATATAGGATAATTGACCTCAAAAACACCCTATCTCCAAAAAAAAATCCACCCCTAGCATAGTTCCATTATGATTTAGGTTCCTTTTATGGTGGAACTTTGCTAGAAGGGTTCTAAGCAAATTCTAAATTGACCTAAAACCTTAGATTCTTTTTTATGAAATATTTTGGATTGATGAAAACTTTACCCTTGATGTTTCTCAGATTTTATTTTCCAATCTATTTTGGTTGGTGCTTATCAAGCTCCTATTTAAATTGAGCATCTTTCTAATGTCATAGCAATCTGATTTGTTGCACTCAAAATTTGGTCCCCATTCAAGATTTGTAAAAATTACAGTGTACAATGATATAATCAATGCCCATCCAAAGTCCCTAGTTTGTAGGGTCAAACGAAAGTGGGATTGAAATCCAGAGCTCACAACTCTAGCGTTATAAAATCAAATTAAGCCCATTAAGTGAAGCACACTATATTCCAAATAAAAATCTCATCAAACCGAAGTGGGATTGGAGTCCAATGCTCACAAATCTAGTGTCATAAAACCAAATTAAGCCCATTAAGTGAAGTACGCTATATTGAAAATCAAAAATCCATTCAGAGAAAATGTTCATTTTATATAGATGAGATGACTCAACTAGATAAATGAAGTGACTTCTGGAAAAAAATAAACTTTTATGCATAGAATATAACACTCATGTTTTACCATTGAGCCAAAACCTAATTGACAAAATTTCAGGATATTATGTTTACTTATTTGTAACTTTTATGTTTTCTTTGCAAATAATGTGATTAACCTTCTTTCCACTATAACATCTTCTTGGATATAACTCAAAATTCAAAAATATAGAACATTAATGTAACTAATTTATGAAGGTGTGCATACCCTACCATCCTCCAAATTTGAACCTACAATCTATTATGAAGAAATAAATGGTGTTAACTATTAGGCCCAATTAATCTACACACATATATTTCAATGGAAATGTCCTCGAAAAAAGAAAATAATTTACACTCAAAAACACCTTATTTCTAGCAAAAATATTTCATAATCCATAAATAATAATAATCCACTCTTGGCATAGTTCCACTTTAATCCAAGTTCCATTTATAGTGGAACTTTGTTATAGTAGTTTTGAGCAATTCTAAATTAATCCAAAAATCTCATATTTTTCTTAAATACTTTAGATCAATTAAAACTTTACCCCTAGTATTTCACTAGATTTTATTATAATTCATTTTGAGTACTCCTTATCGAGTGTTTCACTAGATTTTATTCTAATCCATTTTGAATGATCCTTATCAAACTCCTATTTTAATTTACCATCTTCCTCATATCTTAACAATCTAGCACTCAAAATTTGGACCCCTTCCTAAGATTTGTAAAATTAATATTTTACAACGATGTAATTAGTGCCCATCCCAAGTCACTAGTTTGCAAAGTCAATGGAAATTCTCCAACCTGAAATTTCCATTTACCCACTTAAATATGAGCTTTGAATCACGTAATAGTCAGAGATTACTTATATTTTTACCATTAATGAGAAAACAAACAATTTAGCTTTGTTTTTAATGCCATTCCCCACCACTACCTTAAAAGAAGAAAATATTTCCTTAAATTTTTTAATAAAGTTATTATATATATTGTGATCTAGATAGCCTTTGTATTAATATGTCACTAAAAGAGTACATACATAATTGATTGTGGCTCGATAGGTGGGAAACTAGGACCACGATATTGGATAACCAAGTTTTTTGCAACAGAAAAATTCTTAAAGTTTTTCAAAAAGTCTTAAAGCTCACCTTCATGCTTAACTATCCTACTGACATCATGTTTAGTTTCTGCATGATAGCTTATTGTTGGTTGCCTCTTTCCTCCACCAGTTGTGCTACAAAATCCTTATTTATCTGATAAAATTCAATAAATATAAATATTTTGGTATATTGTGTTTTAGAATTGCTCGAGTCTGGGACCTGTTATCCCCCAAGGGGTGGAAACTTTATAGGCACCCTCATATGGGTGTTATGTTGTCGATTACATGAGCTCTCTTACTCATATTCTCTAGAATTAGACAATTCTTCTCATTTTCTCCTTCAAATATGTGATCGTGTTAGCTCATCCATGGTATGTCAGATTTCCTCATTCACTCTTCATATGACAGATGCATTATGGATGGTACATTATAGTTTTCGCTCTTATCTATTTGATATTCCATGCATTGGTGGTTTATTTATGTGTGGTGTTAAAACTTCTGAGGTATTCATGAAAGTGGAGACACTGAACTGAGATCCATTAACAATTCATAACATTTATACTTTTATTAGTTTCCTCATTGTACCTTGGGAGACCATAGTTTTCCTTCAAAAGTGTTGTCATTTCTCGAGTCATTTTGTACTACTAGGAAACTAGTTGAGGTAGCACTTTCTGCATCCTAACCATACTTAAAAATTTTCATTTTCCATGATTCACTCCATTCTTTCCATAAAAAAACTTTATCCTGGTCATGTTTGACTTATTAAATGTCACTAGGAAGGTTTAATTAAGAAATCCTAAGTCAATAAAGCCCAAAAAGGCTAGAGGTGAAGAGTAATAAAGTCAAAAACCAAAAACATTAAAGTTTGAGCAATGCCACCTTGCTATGAGGTCAATGCCCCTAGTCCCATTCTTATCTATGAATATCTAAAGAAAAATGGACTTGTTCAATAAAATGAATACATAAAGAAAAAGACCAAAAGGGGTAGTAAGAAATAGTGTCGAGGAAAGGTATCTCAATGATAAAGATCTCTCTTAAGGGCTCCTATATAAAATCCTAGCTCTTGAAAGCTAGTTGAATAAAATCACAAGACCTATGCAACATATTAAATGAATTTGAGGGTCATCACATGAATTTTTTCCCTTTCCCTTTTCATAATATTTTTTAACCGAAACTGGTGGATTTGTATTAAGTAAACGTTGCAAGAGGGCTTGCAGCAAATGTACAAAAGTCTTCAAAATTTTCAAAGTTTACAAAATGGAAACTTGCAAAGCCTATTAGCAGGTTGTTCCTGCTTGCTAGAGTAGACTTTACAAAAAAATTATGTAAACATCCACATACATTCAACCTTACAATGAAAAAATTGACATATACCCCTAAATAGAACCAATATATGCACTGCATAGATTACTTATGAGCATAAGGTTTGTCTTTTATACTCGAAATGGTCGTGTCTGGTACCAGTGGTGGAGAGTTCAAATATGGAAGTGATGTGGTGCGAACTTGGGGAAGAATTACCTCGAATTCTGTGAACTCCTTCGCGTTACTATTGGGATGAACTAGTTACGCCTGAACGTCTTCCAACTGAACCTTGATTCCATTATACTCGTCCTGAAGGTGGTGGAGAGATTAATAGTATTGAAGGGAAAGCTCCATGATAAACAAAACTTGATATGTGAGGTTGCTCGGCCTTTGTTGCATGGTCTGCACAAAGGTTCTCAAATCGTCCATATCCTATTCCAATTAAGCAAGACTTTTACCCAAATGTTTCGACTACCTACCATGGTACTTCCACTAATGAGGAAGCCTAAGAGATGGAGAACTTTGAGGCTGCAAGAGTCGATTTGGGACTCGATCCAAGAGACTTTCGATCTAAAATTAGAGTGGAAGAAGGACTTGCAGGGAAGGCCAAAGTACAAGCTGATAAGAAGGGTCATTATTGCCCATATTTTTTTATCCTAGAACCACAATTTTTTATGATGGTGGATGACGGATGACGCAGCCATGGCATCCACTTCTGTCTCACATACATGATCTAACAAATGAGTATCACAGATACTCTAGAGATTCAGACGGATTGAGCTATGAGGGGGGGAGCAAAAAGAGTCTGTCCCATCCAAGACTAGAGCCATTCTAAAAAATGATTGTGGAGGACATAAGACATGAGCAAGACATGAGCCACAAACCCCCAAGCACAAGTTGAGGGACGAGTGGAGTAAAAATCATGATGAGCCGAACAAGATGAGTGATGATGATACGACAAGGTGAGGCTTCCACTTGGGAGAAGGAGGCGATAGGTGTTGAGAGCAAGAGGAATGGAGAAATGAGTCATGGGGAGGCCGGGAGAGAACCAAAACAAGGCAAGGGAGCTAGAGGATGAGACTAAAGCTCTTGGTCCCATTGATCTAAAAATCTCTAAATATTTCTAGTGTGTCTTTGTTGGCATATTGATTGGTAATGGGGTTGAGGTGGTGAAGAATATGCCACGAATCCATAGATACTAGACCCCGAATGAGGCTCTGAATTCTAGTGAATATTGATCTTAATCGTGCATCTCTTACTAGGGTGTTGAGCTGAAGATGTTTGATAATGTTCTTCGAGTCACATAGAATGGTGATTGCTTGTATTCCCTGAGTGTTGGTGATGGTAAGGCCTTTAAATAATTTCTGAGCCTTAGCCTAATTATTTGAAGCTAGACCTAAATTATAGGAGTAGGTCAATTCAACTTTCCCTTCAGGGACATAAATAACCCCTCTCACACCTGCCACCTTTGGATTATGTTTAGAAGCTCCATCGAAACATAGAGTGTGTTGTTTACGACCATGCATCCATTGTGTGAACTCATCAAGGGTAATTTGAAGCTACCATGATGTTCTAGGATAGATTTGAGATGAGAGAGACACTCAGAGTGAAAGTTTCTATGAAATTTTCTACAACCACATAAACTCCCATAAGTCAAGAGATTCTAAGTGAAAAAACAGAGAGACCCCTTGAGTTGAAGTGCTCTGAGAGGAGGCCTGGAGCCTTAGATGCCACTGTCTCAAGAGAAGAGCGGGTTCCCTGAAAGAGGCCCTGGTTTTTGGTTAACCAAATTTTCCAACCAACATACTTCGGTATAGTAGTCCAAACTCACTTAAAAATGGGCTTGCCACCAAAACATCTCTGATAGGCATGATGCTAGTTGCTTAATAGATATTCTACAGAAGAGGGCCACCGTATTCTCTGGCTAATTTCTTGTAGTACCCAATTCTAAACCGACCTGGTAAAAACATAGTACAGAAAAGGGTGAGAAGAAGAATCTAAGGTAGAACAACACAACACGCACTTGGAAGGGCCTTAGATGCCTTTTTTTATTAGATTTTCTCCTATAAGAATATTTCCATGCATTAAGGTCCAACAAAATGTGTTAATTTTAAGGAGGCCTTCTAAGTGCCAGATCTGTTTCCACCTATGAGATTTGGGGGGAACCACTTCTTGCATGAGTTGAGCCTCATACCCTTTTTTATAATGTAATATTGTTGATCCCATCCCTGAGAATCCTTGAGAGATAAAAAATTGGGAGCGCAACCCTTCAACATGAGGAGAAAAATGTATGAGAGGGCTTGGAGATGCAAAAGGATTTATTTGAGATGTTTTCCTAACTAGCAGCCAATCAATCTATACCAAGAAGATATTGCAAATAGGGTGCACTTCCCTTGTCTTTCTAACCAATATTTCAAAGGGAGGAGGGCATGGTACTCTAAGAGGAGAGGGTCTCCCATTATATTGTCTTGCCAAATGTGAATCTTCTTCCCATTTCCTATAACTTGTGTCAGTTTGATTTGAAGGAGAGGGAGAGAGTATTTAAGAAGGTGCCATATTTGAGAGCTATGTTAGGGGTCTGGTTGATCATCAAGGCATCTTAGCCTAGGACCAGATAAGTACTTTTGTAGTAAAAATTATTTTCACCGGGATCTACTCCCAGAGACAAGTCTCCATAGGATTTTGGCTCCTAAATATTTGTTCATAAGTTTTGGATCCTTTACTCCCAATCCCCCATGAAATTTAGGAGCTCTGGCTATATTCTAGTTAACTAGGTGAAACCTTTTGGAATTGGACTTGCCTCCTTGCCACAAAAACCATTTGATTTCCCTAGAGAGGATGAGCTTAAGATTAGTTGGGTCGAGCAGGGTTGAGAATTGGAAAATAGGGAGGGCACTAAGAATAGAGTTGATCAAAATGATACGCCCAACGAGATTTAGCTAGTGAGCTCACCATTAAGTAAATTTGATCTTGATTTTGTCTAAAATGGGTTGCCAAGAGTGAGCTAAAAAAGAATGGAGACAGAGGATGATTCCTAGGTATTTAAAGGATTTCCACTTCTCTTCATAAGGGTTCCCAAGGATCATGGATACTATGTTAGTGAACCTTATGTTGATGTTCTAGGCATAAAGTTGGCTTTTAGCATTGTTGATGAGTCCCCCTAAGGCTTTGGTGAACATGACCATTTTGTTTTTTAATCTAGAGGCTCTCAATCCTCTATAAGCTTTGAAGAAGGGAGTGGGCTGACAATTTACAAGAGGGGCCATCCATGGGGATGAAATGCAACCAAAGAGCCAACTAAGGAATTAGTAATTAAACCCAAATTTCTTTAGAACCTCGAAAAGGAACCTATGCATGACTGTATCAAAGGCATTAGCCATGTCAAGTTTGATAATGATACACTTTTCTCCCTGAGACTTAATTGAGTGGATAACTTCTTGTATTAGAATAATATTATTTATGATTTATCTTTTTTCAATGAAGCCTCCTTGATTAGGAGAGATAAGCTTCGAGAGGAGGGGTTTTATTCGGTTGGCTATGATTTTATAGGAGACATTACAAAGCGAGCTTGGTCAAAATATCGAGAATGAGGATGGGTTTACTTCTTTGGGGACAAAGGATAAGAAGGCAAAGTTAGTGTTACCTATGATATGAGAGGACTTTTGAAGTTAGTGTTAGCGTTCCAACATTTTTTGTAGAAATGAGTTGAGAAACCATTCAAACCAGGGGCTTTATCTGACTCCATGGTTTGTATCACTATAAATATTTATGTCTCTGAAATGGGGCTATTTAGAATTTCATTATCTTTGTAATTGAGGGTGAGAGGAATATGATCTAAGAGCTAGACACTCTCTCCATGATCATTATCCTCTGGCTCCATATAGAGATCTTGGAAGTGTTGAAGCACAACTTCTTTAATTTTGGAAAAGGTAGAGAGGAATATTCCATCAGCCTTCACTATTCTTTAACATTGTTTTCCAATTCTGAGCTCTCGCTTGCTTGTGGAAAAAATTGGTATTCCTATCTCCAGCTTTAAGCCACAAACTGCAAGATTTGAGACATTGTTTCTCCTCCTCCATCCTCAAATCTTGTTGATATTGTTGGAAAGCATTTTTCTCTTCAATTAGAAGACTTATTCCTATTCCATATTTCATTAAATCTTATCCAACTGCAAAGAGAGGGTGTTGAATTTTTGATCTAGGGGTTTGTAGACTAATTTATCCCAGTATTTGAGAGCCACCTTAACCCTCTTTAGCTTCTATTCTCGGATAAAGACTGGGGAGTTGGAAATTAAACAACTCCAGGAATGTGAGACCATGTCATAGAAGGAGGGATCCTAGATCTAGATGGGGTTGAATCTAAATGGGATAGGCCCTAAGTCTTCTGGCTCTGAGAGATGGAGGGAAATTGGGTGATGATCCAATCCACTACAATGAAAAATGGAGGAAGAGAGGGAAAATGATTCATCCAAAAAGGAAATTCTAACCAAAAACCTGTCCAATCTAGTCGCAATGTGGCCCGGACCGGTGCATCTGTTAGACCAAGTGAATCTACCCCTAGTTGACTTTAAGTCAGCAAGGTAAAGGGAGATTAAGTCTTCAATTTGTTACCTGGAGGGATCTTTAACTAGATCCCTCTTTTTTTCTCTTTTGGCAATAAGGTGGTGTTGAAGTCCCCCACTATGATGCAATTAATTTCAATTCTCGTGCCTAGAAGGGCTTCCACAGAGGCCCAAAAGGATGATTTTTCTTAGGGATGATTTGGCATGTAGACATTGATCAAAGAGATTTTTTTTCCCTTGGAATATGAGTGAGTTTAACTAGGAGCTAGTAGAGGGTCGAGTGGTTGTGATCTAAATGAAACACCCCTACATTCCAGAACGTGCAAAGGCCTCTAGAGGCTCCTTTGGAGCTGACTGCAATTCCTTGACTTTTTCTCCAAAACTTGGGACTTTGATGAAGGGCCTAAATGTCCTTCATTTTCATTTCCTAGAGTAGGATCACTTGGGGTATTTCTTCCTTAACTAGGTTTTTTTATTGAATATGTTTTGATAGAACTCCCAAGGCCCCTGCAATTACAGAACAAGGCCTTCATCATTTGGAATGTGTTTTAGGGATCCATCCCCTTGAAGGGATAGGACCACTCTAATTCTTTGGGCCTCTTGGTTCTCATTTGACGACTCCATCCAGGGTGCTTTAGGTTCCCCTTTCTTTCTCCTTGTTGGTCTCCACTTCTCTTTTGTGACGAATAGATTTTTGATCTAGTTTCTTAATTGGTTCGCTCTATCTAGATTCTTTATCTGTTTCCTCTTCAAAATCTAAAGACATGACTTCATTCTCTGGGTTTCTCGGGGGTTCCTCCCCCATGGATGAGATCTGTGGAGGGGGGTCCTGTGTCTCTTTCTAGATGGAGATGACACTTCCTAGAGATCGTTAGCATTATGGGGGGGGGTCTTCTTTAGGGAGATAACTCTCCTTCCTTTTTAAGGTTCACTTTGACTTTCAGGGGAATGATCCTCTACATTGTGAGAGACGTATTCATATTTGGTTTTACTAGTACTAGGATTCTTATTCCCTTTTCCAGAGCCAAAGGGGGGATTTTGTTGTTGCGACTTCGAGGGTTGGCCCTGCTTCGGCTAGTATCCTTTCTTTACTGCCAATATTTTCTTCTTTTTTTGCTTCCATTGTTCCTTTAGGTTCTACGATTTGTTCAGGGGTTGCTTTTGGGAAGATTTTGCATGTAAAAGGTAGTTGATCATAGTCCATTAGCTGTAAGTCGGTCCAGTTGTCCAAAGTAAGTTGAACTACCTCTAAAAGGCCCTTTTCAAGGTTAAATTCAACATAGATGCATGCACAGGCTTTCATATCATCCTAGGGCCCAACTTTGTCAATTTATTTTCCTAAGGTGTTGCCAATGTTTCGAACTATTTCATCATTCTAGTAGTGTAGAGGTAAATAGGGTAGATGGATCCAAACATGAACAACTGAGGGAAATTCATTTCCAATATTGAAATCAGGGGTTCAACGATTTAGATACATACCTCTTGTGCCCATGAAAAAAAGAACACTTCTAAATATCATGTCACAATCTTCCTTTTACTCAAATAAAAAGGCCCTCATGTATTGGAGGATTATGTCCACTTGTTCTATTTTTCTCATGGTTTTGACTTGAGCTAATGGTTTTTGGTTCATGATTTTGAGCTTGCACATTGTATTAGCACCTTGTATTGAAGAGGTTCCTCATCTATATAAGAAGGAGGATTCTCTCATTTTCATTTGTTGGATATTATTGAGAAAACTATCCTACAAAGTTCGTGTGCATCTATATTATTTTATGTGTTTTTCTAAGATCATTTTCAAGGCCTAGTTAGACTATTTTTTAGGTTTTCTAGAGGACAAAGCTACTATAAGGCCAAAGAAGGGCATCTTTCTCCACTTGGGAGGGAAATCAAGGTATAGTGTTCTCGCCTTATTCCCTATGTACATTGATGTTTTATTTCCATTTCATTGAGGTAGGATGTTCTAGGGATCTTCCCTCTTGCCTTGGCCAAAATTTAAGATCACCTTGAAAGTACTTGGATTGGTTTCCTAAAGGATCATCCCTCCATCCACTCTTGAAGAAGCCTACTTAGCCCTAGCCAACGCTTGAGAGGCAATCATGTTTGGTGCCCTCAACATTATCTCATCTTAAACCAAGACTTCACCTAGAATTGTGTAGGGACCCCATAGCTCTTTTTAGGGATTGGTCTATTCTTCTCTTCAACCAAAAGACCGAAAAACCTATTACTTTCCCTTTTCCTTTTGTTTGTTTTACAATATATGGTTTAAAATTGTTTGATCTCATGCTATATTGCTAGATCTTAAGTGTTTTAATTATTATATATTACTTGGCTTGGATCCAATGTTTGTTAACAATTGGTATACACTCTATATTTTAAGCATAAGAATGTTATAGATCTAGTTTACACTGCAAATATTTTGGATCTAACCATAAATAGTAAAGCGACTTTGAATTTGTTTGAGATCTCTATAAGGTTGCTTTGGATTCATGCTTGGAAATACATGATAAGTGGTAGTCTTTCTCCTATTTAAATATCTTTGCAAAGGATTTATATGCCAACATTGAGCCATTTTGTGATCTATATGCTTGGTCAATGCTAAAAGAAGGGTAACGATCTAATTTTTTATTGAAACAACTTGCACTTTGAAGTTAGACATCTAGGGTTCTGAGCTTGAACCTTCAGATTTGAGCTTATTTATGTTGACGTTGGCACATTATTTGGTATAGTATTTCACTTTGAAACTCACGCAAGCACGTGGATGCATGAAATATTTAACACTTTATCTCTTTGGCACTGGTGACGAGGGATTGATATTCCTCAAATAAGACAAAATGATGCCTAAAGTGTTTGAACGCTTGACTCAATAAACCTAACGTTTGTTGTTTTTGGGCACTCATTCTTATTCTTGAAGTTTGATGTCTTGGTTTCTTGTCATATTCGATTTTATTAACAGTGAATATTGGCATAAAAACTTATTTGTTATTCATGTAGGCACTTGAATGCATGAGATATCTTTTGGTGTCAATTTTCTGGTGCTAGTGACAAGGGTTTACAAATCAACCACTATGACAAGGGTTTACAAATCAACCACTGTGACAAGGGTGCACAGTGGTTGATTTGTGCTTAACTAACATATAATTGGGTAGTGCTTTAACACATTTGACATCTAGAGAAGCAAGCAAATCAATGAGCAATATTGATGGATGATTTGGTCTATAACCCCAATGACTTTACATCTTAATTATGTTTTCATTTAGAGATTTGTTATCATGGGAAACTCTTTGATATGGTTTGAATCTTAGTTTGTGTTTGCAATAATTTTTGAATACTCACAATAACACTCAATGGTACATGTCTGCAAGCAATGAGGCGGACAATATTTTCCTATGTTGGTGCACGCATACACATAGTCCATATAGTGAATAATCTCTTAGATATAAATATCAACACATGTGAGAATTCATTGAAGACGTATTAGATGGTTGCTTTTGAAGACATTTATCTAATGGAAAAATATGATAAATGTGATCACTATAATCTACTCTTGAACATTGTGGTAAAGGGAGCCTAAAAGTTGTGTACCTTTCTCTTTGAGTGTTGTGGATGCATGATATAAATCATTGTTCTCATATGTGCCTTAAATATCACCAGTGAATGACATATGTTTTTGGTTCACATTTATTGATATCACTCTGTCATCATGTGCTTTGAATGTCACTAATGAATCATTGTCCTATTTGCTTATAATTTGATCTACATATATGATGACAAGCCTGCCTTAGATGCTGGTATTTTCATGGTTTTCTAAGTATTATTGGCATGTGAGTTTTACATCGCAATTACACATTCCCACTATTGAATGATACAATACCTTATACTTCCTTGTGGGATCTTTCATTATCATATTCTACTCCAAGAAACATAGATAATGTGCTTATGTCTATATTTTTTTTGCAATGTGGAAGTAATTTATGTTGTATGAACCAATCTCATAACCTAAGCACATTCTAAACCTCTATGGTCAAGACAAGACATTAATGATACACTTGTTCATGTTAACTATGCTCTCCTAAGTGTTTTAACTATGTTGATCTCACTACAACATTAATTTAGTTTATTATCGCAAGCACATGATATCTGGCATATGCTCTCTTTCATAATGGAATGGTGTCCCAATAACAACATTTATGTTCTTAATGCACGGTGAAGAATGAATGATCTTTGAATTTCACTTGCAACATAAATCATGATATATTCTCAAGTATTATCTTGTCATTGGATGACATAATGCTTTGAGTTTCATGGTTTATCAATCAAGATCTACCTTTCAGTTCCCAAGCATAATTTTTTCATATGAATGAGCACATTGGTCTAAGAAAAACATATTTAAAGCTTGTTCCATATTGATTGTTTGATATACTTATTCACGAGAGTGGGTATTATCAAATTGGTAAAGTATTTATCGAGCCAAGTTAGAAGAGCCTCCCCTCTTCACTACACTACCTAACTTAACTTGATCTTTAGGAACACCCTCCTTAGGCTAGGAAACCCCTTCCTTAGCCTCAAAGTGAGAGGCAAGGCCACCGAGGTGATAGTGGGTGGATTTTCTAGTAGTTGCCTCTAAGCTCTCCTGCATATGGTAGGACTTTCCCTTTAGCGAGAGTTTGAGTGGTAACAGGACCCACTCATTGAATTCGGCCTCTAGGTCACCCTTAAAGAGATTTTGTCTTTTTTCTTTTCATAGCCTCTTCCATAGTGGCTACCTTAGTCTTGATTTATGTCGGAAATATGCATTGGAAATTTTTGGTTGCCTTCATGGCATCCATCTAGGCTCTTCTTATGCTCTAAGGTGTTTGTAAGGGAGGTGGATGTTTGACATAAGAGGGGGCTCCTAAATAGGAACCCTGCTTGTTGCACTTAGGGTTATACTCTTTACTTACTTGTCTCATTGGGGGAGGCTTGAATTTGATACACACAAAAGAGATTCAATTGGGATAAAATAGGTGCAAGAGACATAGATTTAGGAAACAAATAGGATAGGTGGGCTTGTGTGGACACCCCATGGGGTTGCAATTCAATGGGAGCACCTTTGTGGGCATGGAAGGGGTGTCACAGAAAGATTGGGAGTGGGTGAGATGCCAATGCTGATAGAAACACTACCAACATGTCTATAGGTATAGAGCCCCAAAGCAAATTGACAAGGTCGTCTCAACCCAAGAGAGAATAAAAGAAAAAAACCCAGAATCTTCAACTGCCAAGAACCTAGAATTTCCAATGCCAGAGGTTAATAGTACCAACACTAGAGATATTGAATATTGACACGGAGTAGTGGCTATGCAAAGTACCAGAGCCAGGGAGATGGAGACACCTAAAGAAACCATAGGCACTTCTTTCCCAAATGCTTTGAAGGATACATAATCTTTTACACGCAGACCAAGCTCCACAACATGAACAAAAAAAACTCTTGAACAAGATAATTAACCATAAAATACCATATACGAACCAATAGAATTGTGAGCCATACAAATGAATTGAAATTAGGCATAATTCCAACATCCTTGGAGTTGCCACAACCATCATCTTCTTCCACAAAATCGACATGTTTTAGCAAGAGACTAGCTATAAGAATCCCCATCCTACTTCTTGTTGTAATGTTGCTCCTTCTCATCATTCCTCCTACATCATATCTAAGACTACCTTCCACACAGGTTGAATTAACCATGCAACCCATCATTTTGTGCATGCTTCCACATTGCCTCATCTCCCAAACATGTGTGGGTGGTTCTATCAACAACCTTAAAACATGTGGGAGGCGTCTTCAAGTCGGCACATATCACATCATCTAGGTAATATATAAATAATGAAGACTACACAAACACATATTCTTAACCATAAAAACCATATATATGTGTGTGTGTGTGTGTAATTTAAAATTTTCAATGAAAATCATATAAAATATTCTATCCGTTAAAGTTTAATAAAAATATCTCTCACACATTTATATAAATTAATGGAAAATATATATAGTTTTTAAAAAATCAATGAAAATCATATATATTCAACATCATTAATGACAATAATTAAATTTATAAATTTAAATTTTTTTAAAGAATAAATATAAATTTAATGATATTAAATATATATGGTTTTCATTGAATTTTTAAAAAATATATATATTCCATTAATTTATATATATGTATATGTGAGAGATATTTTTATTGAACTTTAAAGAATGAAATATTTTATATGATTTTCATTGTATTTTTAAAGTATAAATATAAATTTAATGATTTAAAATATACTATTCCCTTTAAAAAATTTAAAGAATATATATGATCTTTCATATTTATTATATACAATCTTCATTAATTTTTTAAAGAATATATATTATTTTTATTTATATATATATATATATATATAATTCAAGGATCTTCGTAAAAAAAAATTAAAGAATATAACGGATATATATATATATATATATATATATATATATATATATATATATATATATATATATATATAAGGTTACGGTCAAGCCAGCACACCAAATTGGTGTATGAGACCTCCTTGTTTGTGGGACAAGGGACCTCCCTTCGTCCAGCGATTTGACTGGTAAAGTCTACGAAGGTATACATACCCTACCCCCCTCTGGATTTGAACCTGTGACCTCTTAAGAAGAAACACATGTTCTTAACCATTAGGCCCACTCAGGCTGTGTGTGTGTGTGTGTGTGTGTGTATAATCAATATAATTTGTATTTATTGGTGAAATTTGTAGAGTGTTGTTAAATCTTGTTAGCGTGATTGGTTTCGATGGGCCTTGTTTTGTGTAGCGATCCAAGTTCGAACCTATCGGGAGGAGACACAAAAAAATCCAGCCAGCTAAGGGTTGGTGTGGCCCAGGTTGGGTGCGATCCCCGGGTGATTTTGACTGCTTAGATGCCCCTGGGTTGCGGCTTCTTAGCCATTGGCTAGTCTTGCATGTCACGGACATACTAGCAAACAAAAAATAATTAAAAAAATTGTAGAGTGTTGAGTTATTGATGAAGGTTTTATTTTTATTGTGGTTGTTGAAACATCAAGTCCTGTTGGTTCATCACACTTCTCCTGGAATCAGTCAATCATGTAGTCAACCTACATCTGGAAACAGTCGGTCAAGCGATCAACCAAATCTCTACATCAGTTGGTCGAGTAGTCAAAAATTATGTCGGTCGGGCAGTCAAGCAGTAGTCAAAAACAGTCGAACGGTGGATCGACCAACCGAGCAATAGACTATGATTTGGATGCATGGACGGTTGGGTTGAGGACCCTTGTCGAGCCAACTAGATAGTGTGAATTTGACGGAGTCAACTCTAAAACCAATGATTATATGTGGACACAATCCTATCAATTTCAAGGAAGTTGGTTAGATCTTGAAGCTATAAATAGCAGACCCTGTGGGTCATTATTATCATAAAGAAGAAAGGTGATATCATTATTGTGTACAAGATGTCCAATATGCATTGTGATGTTCTGATCATAGTGTGTTGTGCTTAAGTGTTGTAATAGTGTCTTTATACACCACCTTTTTCTCTTCAAAATCTTATTTCCTCTTTGATTATCTACAGTAGTGCTTGTTTGTTTCGTATAAGGTTACACCCAATCTCCAATATGGTATAAGAGTCGATGGTTTGAAACCTCACTTGTTATCCACAAACCTTGTTGAGTCTAATCTATTATGTGATAGAGTCTGGGCTGGTGGTTTTCATATTTTAACTTGTGGAAACATAACTATTTTGTCTAGATAATGAAGATGGCTTCAAAGATCGATCCTGTAATTCTAAACGGATCAAATTATACAGTATGGGAACTAGACATGGAAACCATACTAAAGAGTAAAGGACTGTGGTAGTATATGAAGACTTTGATTCTAGATCTAACAGGTGATCAGGCAAAGTTCATTACTAATGGCAAGAAGAAAAAGGTTGTGGGTGTCATCACGACCTATATCTTGTGGCAGATTCATTTTCACATCAGTGGAATCAACTACTCTCATAAAGTATGCAAGAAGTTGAAATCATTGTTCAATAGAGTCGATGAAAGCCACACCATGTTGTTGGAGAAAGAGTTGATCTCTCTTGATCTTCATTCCTTTGATAAAATAAAGGGCTATTTGGCGTGTGTGAAGGAACTTAATTAAAATTGGGCGAATGTGTAAATAACTTCCTGAAGAAAGATGGACAACTCATCGATCTAGTCCTGATGAATTTGAGAACGCCATTCGACGTGTTTGTTTCGAATTTATGCACCAACTAGTAGACACACAAGGAAGATGGTAATGATTACACCTTTGAAGCTTTTTTTGGTATTTTGATCATGATCAGCATAGATTGCTTGAAGAAGGCGAGTTTGGTGCTAAACATCAAGCACACTTTCCCAAGGGAAAGGACAAGTTGAATCATAGGGAAAGAGGACAATTTGATGCCCATACACAGATACCTGGATGTGTTGACCAAAAACATAAAGGGCAAACATATGCACTCCATCAAAGTCAAAAGAAGGTGACATGTTAGTACTTTGGAAAGACTAGACATGTGGAGAAGGTATATTATAGGAAGAGAGATGATTTAGAGGAGAACGTTAAATGCCTTGAAGGAAATGTGTTCGTTGTTCACCAAAACGTTGATAATTTCACTTTCCAAATCAGAATTTCTCAAGCCTTGTTGTCTCATTCTGCACAGAACGAATGGGTAGTCAACTCTAGGTGCACTCATCATAAGGATAAGGATGCTTCCTTGTTCATGTCCTTGGATGAAGCCGAGGAGAGGACTATTTATGTTGCCAATGATTTTTCTCTCAATATTGTTGGTTAGGATGATGTTTCTTGTCGACATCAGAGATTTTCCAACGTTTATCATGTGCCAAATCCCAAAGCCAATTTGTTGTTTGTTGCTCAATTAACACAGACATGTAAGATTGTGGAGTTTTGGCCAGATCAGTTCTTTGTTCAAGATTTGAAGAAAGGACAGTCGATTGTTGTTGGAGGGTTTCTTGACTCAAAGTACAGTATGTATAAATTATGTGACACGACTCGACCTAACACCGAACCGACTAATATTGTTTCTCACACTGATCAGCAAAGTCAAACTTGGCATGAATGACTCAAACACTTGAATTTTCAAAGTCTATAGTCGATGGAAACTCAAAATATGGTTGCTAGTCTACCAAAAGTGTGTCCCCCTGAAGGAGATTGTAAAGGTCATGTGCTTGGCAAGCAATATTAGGCACTTTTTTACTCTAGCAAAGTGTGGCGAGCACAAAATCTCCTGGAGTTGGTTCATAGTGATATATGTTGCATCAATTTACCTTCCCTAGTAGGTGCAAGATATATCTTGACTTTCATTAATGATCTCTCTCATTTCACTTGGGTTTATTTTCTAAAGAATACGTATCTTGTCTTTGAAAAGTTCAAAGAATTCAGAGCCTTTATTGAAAAGCAATGTGGTCGACCCTTCAAGTGCCTAAGATCAGACAATGATAGTGAGTATGTGAATGGACCTTTTTAAGAATACCTTATTTGAGTTGGTATTGACTGACAGTGCTAGGTTCCTCACACTCCTCAGCAAAATGGCGTCGTAGAATGCAAGAATCGTACATTAGTCAAAATGGCTAGATGTCATTTGCAAGTTAAATATCTACCTTCTTGCTTCTAGGTTGAAGTTATATATTATGCAAATTATCTACTGAATCGCATCTCGACTAAAGTTTTTCCTTTCATGACTCAGGTCGAATGATGGTGTGGAAAGAAGCCTCCAGTCAACCACCTCTTTGTGTTTGGATGTGTTGCCTAGGCTCATATTTTTTATGATTGCATAAAGAAGTTGGATGCAAAGAGTCATGCTTGCATCATTATGGGAAACTTTGAATATTCTAAGGCTTATTAACTGTTTGACCATGTCGAATGACGAATCATTATCAGAAGAAATGTATGGTTTTATGAGAAGTGTTTTGGCATCAAATTGTTGAATGCCTCCTTTGGATTGCTACAGGATGATTCCTTTTATGTTATTTTTTACTATGGTTCTCCTATTTTCTTTTTCATTCCTTCGAATGGACAATCAAACTTTGTTATTGTTTAAACTAGATTGTCGACCTTTGATTCGATTAGTTTGTCGATATCTGTTTCGACTAGTCCACCATCTTTTTTGATTAAAATTGTTCTGACTCTTGATCGACCTTATATCATGAACAACATTTCACCCCTTTCTTGTCTACCTAGATGGGTTTCCAAGACAATTGAGTTGTTGGACCTGATGGTGGTGATATTTCATCTGGAAGACAAACTCGAAGTCAAAAGAAACATGCCAACATTACATTGATGAATGGTGTACTTGAAAATTTTGATCCTATTACCTACTCGGATTCCTAAGGACGACCTAAATGGGAATAGGATATGCAGACAGAAATTGATTCTTTGTCTAAGAATCACACTTGGGATTTAGTTCCTTGACTGCAAGGAAATAATGTTATGAAGTGTTGATGGGTCTACAGGACCAAATTTACCTCTTAAAATGTTGTTGAGAGACAGAAAGCTCACTTGGTTGTGAAGGGATTTTCTCAACAAGAAGGCATTAACTACACGAAGAGCTTTGTTCCTGTTGAAAAGATGAACTCTGTTCAAATGATTCTTTCACTTGCTGCTCGATTTGGATGGAAAATCAATCAGATGGATGTGAAGAGTGCTTATCTTCATGGAGACCTCTCTGAAGAAATTTCCATGGAACAACCTCCTAGTTTTGTGATAGATTATAATATGGTTTGTCGACTCAAGAAGTCTCTTTATGGTTTGAAGCAACCTTCCCGAGCTTGGTATGCTAAGATCGATAGTTTCTATCTTCTACTTGGTTTCAAATGTTGTGAATCTAATCATAGCCTATATGTACTCCATACCACTAGAGACACTTTGATTGTTGTTGTATATGTTGATGACCTTGTTATTATTGACAATAACACTATTCTCATTCTTAGATTAAATAAACAACTTGATGACTCCTTTGACATGATAGATATTGGTACTCTGCATTATTGTTTGAGTCTTCAAGTATTACCATTATGTGATGGTTTTTTCATTTCTCAATCTAAATATGTACTGGATCTTTTGACATGTTTTAAGATGGAATATTGTAAGCCATGTGTTACTCATTTTCAATCTGGATTCAAGCTCACCAAAACTTGTCAAACTCCTAAAGTTGATGGTACTCTTCATCGACAACTAGTTGGAAGTCTTATTTATCTTACTCATAGTTGACCACACATTTCCTTTTTTGTTAGTGTGGTTTATAGGTTTATGCAGAACCCCAGAGAAAGCCACTAGAAAGCAGTCAACAAATTGTCCATTATCTCAAGGGTACCACTCGTTTTGGTATCAAGTATTGTCGAAGTTTAGATTCATTGGTCGTCTTCACCGACTCCGATTAGGCTAGCGACAGTGATGATCAAAAGTCCACTTATAGCTATGTATTTTTCTTCAGCACTAGACCTTTGGTGTTGTCATGCAAAAAATAGAAGGTAGTCTCCTTATCGACTACAGAAGAAAAATACCGTGGTGTCGTTCATGCAGGTACATAGGCAATTTGGATCCACCAACTTCTGGGTGAACTTGGCTTTCATGTTCAGACCTCAACTACAATCTACTATGACAATCAAAGTGTCATTTAAGTTGTTGACAATCATGTTACCCACAATAAGGTGAAGCATGTTGAGTTCTATGCTCACTATTTGAGACAATTGTTTCATGGGAACATTCTCTCTCTTGAATATTGCAGAATAGATGATTAGGTTGTTGTTATCTTCACTAATATTTTATCTGAAGATAGATTTATCAAGCTCCATATGATGCTTGGGCTTCAGGAAGCTACAATTATCGGGGCGTGTCATGCTGACGTAATTTCACCTCCTGAATCTCCAGAGTTGTGTGTTGATGGGGGGATGTTGGAACATCAAGTCAAGATGGTTCGTCACACTTCTCCCAGAATCAATCGGTCGGGTAGTCAATGTACATCCAGAAACAATTGGTTGAGTGATTGACCAGATCTCTACATTAGTCAGTTGAGTAGTCGACAAGTTTGTCGGTCAGACAATCAACCAACAATCGGAGACAGACGGTTGGTTGATCGACCAACCGAGAAATCAAATACGATTTGGATGCATGGACAGTCGGTTCAAGAACCTTTGTCGAGCCGATTAGACAGTACGGATTTGACATAGTCAACTCTAACAACCGATGGTTATAAGTGGACTAGATCCTCTCAATTTCAAGGAAGTTGGTTAGATCTAGAAGCTATAAATAGCAGACCCTATGGGTCATTATTATCATAAAGAAGAAAGGAAATATCATTGTTGTGTACAAGATGTCCAATCTGCATTGTGATGTTCTGATCATAGTGCGTTGTGCTTAAGTGTTGTAACAATGTCTTTAGACATCACCTTTTTCTCTTCGAAATTATAAGTTTTAAACTTGTGAAGTAAAGCAATGCATACATATTCTTAAGCAAAATAGAAATTAATCAATGGCTCATACACACAGTACTCAAAGTTTTACGCTGGAAACCCTTAACCAAGAGAAAACCAACCTTATTTGGTGCCACACCTCTCAACTCTTCATTGTATTAATTTCACCATTCACAATAAAATATATACAATAATTTATGTATTTCGCAGCTATCAAAACCCTAATCCCTTAATCTAGGATTAATTTAGAAAACCACTAAAAATAGTTAAAAATGCTAAAATAACAAAAACCGCCCAAAAACAAAATGGGGCCCTACCTTGAACTCTTTGCATAACCAGGGGGGCAATCCTAGCCCCCCCACAAAGAGAAATAGGTGATGGGATCATCAGACAGAGTCGTCAAATCTGACACACACACCCCCACACACATGAAAAGAATATAACACATATCCAACATTCTCCCACTTGTTGTTTTCTTTGCATATAGGGGGTCCGAAGATTACATAGTCAACAATCCATGGCAGTAATTCCCAATGTTTCTCTACACTGGGAGAACTTCTCGGTGCTCACATACTCTGTCAATGAATCTGCAACATTCTTCAAAGTGTCAACCTTCTCCAACAACACCTTCTTGTCTTCAACCATGTCTCTTACAAAGTGATATTGGACATCAATATGCTTTGTATTTGAATGATAAGTTGGGTTCTTTTCTAGGAAGATTGCACTCTGACTATCGCAATGTAATCTTATTTCTTGTTGTACCAACCCAATATCTGAACATAATATCTATAACCATATCGCTTCCTTGCTTGCATGCATGGTTGCCATGTATTCAATTTCTATAATTGAGAGTGGCACTACAGCCTGTCTTTTTCTCATCCAACTGATTGCTCCTCCAAATAGGATAAACACATACCCACTTATAGATCTTCTGCAATCCAGATCTCTAGCCCAGTCTGCATCAACAAACCCATGTATGTCCAAGACACCATCCAATCCTATTTTTCCTTGGAATCACAATCCATATCTAGAAGTGCCACGCGAATACCCAAAAACTCTCTTTATTTCCTTCCCTGGTTTTGACATATACCTTCTAAAAAATCCCACTACATGTGTAATGTTTGGTCTAGAACAAAATGTTGCATACATCAAGCTGCCAACTGCACTTGCATATGGAACATGGGACATGTCCTCTTCCTCTTCTTGTGTCTTGGAACACTGATCTACAAATAACTTTACACCTACATGAACAAGAACCTTGACCGGTTTACTTTCTTGCATAGTAAACCTCTATAATATTGTCTCAACATATTTTCTCTAATTCAACCAGAGTTTCCTATTTGCACGATCTCTTTTAATCTCCATTCTCGGGATGAAGTTAGCAGCACTGAGATCCTTCATGTCAAATTTGGAGGATAGTTGTGATTTAACCTCCTTGATAACATCCTCGTTATTTCCTACCGACAACATGTCATCATCATACAACACTACATAAATGAAGTGATTACCAACCTGCTTGGAATATACATAGTGATCAGCCATGCTTCTCACAAATCCCAGTCCAAGGATGTATGTGTCAAACTTTTGGTACCACATCCTAGGTGATTGTTTCACACCATATAATGACTTCTTTAACTTATAGACCAACTATTTCTTTCCCTTCACTACAAAACCTTCTGGCTGCTTCATGTAGATTTCTTCTTCCAGATCCCCATGTATGAATGATGTCTTCACATCCATCTGTTCTACTTCAAAATCAAAAGCAGTAGCAACAAATAAAATAAATCTAATAGAAGTTAACTTGGCAATAGGAGAAAATTTTTCACTAAAGTCAATTCCCTCTACTTGGGAATAACCTTTTGCTACTAACTGAGCTTTGTATTTCTCCACGTTTCCTTTTGCATTCAACTTCTTATTAAACACCCGTTTGTTGCCAATGACCTTTCTTCCATTGGTGATTGCCATGCCCGATTCTTATCCAAGGCATCCATCTCTTCAATCATGGCCTTCTTCCAAAGTTTATTATCCTCTAAATTCACTGCTTTCCTAAAAGTTATGGGATAATCATCAATAATAGATAAAGTAAAATTAGCATTGAAATCAGGTGGACTATACCTTTCTAGTTGCCTTATTTCCCTCATTGATCTCCTCAATACTTGAGTCTGAGGTTCTTCTTTCCTTGGTAGGAATTTCTATTTGTGAACATCTTTAACATCTCTAAAAAAAAATCCTTGTTGTAAACAATCTTCTTAGTTTTTGGGTTCCAAAGCTTATAACCTTTCATACCATCTTTATAACCCATAAAGATACACTTTTCAACTTTATTATCCAACTTACTCCTATTTTCCTTTTGAACGTGTACATAAGCATCACAACCAAACACTCATAGATGTTCAAGAGAGATTTACTTACCAGTCAATACCTCATGCAGAGATTTTTCCACCAACACTGATGAGGGTGATCTATTTACCAGGTAACATGCAGTACCCACTACCTCTGCCCAGAATTCTTGTCCTAACCCGACAACACTAAGGATGCTCCTTGTTTTTTCCATCAACCTCATGTTCATCCTTTCTACAACCACATTATGTTGAGGTGTGTATGGAGTAGTTTTCTTCCTTGCTATACCGCACTTCTTACAGAACTCTTTGAATTCATTTCCACATAATTCTCCACCATTATCTTTCCTCAACACCTTTATTTTCTTCTCTGTCTAATTTTCTACCAGAGCCTTAAACTCTTTAAATTTATCAAATACCTCATATTTCTTCCTAAGAAAATAAATCCATGTGTTTCTTGAGAAATCATCTATGAAAGAAACATAATACAGAGATTCACCTAGTGATGGAACATGCACAACTGCGAACACATTAATGTGTATCAACTCTAAGATCCCCTTTTCTCTTGTAGCACGAGATGGGAATCTTACTTGATTGTGTTTGCCATATATGTAATGTTCACAAAAATCAAAATCCAACGTGCAATTAGACATACCTTCAACTGTACCTTTATCGCGTAGTGTTCTAAGGCCCTTTTCTCAAATATATCCCAGTCTTTGATGCCACAACATGGTCTTCTTTCTAGGGATAGTATGGATCATATCTTCTGTATTTCTCTGCTCAGGGGAAAAGAACTGTTACACCCATCAGTATAAGTGCTTCCCAATAACTTGTACATAGTTCCACACCGAACTCCCCTCATCAACACCATTGGTCCTCGTACCATCTTGTCAGTGATGTAATACCCCAGTTTTGAGTCCCCGTACTAATAATGTATTTTGTTATTTTATGAAAGGCCATAGTGCCCAAACCATTAAAAGAGGTTGCAGTGCCTATGAAATGTAATGTTGTGATCATTAATAATAATAAAATACATCGATGGTCGCTAGACGGACAAGGACGCGAGTTATAGGGGGCTATGATTCCACAAAAGAGGGGGGGATAAAGGGGCTAAGTATTTTATTATTATTTTATTTACCCATATTTGTTTTAATTGAGAGAAGTGATTACATGAGCTTCTTGGGGAAGGCCATGTGGTTCTTGATTTCCAAGTAAGTATATAAACCCATCATTCTTCTCCATTCATTCTTTCACTCTTTCATTCATTGTTTCTCATTTATCATTCCTCGTTCATTCTTGTTCTTGGATTGGCACATGGGAGTGAATTCTTGAGGAAGAAGCCATTGCTTCCTGGCTGTAGTAATGACTTGTGTATTACAACCATGAATTAATGCATGCATACATGAGATGCATCAACATGTGTTAAGTTTGTTCACAACTGCGAATCATGAGAGTCCCAGCATGGAGATTCTTGACCAAATGCACTGGAGCCTTAGAAAGAAGTGGACATCCTTAGGAACTATGTGGATGTTATAGCAAGATTTGCCTCACCCTATGCAATCTTGCACAGAGGGCCTTTTTCCATTTCCCTATGTAGACTTATCATCCCCGTTTGATAAATCTAGAGACAAAAATACATATTTTCCACATGTACACACCTTGCCTACTATACAACATGCGTATAAGCAGGCTGCTACACTACAGCCCACATACATCGGGATTTGTGCTGAAAAATAAAAATTAAATGTTGGGTTTCCATGTCACGATAGGAGATCCCTAATCCTTGGCCTTCCATATAATGGAAACTTTCTGACTCGACCCTTAAGTTCCATTTGAAGGCTATAAATGGGACAATTTCGAGCTATGGAAAAGGAGAAGAAAGAATTCAACTCTGAGAGCAAAGTTACTCTGGAGAAATTATTACGTCATATTGAGTCTTCATATAGAATTGTGAGCCATAAAAATGAATTGAAATTAGGCCTAATTCCAACATCCTTGGAGCTGCCACAACCACCATCTTCTTCCACAAAATCGACATGTTTTAGCAAGAGACTAGCTATAAGAATCCCCATCCTACTTCTTGTTGTAATGTTGCTCCTTCTCATAATTCCTCCTACATCATATCTAAGACTACCTTCCACACAGGTTGAATTAACCATGAAACCCATCATTTTGTGCATGCTTCCACATTGCCTCATCTCCCAAACATGTGTGGGTGGTTCTATCAACAACCTTAAAACATGTGGGAGGTGTCTTCAAGTCGGCACATATCACATTATCTGGATAATATATAAATAATGAAGACCACACAAACACACATTCTTAACTATAAAAACTATATATATATATATATATATATATATATATATATATATATATATATATATATATATATATATATAATTTAAAATTTTCAATGAAAATCATATAAAATATTCCATCCGTTAAAGTTCAATAAAAATATCTCACACACATTTATATAAATTAATGGAAAAGATATATAGTTTTTAAAAAATCAATGAAAATCATATATATTCAACATCATTAATGACAATAATTAAATTTATAAATTTAATTTTTTTTAAAGAATAAATATAAATTTAATGATGTTAAATATATATGGTTTTCATTGAATTTTTAAAATATATATATATTCCAATAATTTATATATATGTATATGTGAGAGATATTTTTATTGAACTTTAAAGAATGAAATATTTTATATGATTTTTATTGAATTTTTAAAGTATAAATATAAATTTAATGATTTAAAATATATGATTTTCTTTAAAAATTTAAGTATAAATATAAATTTAATGATTTAAAGTATACGATTCCCTTTTAAAAATTTAAAGAATATATATGATCTTCCATATTTATTATATATAATCTTCATTAAAAAATTTAAAGAATATATATGATCTTCCATATTTATTATATATAATCTTCATTAAAAAATTTAAAGAATATATATGATTTTTATTTTTAATATATATATATATATATATATATATATATATATATATATATAATTTTTATTTATTGCTGAAAATTGTAGAGTGTTGTTAAATCTTGTTAGCGTGATTGGTTTCGATGGGCCTTGTTTTGTGTAGCGACCCAAGTTCGAACTTGTCGGGAGGAGACACCAAAAAATCCAGCCAGCTAAGGGTTGGTGTGGCCCAAGTTGGGTGCGATCCCCTAGTGATTTTGACTACTTAGATGCCCCTGGGTAGCGGTTTCTTAGCCATTGGCTAGTCTTACAGGTCACGGACATACTAGCAAACAAAAAATAATTAAAAAAATTGTAGAGTGTTGAGTTATTGATGAAGGTTTTATTTTTATTGTGGTTGTTGAAACATTAAGTCATGATGGTTCATCACACTTCTCCTGGAATCAATCAATCATGTAGTCAACCTACATCTGGAAACAGTCGGTCAAGCGATCAACCAAATCTCTACATCACTTGGTCGAGTAGTAAAAAATTATGTCGGTCGGACAGTCAAGCAGTAATCGAAGACAGTCGATCGGTGGATTGACCAACCAAGCAATCAACTATGATTTGGATGCATGGACGGTTGGGTTGAGGACCCTTCTCGAGAAAACTAGATAGTGTGGATTTGACAGAGTCAACTATAAAACCAATGATTATATGTAGACACAATCCTCTCGATTTCAAGGAAGTTGGTTAGATCTTGAAGCTATAAATAGCAGACCCTGTGGGTCATTATTATCATAAAGAAGAAAGGTGATATCATTGTTGTGTACAAGATGTCCAATATGCATTGTGATGTTCTCATCATAGTGTGTTGTGCTTAAGTGTTGTAATAGTGTCTTTAGACACCACCTTTTGCTCTTCGAAATCTTGTTTCCTCTTTGATTATCTACAGTAGTGCTTGTTTGTTTCGTATAAGGTTACACCCAATCTCCATATGTTATAAGAGTCGATGGTTTGAAACCTCGCTTGTTATCCACAAACCTTGTTGAGTCTAATCTATTGTGTGATTGAGTCTGGGCTGGTGGTTTTCATATTGTAACTTGTGGAAACATAACTATTTTGTCTAGATGATGAAGATGGCTTCAAAGATCGATCCTGTAATTCTAAACGGATCAAATTATACAGTATGGGCACTAGACATGGAAACCATACTAAAGAGTAAAGGACTGTGGTAGTATATGAAGACTCTGATTCTAGATCCAACAAGTGATCAGGCAAATTTCATTACTAATGGCAAGAAGGACAAGGTTGTGGGTGTCATCACGACCTATATCTTGTGGCAGATTCATTTTCACATCTGTGGAATCAACTACTCGCATCAAGTATGGAAGAAGTTGAAGTCATTGTTCGATAGAGTTGATGAAAGTCCATGTTGTTGGAGAAAGAGTTGATCTCTCTTGATCTTCATTCCTTTGACAAAATAAAGGGTTATTTGGCGTGTGTGAAGGAACTTCAATTAAAATTGGGCGAATGTGTAAATAACTTCCTGAAGAAAGATGGACAATTCATCGATCTGGTCATGATGAACGTCATTCGACGTGTGTGCTTCGAATTTATGCACCAACTAGTAGACACACAAGGAAGATGGTAATGATTACACCTTTGACCACACATTTCCTTTTTCGTTAGTGTGGTTTCTAGGTTTATGCAGAACCCCAGAGAAAGCCACTAGAAAGCAGTCAACAAATTGTCCATTATCTCAAGGGTACCACTCGTTTTGGTATCAAGTATTGTTGAAGTTCAGATTCATTGGTCGTCTTCACCGACTTCAATTAGGTTGGTGACAGTGATGATCAAAAGTCCACTTCTAGCTATGTATTTTGCTTCAGCACTAGACCTTTGGTGTTGTCATGCAAAAAATAGAAGGTAGTATCCTTATCGACTACAGAAGAAAAATATCATGGTGTCGTTCATGCAGGTACAGAGGCAATTTGGATCCACCAACTTCTGGGTGAACTTGGCTTTCATGTTCAAACCTCAACTACAATCTACTATGACAATCAAAGTGTCATTCAAGTTGTTGACAATCATGTTACCCACAATAAGATGAAGCATGTTGAGTTCTATGCTCACTATTTGAGACAGTTGTTTCATGGGAACATTCTCTCTCTTGAATATTGCAGAATAGATGATTAGGTTGTTGTTATCTTCACTAATCTTTTATCTGAAGATAGATTTATCAAGCTCTGTATGATGCTTGGGCTTCAGGAAGCTACAATTATCGGGGCGTCTCGTGTTGACGTAATTTCACCTCCTGAATCTCCAGAGTTGTGTGTTGATGGGGGAGTGTTGGAACATCAAGTCAAGATGGTTCGTCACACTTCTCCCAGAATCAATCGGTCGGGTAGTCAATGTACATCCTGAAACAATTGGTTGAGTGATTGACCAGATCTCTACATTAGTCGATTGAGTAGTCGACAAGTTTGTCGTTCAGACAGACAACCAACAATCAGAGACAAACGGTTGGTGGATCGACCAACTGAGCAATCGACTACGATTTGGATGCATGGACAGTTGGTTCAAGAACCCTTGTCGAGCTGACTAGACAGTGCGGATTTGACATAGTCAACTCTAACAACCGATTGTTATAACTGGACAAGATCCTCTCAATTCCAAGGAAGTTGGTTAGATCTAGAAGCTATAAATAGCAGACCCTATGGGTCATTATTATCATAAAGAAGAAAGGAAATATCATTGTTTTGTACAAAATGTCCAATCTGCATTGTGATGTTCTGATCACAGTGTGTTGTGCTTAAGTGTTGTAACAATGTCTTTAGACATCACCTTTTTCTCTTCGAAATTGTAAGTTTTAAACTTGTGAAGTAAAATAATGCATACATATTCTTAAGCAAAATAGAAATTAATCAATGGCTCATACAGACAGTACTCAAAGATTTACGCTGGAAACCCTTAACCGAGAGAAAACCAACCTTCTTTGGTGCCACACCTCTCAACTCTTCATTGTATTAATTTCACCATTCACAATAAAATATATACAATAATTTATGTATTTCGCAGCTATCAAAACCCTAATCCCTTAATCTAGGATTAATTTAGAAAACCACTAAAAATAGTTAAAAATGCTAAAATAACAAAAACCGCCCAAAAACAAAATGGGGCCCTACCTCGAACTCTTTGCATAACCAGGGGGGCAATCCTAGCCCCCCCACAAAGAGAAATAGGTGATGGGATCGTCAGAAAGAGTCGTCAAATCTAACACACACACCCACACACATGCAAAGAATATAATACCTATCCAACATTCTCCCACTTGTTGTTTTCTTTGCATATAGGGGGTCAGAAGATTACATAGTCAACAATCCATGGCAGTGATTCCCATTGTTTCTCTACACTGTGAGAACTTCTCGGTGCTCACATACTCTGTCAATGAATCTGCAACATTCTTCAAAGTGTCAACCTTCTCCAACAACACCTTCTTGTCTTCAGCCATTTCTCTTACAAAGTGATATTGGACATCAATATGCTTCGTATTTGAATGATAAGTTGGGTTCTTTTCCAAGAAGATTTCACTCTGACTATCGCAATGTAATCTTATTTCTTGTTGTACCAACCCAATATCTGAACATAATATCTATAACCATACATCTTCCGTGCTTGCATGCATGGTTTCCATGTATTCAATTTATATAGTTGAGAGTGCCACTACAACCTGTCTTTTTCTCATCCAACTGATTGCTCCTCCAAATAGGATAAACACATACCCACTTGTAGATCTTATGCAATCCAGATCTTTAGCCCAGTCTGCATCAACAAACCCATTTATGTCCAAGACACCATCCAATCCTGTTTTTCCTTGGAATCACAATCCATATCTAGAAGTGCCACGCAAATACCCGAAAACTCTCTTTGCTTTTGTCCAATGTTCCTTCCCTGGTTTTGACATATACCTTCTAAAAACTCCCACTACATGTGTAATGTTTGGTCTAGTACAAACATTTGCATACATCAAGCTTTTAACCGCACTAGCATATGGAACATGGGACATCTCCTCTTCCTCTTCTTATGTCTTGGGACACTGATCTACAAATAACTTTACACCTACATGAACAGGAACCTTGATCGGTTTACTTTCTTGCATATTAAACCTCTATAATATTGTCTCAACATATTTTCTCTAATTCAACCAGAGTTTCCTATTTGCACGATCTCTTTTAATCTCCATTCCCAAGATGAAGTTAGCAGCACTGAGATCCTTCATGTCAAATTTGGAGGATAGTTGTGATTTAACCTCCTTGATAACATCCTCGTTATTTCCTATCGATAACATGTCATCATCATACAACACTACATAAATGACGTGATTACCAACCTGCTTGGAATATACAAAGTGATCAGCCATGCTTCTCACAAATCTCGGTCCAAGGATGTATGTGTCAAACTTTTGGTACCACATCCTAGGTGATTGTTTCAGACCATACAATGACTTCTTTAACTTATAGACCAACTATTTCTTTCCCTTCACTACAAAACCTTATGGTTGCTTTAAGTAGATTTCTTCTTCCAAATCCCCATGTATGAATGATGTCTTCACATCCATCTGTTCTACTTCAAAATCAAAAGCAGTAGCAACAAATAAAATAAATCTAATAGAAGTTAACTTGGCAATAGGAGAAATTTTTTCACTAAAGTCAATTCCCTATACCTGGGAATAACCTTTTGCTACTAACCGAGCTTTGTATTTCTCCACTTTTCCTTTTGCATTCAACTTCTTATTAAACACCCATTTTTTGCCAATAACCTTTCTTCCATTGGTGATTGCCATGCCCGATTCTTATCCAAGGCATCCATCTCTTCAATCATGGCCTTCTTCCAAAGTTTGTTATCCTCTAAATTCACTGCTTCCCTAAAAGTTATGGGATAATCATCAGTAATATATAAAGTAAAATTAGCACGGAAATCAGGTGGACTATACCTTTCTGGTTGCCTTATTTCCCTCATTGATCTCCTCAATACTTGAGTCTGAGGTTCTTCTTGCCTTGGTAGGAATTTATATTTGTGAACATCTTTAACATCTATATAAAAACATCCTGGTTGTAAACAATCTTCTTAGTTTCTGGGTTCCAAAGCTTATAACCTTTCATACCATCTTTATAACCCATAGAGATACACTTTTCAACTTTATTATCCAACTTACTCCTATTTTCCTTTTGAACGTGTACATAAGCATCACAACCAAACACTCTAAGATGTTCAAGAGAGAGTTACTTACCAGTAAATACCTAATGCAAAGTTTTTTCCACCAACACTGATGAGGGTGATCTATTTACCAGGTAACATGCAGTACCCACTACCTCTGCCCAAAATTCTTGTCCTAACCCGACAACATTAAGGATGCTCCTTGTTTTTACATCAACCTCTTGTTCATCCTTTCTACAACCACATTATGTTGAGGTGTGTATGGAGTAGTTTTCTTCCTTTCTATACCGCACTTCTTACAGAACTCTTCGAATTCATTCCCACATAATTCTCCACCATTATCTTTCCTCAACACCTTTATTTTCTCCTCTGTCTAATTTTCTACCAGAGCCTTAAACTCTTTAAATTTATCAAATACTTCATATTTCTTCCTAAGAAAATAAATCCATGTGTTCCTTGAAAAATCATCTATGAAAGAAACATAATATAGAGATTCACCTAGTGATGGAACATGCACAACTGCGAACACATTAATGTGTATCAACTCTAAGATCCCCTTTTCTCTTGTAGCACGAGATGGGAATCTTACTTGATTGTGTTTACCATATATGCAATGTTCACAAAAATCAAAATCCAATGTGCAATTAGACATACCTTCGACTATACCTTTATCGCGTAGTGTTCGAAGGCCCTTTTCTCGAATATATCCCAGTCTTTGATGCCACAACATGGTCTTCTTTCCAGGGATAGTATGGATCATATCTTCTTTATTTCTCTGCTCAGGGGCAAAGAACTATTACACCCATCAGTATAAGTGATTCCCAATAACTTGTACATAGTTCCACACAGAACTCCCCTCATCAACACCATTGGTCCTCGTACCATCTTGCCAGTGATGTAATACCCCAGTTTTGAGTCCTTGTACTAATAATGTATTTTGTTATTTTATGAAAGGCCATAGTGCCCAAACAATTAAAAGAGGTTGTAGTGCCTATGAAATGTAATGTTGTGATCATTAATAATAATAAAATACATCGATGGTTGCTAGACGGACAAGGACACAAGTTATAGGGGGATATGATTCCACAAAAAGAGGGGGGGATAAAGGGGCTAAGTATTTTATTATTATTTTATTTACCCATATTTGTTTTAATTGAGAGAAGTGGTTACATGAGCTTCTTGGGGAAGGCCATGTGGTTCTTGATTTCCAAGTAAGTATATAAACCCATCATTCTTCTCCATTCATTCTTTCACTCTTTCATTCATTGTTTCTCATTTATCATTCCTGGTTCATTCTTGTTCTTGGATTGGCACATGGGGGTGAATTCTTGAGGAAGAAGTCATTGCTTCCTGGCTGTAGTAATGACTTGTGTATTCCAACCATGAATTAATCCATGCATACATGAGATGCATCGACATGTGTTAAGTTTGTTCACAACTGTGAATCATGAGAGTCCCAGCATGGAGATTCTTGACTAAATGCATTGGAGCCTTAGAAAGAAGTGGACTTCCTTAGGAACTATGTGGATGTTATAGCAAGATTTGCCTCACCCTATGCAATCTTGCATAGAGGGCCTTTTTCCATTTCCCTATGCAGACTTATCATCCCCGTTTGATAAATCTAGAGACAAAAATACGTATGTTTCCACATGTACACCCCTTGCCTACTATACAGCATGTGTATAAGCAGGCTTCTACACTACAACCCACGTACATCGGGATTTGTGCCAAAAAATAAAAATTAAATGTCGAGTTTCCATGTCACGATAGGAGATCCCTAATCCTTGGCCTTCCATATAATGGAAACTTTCTGACTCGACCATTAAGTTCCATTTGAAGGCTATAAATGGGAAAATTTCGAGCTATGGAAAAGGAGAAGAAAGAATTCAACTTTGAGAGAAAAGTTACTCTGGAGAAATGATTGCTTCATATTGAGTCTGCATCCCTTTGTCTTGTAAGTCTGAACACAGTGTTCAGCCCCCAATCTCTTCCCTTATTGATGGATAACCTCATTGTCTCCCTTCTATGAGCTTGCCTTTGGTGGAGGATTGAAGTGGTGGAGGCCCAGCTGGAAGGAACTTGGTTTCTTGGTTCTGAACCGTGCTGACACGGAAGTCTGTAATGTTTTCAATTTTGATGATCATTTATTAATAGAAATACTCCTTTCCCATCCAATTGATATCGTGCAAATATATGATTATTATCCATGGGTGTATTTGTTATGTTTATTAATGGATTATGTTATCTAATGTGCTAACCTTTTATGTTATCATTGTATGCTTGCTCTGCTAGTTTGTTGAGAACTTGTTGCAAGTATAAAGTTTTGGGTCAAAGTGCTCAACGGTGGAACATCATTGAACATCTCGACGAGGTAGGCCTCTTTCTTATCTAGCTTGCACATTGGTTTATATAACATGTATTTTGGATTGAGTTGATTTCTGCAGTCATATCTGTCTATTGTGGTTCACCCTAGCCATAGAGAGTTTTTCCCTTGTAACAGAAATGGCAAACATACTGGGGGATTATCTTCTTTCTAAGGGTTTGGAGTACTTTTTCTCCCTACATTTCTCTCGTTCCTTTTTGTTTCTTGTCGTAACCTTGCTTAACAGTTCTTGTTCACTCCAGATCTGAGTTTTCAGCCTTCCTCCCTTGCCTAGCCTTGTTTTGAAGCATATACGCAAAATTTTCCTTGACAGTCGCGTACATACGTTGGTTGTCTCACTACAAGATGCATATAGACTCTCTGTTTTCCTGAACAATTGTGTACACCTTGTTTCCTTGCCTGTTTTCTTGGTCTGGTGTTTGTTGGGTGGGATTTAATGTTTGTTGAGCCTTCTTATGTCTCTATAGTGCCTGTTAAGCGTCTCTAGGATGACAGGAAACCCTCTTTTGGTTGAATTTATGGGCAGAGTCTTTCTCATCATCTTTTCATTTTTCATTGTCCTTTTACATTGGGTTGGGTTCTTTGTTGCTTGGTATTCTGCTTGAGTTATTTCTTTCTATACACAGTAGAATTTATATATCAAGTTGCTTATTAGTCAATGCATTTTCTTTTTTAGTATATTGAAAATACAAAAAAATAGGCATTTTGCATTGCTTGGCATTTTTTTCTTCTGAGTCCTTATCATTAGCTTAGTGCATTTAGTGAAAGATTGCATTTTTACTTCAGAATTGTAGAGTTGAAATTGAAAATTGCATTGTTTTTTAGAAGCATATCATTCATCGAAAGTTAAAGTTAGGACTTTGCATTATATTCATATTTACTTTTCTTGCAGAGTCATAACATCATGAGTTTCAATACCATACCTTTTTGAATAATCATGGCCAATAAAATTTACGCTATAATTTAAAATTGATTAGTCACGATTTGATTTTCTAGGGTGTACAAACTAGTCTAGGATTTAGTGCCTTGGAATAGGATTTTGTGAGTAAACTTATCCAAGGCAATTAAATCAACATATGTGTTTGAGACAGGGAGTTGAGAAGTCCATTGTATAATTGGTAAGATCAAGAGGCTCCGCTCACACCGGAGTTAATCATGAGGTCTCGCGAAGTTGGTTGAAGGGATATCCCCTTGATACCTTCCTAGCGTCAGAGATATTTCTGTGGATCTATTTGTATCTAGGGATATTGGTAGTGCCCTTACCTCTGTGAGAGGTGGTGCTTTCAAGGTTTCAGGCTTTGATACCCTGCCCATACAGTGGTCCGGACTTACGACTGCTCACCTGTGCATTGGTTATATAATAGTTTATTAGTTGCTTGACTTAGGCATCTCATAGGTTACTTGTCGGGGTTATTCTGCAGGTACCCTGGGTCAGATAAGGGTCGGACAACACACAACCTTTATGGAGGATTACCTCTCTGGGGGGGTCTGATCGACTGGTTGTTAATCCCACGAGAGCCCTTATAACTGATTTTTTTACCTCCGATATTTAGCAAGGAGTCTCAGACCCCTCTTGGGCGAGACATACCATCTTTAGGGAGGGAGGCCACTCAGCCACTTTATCCCATTTGCATGCATATTGGTCATTTGACTTTTGGTGTGCTCTTTGATTACTAGTTGACCTTAGGAGTCTTTACTAAGTTTTCATTATCATGGATAGTGGAGTTCCTTTTGCTCCCTCATTTACCACTACCCACCCCATGATGCCTACTCATTTCATGGGGATGAATTATTTTGTTTTTCATAATGGTATGCAGAACTATGATACTCAGTCTGCACCTTGGGCCTCTAGCCATTTTTCTGTTGATATGCCTTTGCATGTGCAATCCTCTCCCTGGTCCGCTTAAATGAATCCTATCATTGGATCTGGGGGCACCATGGCCCCAATGCCTACGTCTTCGTTTGATATGAGTCATGTCCCTCAACCAGCTTTCACGATGGGAGGTTGGAACCTCCCCTCTTAAAGATTTGGTCCTAGTTATGCTCTTTCGAGAGCCAATACTCTAATGGGTGCTTATTCTACTTATTACACCCCATCCATGTATCCTTCAGCCGCCATGTCGGTTCCTTCAAACACTTTTCCCATGACAGGTCCTCACGTATCTCCAGGTATTTCATATGGGGAGAATCAATTTTACGGTTCAAGCTACCCTCTTTACGGAACTCCTTCACAAGGGGGAAACATATATCCTCACTCAAATAACTCTTATCATACCTCTGCCTCTTCACAGACTTCAGTGATGATGAATGTACAAGCCTCTTCGGACCAATTCGGCGGAGGATACTACCTTTATGGACAGGGACAGGGGGTAAACCAGGACCCTTCTTGGCCTACAATGTTTCAAAGTCAATTTTTACATGGACCTTGGAATCAAATGCCACAACTCGCCACTAGCCCAGTCACTATCAGTGATATTGGTGCTCCATTACCAACCTATGCCAATCATGTTGGAGAAAAGAAGGTGATGATGTTTCATGCCACATCAACCAAGTTGATGCCTCAAGATGATGTATCATGCCACATCAACATGCACATGTCATTCCACGTCAACCAACAAAGATGGTCGATGGCTAACGATTGGGTCGGTCGAAGTGAGGAAGTGTTTTTGAAATTCATCGGATATCATTGATCGTTGATGGGCCGATGTTCATGTATCAACCGAAGCGATAGGGAGTTTCATTCGCCAACGAATATCGGTGATGGCCAACGACCGATGGCCAGGTTGGCCGACTTGGAGTTGTGTGCAAATCGGTTGTCGGGGAGTTGGGTTGATGGTTGACAATCGGGTCGACGGTTTGGGGAAAGTATTGTGCACGCCAAAGGAGAATATCGGTCGTTGATGGCTGATGGAGCACATATAATTGGTCCAAATTACTTTTGATTTGAAATCAACGGTGCATATTGCACTTAGGAAATATTGTTCCACGGTTATAAAAAAAAAAAAAACAAGTCTGGAGCCATTTTTTTGTTTTGGACATAACTAGAGAAAGTTAAGAGGGATTGGGATGAAACTTGTGGTTTTTCCCGTAGAGAGGAGATCTACAAAGGTTCCAGAGAGGGCCATTGTCCAATTCTGCTTGGATTTGTCAAAAATTTCAAAATAATGGTTTTTAAAGATCTGGGTCCAGATCATTGGCAAAGATCCAGATTAAGTTGAAACTCTTGGGGAGAGTCCAGAAAGTAGACATAGAAATAACCCATAAAGGAACAAAATAAATCATATGGGGATTGGAATGGGGATACTGAAATAGGACAAAATCCACTATTTTGAGCCACTTTTGGGGGATTTTTTAGATTTTCATAGTAGAAAAAGTTACCCAAGATCACAAAACCGGAAAATTTTATTTACTCGACATTTTACATACTCATCAAGACAAATAACTTTGGTTGATTGAAATTTTTTCAGAAGTGCACATATTGTGAGATAGCTAGTTTTGCTAAAAAAATTAAGTCAGGAAAAAAGGACGAAAAAAGACAGTTGCAGATTCCAAATTGTTGTAGATTTTTACTGGAGCATCCGCTTGAAAATATAAGAGTTGTTATGAATTTCTTTTCATGATTCTTAACTATGTCTCATACAAAAGTTTATTTATTTCCTGATATATTTTTGTTTGCAGTTGACAGAAATTGGTATTTCAATAAAAATTGCACCAATGGAGGAATTGCATAAATGGGGTGAAAGTGGCTTTTTCATGAAGCCGTAACTTTCAGCTCAGAGATCGGAATGGGGCATGGGTATAGTCATTGGAAATTTGATTCAGAGGAGAATAACCTTGAATTATTATAATTTGGAGAATGATATATATATATATATATATATATATTGAGCATAAAAAAGAAATGTAGCATTATTTGACAAAATTTCTATAATGTGCATAATCCTAACAAAATGGTTGCTTGCACATTTTTCAAAATGTGGGGATATAAACATATCATTTCAAGATAATAATGCAGATTTGGGACATGGAAGAAGGAGAGGGAGCCTTCAATCATGATAGAATCCAAAGGTCAAAATATCAGTGTTGGTAATGCAAAGACATAATCAAATGGGCACAAGAGCAGAGGGGAACAAGAAACATTAATAGAGACTGTGAGAAGCTCGAGAATAGAAGTGAAAAGTTACAAAGAAGACAATGAGCGATTGATGGGAGAATAAAATCAAATAAATGCTCAAGTGATGCAAATCCTAAATCAGTTGCATAGGCAAGCTAAGAATGGTCAGACTCAAAGCAGGAGGAAGAAGGTAGACATTATGAAAGAAGAATAACTACAGAAGAGATGGTCATTCAAGAAGCACTAGCAGAACTCACATACATCACTCACCTCCTTACTCAACAAGGAAATTTTGTGCATCTGAAGACTCCATAAGCAGTCCAGAAATGTGTCTTGTTAGACACCAAATAACAATACATGAATTCGACAGTTTGCAAGGAGAGTTGAGGAAGCTTAAGCCACCATCCTTTGATGGTGAAAGAGAGAGGGAATATAATGTTGAATCTTGGTTGCTTCGAATCAGGAAATACTTTCAGTTGCACAACTACTCATCCAACCTAGAAGTCGGAATTGCCATATACCATTTGCATGGAAAATTTGTTATTTGGTGGGATCAATTGAAGCAAGTTGAGCACATTAATGAGAGCGGGATCACTTGGAAGCAATTCAAGAGATATTTTCAGGAGTATCTTTATGAGTAATTCCAAGATTTCTCTTTCTGAGTATCTTTCTGAGTAATTAAGTATCTTGTAATTCCAAGATTGTTCATCCCATCACTTATTTACAAAAGAAGAGAATTAAGTTTGAATGGACAACAGAGTGTGAAGAGAACTTTATTTTGTTAAAATAATTACTTATTAGTGCACCTATTATAAAGATTGCTAACCCAAATGAGAATTGTGTGGTATGTATAGATGCATGTAAGAAAGGACTTGGTGGAGTCCCTACTCAAAATGGGTATGTCATTAGTTATGAGTCCAGAAAGCTTAAAGAACATGAGAGGAACTATGCCACAAATGACTTGGAGCTTGCTACCATAGTTCATGCATTGAATATGTGGAGGCATTATCTCATGGGAAAAGGATTTGAATTAAGGACAAACAATAGTGGACTGAAATATATTTCTAAAAAACCAACTTTGAATGTCGGGCAGACAAGATGGATGGAATTTATAAGTGAGTATGACTTTGATCATGCATATCAAGGGAAAATAAAATAAAGTTGTCGATGCACTCAACAGAAGGATACATCTTATGCATTCTACAACCATTAGTATGCGTCGATCAGATTTGAAGAGTAGAATTTTAGATGTTGTTGTTACAGATCAACATTACCTATAGGTAAAAGAAAGTTTAAAACAAGAAAATGTACAACAGAGAATTAAAGAGTATGAGATTAAGGAAGACGGATTACTTATTCATAAAAATAGAGTTTATGTTCCTAGTTTCGGAGAAAGTAGGAATTCAGTGTTAAAAGATATGCATAATGTTTTATATGTCAAACATCCTGGTTACCAGAAAATAATTGCAGCAGTAAGAAGCCAATTCTTTTGGCCATGAATGAAGAAGGATGTTGTTGATTACATTGCTAGAAGTATGGAATGTCAGAGAGTGAAGGTTGAGCATCGACACCCAACGAGTTTGCTACAACCATTACCAAATCCAGAGAAGAAATGGGAAGTGGTAACCATTGATTTTACAACTAAGTTGCCCAGGACAACAAGGCAACATGATTCAATAATGGTAGTGGTTCATAAATTGACAAAGACTTCTCATTTTTCTCCCATGAAAATGACTCATACCGCAACCAATATTGCAGAAATATACATGAGGGAAATTGCTAGGTTGCATGTGATACCTAAGACAATTGTTTCAGACAGAGACACAAAATTTATTTCAAAATTGTGCAGAGGAATATTTAAAGGATTTGGTACAACATACCATCCACATTTGGATCGGCAGACAGAAAGAGTCAACCAAGTAATTGAGGACATGTTGAGAATGTATGTGATGGATAAATAATCTAAGTGGGAAGATTACTTGCATTTGGTTGAGTTTTCCTATAATAATGGGTATCAATATTCATTGAAGATAAGCCCATTTGAAACTTTGTATCGTAGAAAATGCAATACTCCAGTGATTTGGGATAACCCAGTAGACAAAGTAGTACTTGGGCCATAATTGCTAAAGGCTATGGAAGACCAAATGGTTAAAATTAAGCAAAATTTGAACGCAACACAAGATAGACAAAAAAGTTATGCAAATAAGAGCATAACAACTAGAGAATTTAAAGTGGGAGAGAATGTGCTTTTGAAAGTGAAGCAAAAGAAGAGCTCATTAAAGTTGGGGAGTTGTACAAAGCTAGCAGCCAAATTTTGTGGTCCATTTGAGATATTGGAAAGAATAGGTCTAGTTACATACATGCTTGCATTGCCTCCTTCCATGAATGTGCATAATGTATTTCATGTCCCTTTGCTAAAAAAGTATATAAATTATCCTAATCATGTTATTGATTGGAATTTGATTCAGGTGGAGCTAGAAGAAGACTTTAAGGTCCAGTCGGTGCACATATTGGACAAAAAATTCAAAATGCTTCGGAATCGAGTCATAGAACTGGTAAAAGTTCAATGGACCTACTACAGTCCTGAAGATGCTACTTGCGAGCATGAAGATGTTGTGCGGGCAGAGTACCCGCGACTATTTGAAGAATTTTGAAATCTTGATTTATGTTTTGTATATGCACTAAGGACAATGCCAAAATAAGGGGGAGGGGAATGAAATACCCTAGTTTTGAGTCAAAATATTAATAATGTATTTTGTTATTTTATGAAAGGTCAAAGTGACCGAACAATTAAAATAGGTCAGAGTGCCTAGGAAATGTAATGTTGTGATCATTATTAATAATAAAATACATCGTTGGTTGCTAGACGGACAAAGATAAGAGTTATAGGGGGCTATGATTCCATGAGAGATGGGGGGTTAAAGGGGCTAAGTCTTTTATTATTATTTTATTTACCCATAATTCTTTTAATAGAGAGAAGTGGTTACATGAGCTTCTTCGGGAAGGCCATGTGGTTCTTGATTTCCAAGTAATTATATAAACCCATCTTGTGCGTTGTTTGGGGGTTTTTCTCCATTCACTCTTTCATTCATTCTTGTTCTTGGATTGGGACATGGGGGTAAATTGTTGAGGAAGAATCCATTGTTTGATGGATGTAGTAATGACTAGTGTATTCCAACTATGAATTAATGCCTCCATGCTTGAGATGCATCAACATGTGTTAAGTTTGTTCACAGATGTGAATCCTGAGAGTCCCAACATGGAGATTCTTGACCAGATGCATTGGAGCCTTGAAAAGAAGTGGACAACCCAAGGGACTATGTGGCAATGAAGGGGGTTCATTGTGTTTGGATGGTGCAGGCTAGAGATAAGAGAGTCTATGTACTTTGGATTGTTGTGAGTTGAGAAACTTGTGAGAGCTTAAGTGATAACTGGTTTGGGAAGTTGAGTGTCGTCCTGAAACTCGTCCTTGTAGATTCATAGCCTTGTCTCGGGGGTGACATTGTTGTTAATACTTGGAACAACAATGTCTATGGTTGGGTGGAACGTCCTCGGTCTGCAGCCAGTTGGTCATTGAATTTGTTCAAGATAAGTGTTTTTTGTTGTGGTTTCAATTGCTTGTATATTTATTTTTGTTGTGTATTAATTATTATCTCTGATATTCATATTTTTAATATGCATGCTTGTTGTTTATTGTTGTGCATGGCATGTTTAAGCATTATTTTATGGTGTAGCATGAATCTTGGTTATTGCATGAGTTGTTATCGTGTTTCTTTCATGCTTCTATATCAATTAAATGTTATCGGAATTCAGAATCAGTTTTGAAGTGAGTTTTGAGGTAGCATGTCCAGCCTATGGGTGGTTGGGTACGTTACAAGTGCCCTTTCCCAATAAAGTATCCACACCTACATCATCTAACTTAATTACAGATATTAGGCTCCTGGATAGATATGGAATGTGCAGAACTCCAGGGAGAGTTATAATCCTTCCATCTTTCAGCAACAACTTAACCCTTCCACTTCCCATGATCTTGGTGGTCAATTCATCTCCTAGGAAGACATCACCACCATCGTACTTTTCATATTCATTGAACCACTCGTTGGGAGGAGTCATATGAAATGATGCACCTGATTTGATCAACCATACATCATGATCTGCATGTGTACGTGTAGATGCCAGGTAAACATCTTTTTGAACAACCAACTTTGAATGTCGGGCAAACAAGATGGATGGAATTTTTAAGTGAGTATGAATCTGACATTAGGAATATCAAGGGAAAAGAAAATAAAGATGTCGATGCACTCAGCGGAAGGATGCATATTATGCATGTTGCAACCATTAGTATGCATCAATCATATTTGAAGAGTAGAATTTTAGATGTTGTTGTTATAGATCAACATTACCTACGGGTAAAATAAAGTTTACAACAAGAAAATGTACAACAGAAAATTAAAGAGTATGAGATTAAGGAAGATGGATTAATTATGCATAAAAATAGAATTTGTGTTCCTAGTTTCGGAGAAATTAGGAATTCGGTGTTAAAAGATATGCATAATGTTCCATATGTCAAACATCTCGGTTACCAGAAAATAATTGGAACAGTAAGAAGCCAGCTCTTTTGGCCATGAATGAAGAAGGATGTTGTTGATTACATTGCTAGATGTATAGAATGTCAAAGAGTGAAGGTTGAGCATAGACACTCTGTGGGATTGCTACAACCATTACCAATTCCAGAGAAGAAATGGAAAGTGGTAACCATTGATTTTACTACTAAGTCACCCAAGACAACAAGGAAACATGATTCAATAATGGTAGTGGTTGCTAAATTAACAAAGACTGCTCATTTTGTTCTCATGAAAATGACACACCGCAGCTAATATTGCAGAAATTTACATGAGGGAAATTGCTAGGTTGCATGGGATACCTAATACAATTGTTCCAGATAGAGACACAAAGTTTACGTCAAATTTCTGGAGAGGATTATGTTATCATTGAAAAAATCATTCGCAGCATCGCGCACAATGATTGAAGAAATACATCAATGCCAGCAGCAATTAGTACACCTATAACACAAAAATCCATCAAAAAGGCACAAAACTATACACTTGGTTCAAAAATTAAAGTGCGCAAATTCACCAAAGGAAGCGAGCGCACAGTGCACAGAATACGCAGGCTAACACAACCCTTAGCGTGCACTGTGTGCAAGATGCACGACTGTCTATGACAAAATTCGTGCACTTCTCATGAAAGGCGCATTTATGAATCTTGTCAACCTCTCAACCACTTCTAGTTCAACACCCAACACAATTTGACACTCAAATCTAAGCGAAATCTAGCTTTGAGGTTGGTCAAGGGCTAGGAAGTGCCTTCAAAGGCCCCTTGTTCACACTATGAACTAGTTGTATCTTGCCATGAATGGACACTATAAATATGTGCCATGGGTGTGATAGAAAAATAAGAACTTCAAGGTATCGTTATGCTACAAGAATTCTTCTTGGAGAATCATCTTTTCTCTTTGAATCATTCAAGCACTATAGCAAGGTCCATTCCACTCACCTCTTGAGAAGATTGGCATTGTATTTCTTCACCATTGTCATTTTCCATTGTATGACGAGAAGATCTCTCTATTAGGGAACTCATGAGCCCTCAAGGAGGAAGAGGGGATTCATAAGTCTCTGTCTTTCTCTACGGTGTTAGTCTATCAATACACTGATCCATTGGTAGCTATATGATTGTCATTTTTTGTTTTTCATGGTTCTAGTTCTTGCAAGCTTCTCTAACATCTATTTCCTTTTGTTTTTATTTCTATTTACTTGTTTCATGTGTATTTGGTTATCTAATCAACTCACAAACCTGTGTCTTGTTTAGATGACTTAACTAAGCAGGTAAGTGTTGTGTTTTTGCTCACCCATGTGGCAAAACGAACACAATAGATTGGTGACCATACTGGGGATCGGTATCAAATTCCTCCCTATTTAAGTCTTGAGAGCACCCTTTTTTAATTGTTTGGATATGCAGGTACCAAAACCGGCCTAGTCCAACCTTCCAAAGTCAGAATTCAGAGCCAAGGCAAGAGAATTTCACTTGGAAATTTCTTTCCCGACGCGTGACATGAAGTGCATGGCTTTCAAGGCACACAGAAGCGCACTGTGCGCGTGATGACCTTCATAACTCTGTGCATTGTGTGCACTCTGCTCCCTCTACGCGCTTATCAGAACTACAGCCCACGCATAAGCTCATTTTTTGCAATTTTTTAGGTTTTTTATGAGTGGTTTCAGGGCCCTTTGCCTTCAAATTTTATTTTTCTGCACTTTGTAAGGAAACCACACTTCACTTAGAGTCCTTTCTCATAAGAAAGGTTAGCTAACATAAGCACATAGGGGTAAAAATAATCGTTATTCTTCTCTTTGCTTTGTTGCCACATGGATGGCTCATTCGACATTTAATTTTTGAGTTGAAGTTATTGCTTTTTCAAACACAATCAATTAATTTGGGACTAGAAATCAATTTCAACCCTCAAGTATGCTCTTCCCCCGCACCCAAGTGTGATCTCGGGAACCAAAAAAGGTGGTTAAAAGGAAATTTCATATCCCTTAAAAAATCATTAGGAGAGGACAAAACCCCCCTAGGGTACCTCTTAGTTTTGGAAATCATCTTAAAGCTTTTTAAGGGCCCATACATGCCCACATGTTTGCAATATTAGGATAGTTTTTAAATTCTTTCTTAGTGTAGACAACACTCTAGAAAAGTTTAAAAGATCAAGTAACGGGCCCACACATGCCCACATGTCTACAATCCTATGATAGTTTCAAAAGCTTTCTTAGTATAGACAACATTCAAGGGAGTTTAAAGAATTTGTAAGGACCCATATGTCCACATTGCTAGTTCTTTAGGGCATTAAATATTCTGCAAGGTTCTACCAAAGAAACATAGTAAGCTAGGTAAGAATATTTGTAAGGACCAAAGGAAGTCTACATGTTGCAATCTCACACTTAACTTATTAAAATATTTTGCACACTTTTCACTTTCTTGCACACAAAGCCACTCATCAAACACATAATTTCTATTAGAATAGTGGAGGTCGAAGTAGGCTTTCTTTTTTAGTACTCACAAAGTACTTCAAAGGAACTCTGAAAGATCTGGCGACTTCTTTAGAAATTATCCACACCAATTTAATTCAAACGAGATTGGTCCATGACCCCATTCTCTTATCCCACCACATCTAAAAAAATTTAAGAACGTACTAAATTTTCCTCCATAGGAGGTGCCAAAAGAAATTTTTTAGTCTAGGTAGAATCTCGGGGGTAGGCATCCAAATAACTCCTCGTTATTAGGTTCTCACATTTTGAAACAATAGAAGTTGAGAATAGGGATCTTTCAAATCCTTCAAGTCAAGTGTTCTTATACCATAAGGCAGGGAGATCCCGTGAAGGGTCGAAGGCCGAGGTCTGGTTGTTCTACACATCCCTCCTTGAGTCACCCAACTCTTGTGAGGGAATCCAGCGCGTGACCCATTTCTTAGGCCAAAAATCTAAATGACGCACTTTGACCAAGGTACTTAGTGGCCAAACATAGTATATCTACCTAGGTGGCGGTTGTGGGCTGCAATCGCACCTTGATCAGATTTTGTGTGGTTATTGGGAAATATCGCCAGTTCTTTCGGGATATGCACCCTCTACCCCTCATTATAACTAATTACTTCAACCTTCACTAGTTCCTCTTCCGGTGGCTTCACACCCCACTATTGAGTTCTATTGGAAGGCTCAGTGCTAAATTGAGAGGAAGGACGATAAGTCTTTTAGGACATGATCATTTGCTTTTGTTGTTCCCCCATGCGGACAAAATACACCTATCCACATGCTTGATTATTTACAGTTGATTTATGTATGATTTTCATTTGATTACATGCAATAGTGAGTTATACTATTTTGTGAAGGTCAAATAGCTCTTGTTCATTTATTTCTCTCTTGTCACCATCTGCACACATTCACTTTGATAGTCGGAACCATAGGGGAAGCACATAATCCCCGTCGTTCTAGACGCTTGCGGAATCTCCTTCCTATTCTAGGAGGAGTCCCTAGTCTCGCCAAATGATCGGCTCAACAATCTCACACCCTAGTGAGTGCTACTATTTTGGGATCATCATTTCTTGGTTCCACTTTGTCGTGGTCAAATACCCAAGGTCATCTATCTGTTAGTTCTCCTTCACAAGGAGGCGGGGGTCAAACTTCTTCTCAAGGAGGAAGTACAAACCCACCAAATCCCTCTCAAGGGACAGGTCCATTACCTACACACACAATGGTTGGAACTAATCCTTCGCCAAGTTTCCCTATGCCATACTTGGCATCCCTCAACATTCCCGATTTAACCAAACTCACGAATGATCCCATTTTGCATGACGCCACTTCGCCCAATATGCCTACAAAATTGCCTTCAGATATTCCAAAGTTTGAAGAAAAACGAGGGGAAGATCTCGCCAACCATGTTATGACTTTCCACTTGTGGTGCTCTTCAAACAACATCATGGATGATTCCATCCACTTGATTTTATTTCAAAGAACTTTCATCGGTTCATCAACCAAATGGTATGTGGACGAAAAATCAGGGTCACGTGTGACTTTTGAATCAATGGAAAAGGCCTTTTTGTCCTTTTTCCAATTACCAGTTCGTCATGATATTGGCTTATAACTTCTCTCTGAGTTCAAACAAACCACGACTATCCATATCACCGACCACATCCATGAATGGTGTCTGCAACGTAGTTTGTGTAAAGCAGAAACCACCAAAGAACAACGTCTCGATTGGTTTCTTAAATCGCTCGTCTCTTTTATCATCCAAGATGTAGCATCCACATTTCCTCGGTTAGAAGAGGAAGCCATCAACAAGGCCTAACAATTCGACCTCATATATGCCTAGTCATGTTACTTGTACATAATATTTCCTGATGCACCAAGACCCATACCATTTGTCCAGGACAAACCTAGGATGTTCCATGTTGTGGATGGGTTGATTGGTTCTATGACACACTACAACCCTTATGACCACCCGCCACCTACTTATGGTGCAAATCAATATGCGCAACCATATGGAGGGATGTCTTATTACCCTCCCCCCACTCACCAACAGTCATATCCTTTTGTTCCCCCTCAGTCGTTTTGGGGACCCCCACCAGTACCCCAGATGCATCTGGTCTCTCACTCAAGTACAGTTCCACCCCCAACCCCCATATATGACCCTAACAGTGGTGGAAGTACTTCAACTTCCTATACGCCATATGGATCGTCGCCACAAAACAATCCATATTTTCTATTTCCTGGTCCTCCCCAGCCGGTTTCTCCTCCACTAGGACAACCACATGTCGTCATTAACTTTGTTCAACCCTCTCCCATTCAACAGGCTCATGCTTTTGAACAGTTGAATACAGAAAATCCGGATCATCAACCGAATAATGCCAAGAAGAAAGGAAAAAACTGAAACAATAACAAACCAGGACGAGAAGGAAATAACCCCCAACAAAATCGTCCTGCTGGGGGAAACCAGAATCAAGGCAACCAAAACCCCCAAGGGGGAAACAATAACAATCAACCACGACAAGGGAAGAACAATAATCTCATAACTAACTTCCCTTGCACTCTATGTGGTGAGTATGGACATTATACTCACCATTTCCCCCAAATTGTCGATTACAAATGGATGAAAGCATCCATGAACACACAACACCCTCCGCCACCACCTACCCCCCAGCAGGCCCCACAACATTATTTACAACCACCACCTCCGGTTGTTTTGCAAAACCCCATTCCACACCAAGTTGTGATGAATACCCAACAAAAGGTAAACTATGCTCCACTAGAAATGGGCAATATCAAAACCCAGGTCCCACTCAACCGGGGAATCTGGTTGATCGCAATATCCTCCTTACCAGCGAAGAAGAGATTCTTCTGCAAACACACAGTCGTCCATACGGCATGCCTCCTAACTCTACACCAACTACCTCAGAAGAAGTTGTCGCTCCAGCGGGACAACCATTGATGATTCCACACCCTAGGAAGCCCATAATTATAGTTTGCTTGATGACTTAGCACAGCCTCCTACAACCATGTCTGTATTGGAGGTCCTCCAAACCTGTCCATCCCAGAAAAAATCCTTACTTTTCGCCTTGGGGGCAGTCGACCCTGTTGATACTCGGCTAATCACCTTTGATTTGGATAGCGGAGAACCACGCTCTCTCACCCTGGTATCTTTTCAGATACCAGTTAAGATCCGAAGCATCACAGTTAATCGGTGCATCATCAATGAAGGTGCATACACATGCATCATGTCCAAAGTAATATGGCATAAACTCAACTCACCTAAGCTAGTACCATCCACCATCACCTTGAGAGCTTATGACGGTCAACCATCATCCCTTGAAGGGATCTTCCAAAATGTCCCCGTAGAACTTGGGGGAAAAACCATCTTGATTGACATTAAAGTTATCAATGCCCCACTTGATTACAATATCGTGTTCAGACGTAGCTACATGTATGCTATGAAGGCAGTATCCTCTTTTGTGTTTCGTATGATGATGTTCCCCCATAACGGAAAAATCGTCACCATCGACCAACTTACACATTATGGTCCGGATTATTTTCGGCACGAAATGACAGTGGAGATATAATAAAGAAATGCACAGAGATATTGCAAATATTCAATAATATAACAGAAATGTATCAGAGATGCAACCATAAACACAGATATACAGTAATAAACGATTTCTATTAATCAAAGAAATGTACAGAGACTGTAAAAAAATACAGAGTGAAAGACTCGCTAGAATGGTGGGAGCTTATCTCTGAGAAGAGATGTGACGGCTACTCGCATTCGCAAGAAGATGATTACAATGAGGCTCTAGAGGCCTTTTTACAATAAACAGGAATGCCAAAAGTCCTATACATACAAAAACCTAACCCTAGGCGATGAAGCTCCAAAAGTCATGTGGGCACCGTTTGGGTAAGTTAGTACATCAACTTCTCAGGGTCGTAACTTTTGCATACGATCTCCGTTTTAGGCGTATGATAGCTCGTTGGAAAGGTATCCTCAAGGAGAATCATTTTGGGGGATCCATTATTTCTTTGACTATCATTGAGAACCTCGATCTTGAAAAGCCTTCATTTAGACCCTCAAAATGGCCCCGGAAGTTAAAACCTGCTAAAAATAGTAAATTGCCAAAATTTCCAGAAAACTATTTTGAGCCAGTCGGAAAAGGTGGGTGGCCACCGATATCCACCTGGATCAATCCTGCCTCCTTAGAAAGAAATGGTATCCATTGCGTTGAGTTCCCAGGGGAGAGGGAAAAGCGTTTGCTGGATCTGCATCTAGGTGAGCTGCTTGTATTGTTGGAGACGTCGCGCTGCTTAGTTTGTGGAAGTCTGTCATGAACTTGTTGAAGTTGAGGTTGTTCAAAAAGTTGAGCTACATGAGAGGAAGGTGTGCATAAGGAATCTTTACGCTTTGTTGCAACCTTGTCGACCTGCTTCTGTTGAATAGAAGGTGTAGGGGGGCAAGACTGTAGTGGTTGTAGTGTCCTTCTGTTCCCCTTTTGAACAAATTGTGAAGAAGTTGAATTTTGGAGTATGAAATACTACCTTGCGACACTTTTTAGGTGGAAGAATAGTTGGAACTACCTCTGGTATTCTGTAGAGATGACCCCCCAAAGTAACAATGACACTACGGGGTCGAGACTCATAAATAGCATGGTGCTTCCACATATATGGCTGGCCCAAGAGAACATCACAGACATCCAGTGGAGCAACATCACATAATACCTCGTCCTTGAAGGGTTGGATGCTGTATGAAAATCGACATTACTAGCTAACACGAAGATCTCGTCCTTGGCGAAGCCACCCAATGTTGTATGGTTGCGGGTGTGGTGTTGTCGACAATCCCAATTGTTTGACAACCTCTGCTGAGATGAGGTTCTTATGGCTTCCGCTATCAACAATCAAATGCAGCAGGGTCCCCTTCACCCACATCTGTGAATGAAAAAGGTGCTCCCCCTCATCAGGATCTGTTGGTTCTTCTGGTTGAATTGATGTGGTTGCGACAATAACAGTGGGGTCTACGTCAATGATCTGTCCTTTACCAATGTTTTCAGAATCAGATTCTGAATCAGGGTTTGGCTCCTTGTCTTTGATCTCGGCCACCAATGACTATTTTGAGCGACATTCATCGGTGTTGTGCCTGGGGATTTTGTGGAAATCGCACCATTTTCCGGTGTCCTTCTTTGTCTTCCCGTGACCCTTCTTTTCCTATGTCTTAGACTGGTTTTCAAGAGACTGTTTGTTAGGGTTGTCTTTGTCATACTTTGGTTGTTGTGGATTTACAGATCCGAAATCCCGTTTGTTCTGGTGCTTAAATTTCTTTTCGATTTTAACAACATATCGATAAGCAGCACCGAGTGATGAGATGTCCAGAAAATCCATTTTAGTCTGGATGTATCTGTGTAGAGCCCCACGGTATTTCAGAACCAAATGTCACTCAAAGTCTTTGATACCCAGCTTGGTGCGCAAGGTATGGAAGGTATTGGTGAACTCTGGAACTGCTTGGCCCCTCTCTTGCAACAGTGTGGTCCATCTCATGTACCGGTCCTCATAGTTTCCAACAGGGTAATATTGTTCCTTTAACGCATCCACAAAAAAATCCCAAGTGGGATTGGCCTCGTATATTCCAGACTCCTTTGTGGAACTTTGCTCCCAGTAAGTTTCCCACCAATGTTTGACATGAGGGAGAGATTTAAGGAGTGCGAAGGTGATCTTTTCTTTTTCGGAAAAATTGTGAACAGAGAAATAACCTTCTAGCAGAGTTAACCATTTTTCTAGGGCTTCTACATCTATCTGTCCTTCAAATATAGGAATATCAAAATTAACTTGTACCTTGAAAGGCGAGGTGCCTCCAAAGTGGTCGCTTGATGAAGATGCGCCTGTTGTTATCGGTAGGCATTGAAGGATGTGGGCAAAATTCTCCATCATTTCGTCCCTCTGTCGCGTGAGAGCTTGCTCAAGCAACAGATTGATAGGATCGTTTGCTCCGTCATTTTTCTTTTCTTCCGCCATTAAGGGTTTCTTGGGTGTGCGAGAGTGATTGTCTTCAAGAGAGACAAGCTCGAGACCCAACTTGCTATACTCGGACCTCATTGGGGACATGCACTGAAAAAACGATCAAGAGCAGCATGCTCTGATACCACTGGTCCGGATTATTTTCGGCACGAAATGAGAGCGGAGATATAATAAAGAAATGCATAGAGATATTGCAGATATTCAATAATATAACAGAAATGTATCAGGGATGCAACCATAAACACAGATATACAGTAATACACGATTTCTATTAATCAAAGAAATGTACAGAGACTGTAAAAAAATACAGAGTGAAAGACTCGCTAGAATGGTGGCAGCTTATCTCTGAGAAGAGATGTGACGGCTACTCGCATTCGCAAGAAGATGATTACAATGAGGCTCTAGAGGCCTTTTTACAATAAATAGGAATTCCAAAATTCCTAGACATCCAAAAACCTAACCCTAGGAGATGAAAAGCCAAAAGTCATGTGGGCCCGTTTGGGTAAGTTAGTACATCAACTTCCCGGGGTCGTGACTTTTGCATACGATCTCCGTTTTAGGCATATGATAGCTCATTGGAAAGGTATCGTCGAGGAGATTCATTTTGGGGGCTCAATCATGCCTTTAACTATCATTGAGAACCTCGATCTCAAAAATCCTTCATTTAGGCCCTCAAAATGGCCCCAGAAGTTAAAACCTGCTAAAAATAGTAAATTGCCAAAATTGCCAAAAAACTGTTTTGAGCCAGTCGGAAAAGGTGGGTGGCCACCGATATCCACCTGGATCACATTACAAGCCTAATCATTCTGTCAACATTGATAACATCCTCCCTCTTGTCCATGCTAGCTCGGACACTTTTCCAGTCGTCGACATTGGCCTTGGAATATTCAAAGACCCATCCTTGTTAGGAGCTTATCATGGACCACCACCTCTCCTCGACCCATCTACTTTAGCACAAGTGTCTGTAGTTTCCTCTAATGGAATAGATATCAGAGACAATACTCCTCTCACTGAGGCCCCTCCCCACATCGAAGCTCCACCAGTCGAAGAACTATTACCTCAGGAGTTCCCTGAGAACACCATTGCACAACTTGTCCCGGATTTCCTCCCCCTCCAAGGGAAAATCCCGGTTTGGGAGACAGTCCCCAAAGCGTTACCCAAATTCCTTTTTTTTACCCCCCACCTAAAGTCCAAGCATTTTAGGTAGTTGTTACCCTCACACTTCCTAACATGGTTCTCGCCATCCCTGTATGGTATCTCCATCCACCCTCTATGGTCTCTACACCATCTCTCCCTCCTCAGACAGAAGGATTACCGATGCAAATTCCAGTACAGGCCCCTACCACACCACTCCCACCCCTAACTAGCGGAACCACCCCCACTACTGGGGGCAGACGGAGGAAGAACGAGCCCATAGCTCCACCCCCTCCACGAGCTCAACCTCCTTGCACACTATGCGAAAGAGAAGGACACCCCACTAACATATGTCCTACTCTTCCTGAGTTACACAATCTTATCCATCTCCCTAGAGTAACCCTATTGCTTTCCACTCCACCAAGTACATCCACCGCTACTATGTAGTCCTCCACCACACGCAAGAAACGGTTACAAACCAATTTCGCTTGTGCCATATGCTCAGAATTTGTCCATTACACTCATCATTGCCCAACTCTACCTCAATTCCCTCAAATATTAGCCACAGTACGCCACACATATCGGCCAGAGCCCTCTCAGTCACTCCCCACGGAGCTCACATTACTAACATTCGTTATATTTTGTCGTTAGTCCCTGAGCGAACAAGGTACCATCCACAATATCATGACATTCGGTTTATGTCAAGCGAGCCATCACACCCCGTACACGATATCCCTTCTACGTCCTTGCCCCACGAGGACAATGGCACTGCCTCGTTGATGGTTCCCCCTGCCATCTCCTAGGATCCTTTATATTCTCGCAGGTTCCACTGCGATGAAGATATCTTGGTAGAAATGAATACCCTTGATTTCCCTTGGAATGTGCTCCATCATCGAGCACTTTTGCTGGCACAAAAGGTCTTTCACCTTCCTGATCAAGCCTTCATGTACGCAATCAAAACTAAGGATTTTATTCCTCTGGGGCATGTTGACTGGTTCAAGAACCCTATTCCTGACCCTGATGCTTTTGAAGAAGGAAACATGGCCAACATCTCCCCCACAGTCAAAATTGAGATTTCCATTAAACCAAGCATCGTAGAAGAGATCACCATTAGCGCCATGTTAACGCTCTATAATTTGCCTAAGGCTACGGAGGCAATCACAGAGGTAACCTCGAACCACTTGGAGTCTTGGATCTAGCCCTCCAAGACTCAGAGAGGGCTCTCTCTTTTTTATTTAACTTGGTTTGTATGGGATGGATATTAGGCTAGCTATGAAAGTAAGGGGTTGGGGTTTTTGAAATACTTAGATGAGGATGTGGTTGACGAGTTTCTCAGATCACCATTGGGCCATGGGGTTTGTTTATAAGATAATGACCAAATCAGATCTAGAGGTAAATGTCTCCACAGGGCAAGATAGTAACAATTGTTTGATCGGATCAAGTTTGAATGGTATCGATTTGAGGAAGAAATGGGGAAGGAAAAACTGAGCAAATGAGCAGTTAAGAATTCATAAACTGAGTTTTAGAAGAAAACATAAAGATTGTTGAAAAATTGGGCAAAGAGTATGCATGCATAAATTCTTCTCCATTTACTCTTTTTCAATAATAACAAATGAAATTGCTTGAAAGATAGCAGAAAGATAGTTGAAAAAACATACAAGGAACACACCACCAACGCTACTACACAAGAATCCTGTAAATCATTTTCTCTATTATTGTTTAGTCATGCAAAAATTACAGACAAAAACCTCCTGGAGTAGCGAGGCCCACAGTCCAGCCAAAAGGGAGAAACTTCACAGGTCGAACCAAACCCCACACAGGTCGAACCAAAAAAGAAAAACACTTCACAGCTCGAACCGAAACCCCCCACAGGTCGAACCTCTGTTTTGTCTTTTACATGTGTATAAATAAGAAAAATATCTCAGTCCTCCAAGACTCAAGCTCATAACTCTGCTTTCTAAAAATAGAAAAGCAGTTACAAAAATCTCGACAGCTGTAGACTGTCTCTAAAACAAACAAAACCGCAAACCAAAGGAAAGTTAAAATTGGTAACTGTTGCCTCGACATCTGGCATACTGGAGGTTGTTTAAGATTTGCTGGAGAATAGACTCTAACAACATCAAAAACCAATGAATGCAGAAGTCGTTGAATGCTTGAGGTTGTTGGAGATTTGTTGCCAGTTGGAGGATCCGTGCTCTAACCTCTGCCATGTGTTCCCTGTAACTGAATTCCATGTCTGCCATATGTTTCAGTCAATGCCTAAACGCTGGGATATTTTGCCACCTCTTTCCACCTGAGTAGTCTCAATTTGCCTAACTGTTCTGCATGGATATGTTGATATCTATGTCACTCGAATATCTGGATCTGATAGTGAAAATCCAATATATGTTTTGAAATGTGGAAATATGGCTGGAAAATTCCACCCTTGTCCGTCACTACTTCACCACTGGTATTTTGAAAAATTGACTGCATCAGCATTTTGGACACACTCTCAGAGGTTTCGGTCATCACCTTCTTAGCTTCCTCAGCGTTGTGAATTTCCTTGACACTGCCGCACATCCATAGTTTCACGATGGTCATATGGTTTGTTGTTAATGCACCAGTTTTATCACTACAAATGCATGTTGCAGACCCCATTGTTTCACAAGCTGCAAGATTGCGAACAAGTGATCGATCATTTATCATTTTCTTCATGGCAAAGGTAAGGCTAAGAGTCACGGCCAAGGGAAGTCCCTCTGGAACTGCAACCACAACAATAGTCACTGTTATAGAAAAGAAGTCCAAAATTTCCATAAAATCATTTTCGGACCATTTCCACAGTTGGCCACTGCTTATCTTCCTGCCAATCAATCCTTTTGTTAATACTTCAAATGTAATAATGGCCTACACCATTGAGCTTGACCTGTAGTGGAGTTTCATCAACACCGCCTTCACTCAGGGTTGCCATCAATTTTCCCCTTTCAGTCCTCATGCCTACTGTTGTCACCAACATCCTGCCAGAACCATCTTGGACCTTTGTTCCTGATAAGAGGAAGGGTTTCTCTTTATTCACATTTACAGGCTCACTCTCACCTGTTAGGATCGACTCGTCTATAAGCAAAGAAAAGCTAGATACAAATAGCCCATCTGCAGGCACTTGATCCCCAATAGATAAATGCACTAGGTCCCCAACAACTAGATCATATATTGAAATTTTCTGTCTATAGCCATTTTGCATTACCTGTATAGATATCTTCTTCTTCTCTCTATCTAAATCCTTAAATTGCAGTGATTGATGATAATCACAAGTTGTTGTTACAGAGACAACTAGTAGAATGTTGAATACAACACCGAGACCATCATAAGCACCTTTGGGCCACCCTTCTTTAAAAATATGAACAAATAAAGAGATAATTGCACAAATCGCAAGGATCATGAGAGTCGTGTCCTGCATTGCTTCCCACACAAACATCCAAAATCCCCGAGGTGGCTTCTCCACAAATCTGTTAAAACCATAGACCTTCTGTCTGCGCTTCAAGCTCTCCTCATTGGTCGCAATTCCTTTCGTGATTGATGTAGAGAGATTTTCAGAGATTCCTTCAATGCCACAATGGTATCTTAACTTCTTAAGATCATGACTTCCTACTATGGATGCTAGTTCATCTACCGAAATACCAAAACCACATGCTTTGACTTCCTTTGGTACTTTGTAATCAGTAGAAACCGAGAGACCGACATCAATAAACCGGAACGCAGCCTGAGGAACTAACAAAGCTACTCTTAGTTTCTTCTAGTTGTTTCTTTTCATGTCCTCTACTTTTGATCTTTGTCTTTTACTAGAATCATTACCCATAATTACACACACTTAGTGCATCATCAATGATGTCATATTCCTTCAAATCCCATATGGATTTAACTGCAAGGGGCACCGACAATAAATCACATGCAGTTTTCTTGTACGAACAAGTTGGACAGATCCAATCCCCAGGAGGAACTTGATCCAGAGGAGGATCAAGGCAAAACTGATGATAAGTAAGCAAGCAGCCTACTCCATCGCAACACAACAGTTCACCCCCAACTTTGCATATTTCACAAATGCTATTATAATCATCCACTGGAATCCTTCTTTGAAAACTGCTCCTCTAAGAAGATGATGGTGCACCAGTGTTAACATTCTCCCCGGTGTCAATTGTTATCTCCCCAGTATTACTCTTATGTCCCATTTTACCCTCTACTTCATGGTCTTCTGAGAAAATTTGAAGGCTGACATCACTTGCTCCCTGTTTGACTTGCTTTTCTCCATGCCTTTTCTAGCCTTCCAGGAAAAGCTTGTTGTCGGGCCTTTCTAGATCTCTGTGCATATGATTTCATGAGCTCATTGGTTGAAGCAGAAGCAAGAATGTCTGAATCTTCCATCTCCCATGTACATTGATCATACCCTAATCCCTTCCATTTAACCATCCATTCAACTCTGCAATTTAACTTATCATGGCATTCTCCAACCGAATTTGTGGGAGGCTTCAAGGTCCTTTTTCAAACAATACGATGTGGTTCTGTCCATTGTGGATTCCATTTTAAGGCCTTTCCTTGCTGCCTCTGGTACAAAAATGGTCATTGAAAGAATAATACAGAACAATGTAAAGGAATAAAATGGAAGAATCAACTTTCTCAAAAGGAAGAATAACAAAATGAGGTTCACTTCCTTGCCAATAGATAACTTGGAAGTAATTATATCTGGAAAGCAGAGTCAAAAAAGATGCACAGAACCAGAATGCCATCGATGTTGTTGCTTCCTGTAGGCTTCATAACTATCTGAAACCTCACAAGGGACCATGACATCATTGAGAAAAACAAATCTCCACCCTTTCAGATGGGCATGCACAACAATGTCCATATTTTCAACAATTGTTCTTTCAAGCCAACCTCCAGATTCCTCAAGAGATTTTATTCGCCAAACACCAGTTGTCCCGTTGAACCCAAGGAAATTTAGAAATACCCCATTCACCTGCTGCTCTTGATGTACAGAGGATAAATCTCGACCCAATTCCTTCTTTAAAGTAGAGTGAGCATCTGCGCATGGGGTTTGAGATTTACTCCAGTTCTGGCGTATTAGTTTCTTGGTTTGCTGGCAACTTCAAAAACTTGAGGAAAACTAGCATCTGGATTTCGACTCACACCTGTAACTCTCATCATATAAATCGTGGCAAATATTTGGCTCCTAAGAATTCACTTCGACAGCTGCCAAACTCCTTAGCGATGTATGGGACAAGAAACTGCCTCCAATTTTGTGTTCAAACAGGAGATTGCCAGATGTCCCATGAGGGATTCATGGTAGAAGTCGAGCCTACACTTTTATTTTATTTTTGGCTTCTGTGGGCAATATCCCACATTCACGTGGTAAACTGAACTTTGGGTATTTATATGAGCCAACAGTCACATGGTCTTTCGATGAAGTGAGCCTGAGGTTGTGCTTTGGAGTTTGGCGTTGGCGTTGGCGTTGGCGCTGGCTTGTGTGTTTGCTATTGGTTTATGAAATGGTGCTTATCCTCGCTGTTGAGTATTCGAAGGTTAGCCCTAGGCCAATATAATTTTTTGGAAAAATACTTGTCAAAATATTTATATTTTGATAAACAAGACAAAAACTCTGCATAAAGGCCAAGGGGCCAATTTTGGCTCAAAAGACCAAATTTTGGCTAATAAACCAAACTTTGTATTTACCCACAAGAATTAAATTTTGCCATTCAAACCAATTCACAATTTTTTGCTAAAAATGCACCGGAACTCGCTTTGAAGCTCGCGTGCAGGTACTCATCTTATGCTTGGTCAGCGTCGAGCGCTTTCTGTCGCCTTCACCATGCGTCATGAGCAAAAGCATAATGCCTGAAGTAGATAGATATTATTCAGAATATTGATTCCCTATTATATAGGGTTCTAACACGCCACATGCTCCCTTGAAGAAATCATTGTTTACAAAGCTCTCTTTCACAAATACCAAGATATTTTTGCCTGGTCATATACGAAGATGCATGGCCTTGATCCTTCTATAGTCGAACATCGAATCGACACATGGGAAAATGTCGCCCATGTTCGTCAAAAGAAACGCCCCCTACACCCATCCAAAGTTGCAGCTATCAAAGCCGAAATTGAAAAAATACGCGTTGTTGGGTTCATTTACTCCATTGCGTACACTTCTTGGGTCTCCAACCCCGTCCCTGTTAACAAAAAACAAGGAACTATTTGTGTCTGCACAGACTTTCGCGACCTCAACCATGCTTGTCCCAAAGACAACCTCCCAACCACTTTTATCGACCAAATAATTGATGAATGTGTCGGCCACGAGGCACTTTCCTTTGTGGATGGCTTCTCCAACTACAATCAAATTCAAATCCACCCAGTAGATCAGTACAAAACTACTTTTACAACCCCTTGGGGTACCTTTACTTATCGCGTCATGCCCTTTAGACTAAAAAATTCCAATGGTACTTTCCAACGGGCCATGACCTACGTTTTTCACGATCTTGCTCACATCATCTTTGCTTATTTGGACGACCTCACTACTCGATCCAAAAAGCGAACCCATCAATAAGATGACTTACGCATTATTTTCCAACGATGTCGCCAATATAATATCCGCTTGAACCCCCTCAAGTGTGTCTATTGCGTCACTGTCGGGCACCTCCTTGGGTTCATTGTTTCCCAACATGGCATCACTGTGGATCCCCTCAAGGTCCAAGCTATCACCAAAATTCCACCACCTAGGACTTTACGCCAACTGCAGAGCCTACATGGCAAAGCCAAATTTTTACATTGCTTTGTCACAGACTACGCCACTTGTGCACATGTTTTTCTCCGCCTACTGTGTCATGATATCCCATTTCGATGGGACGAACATGCTTAAGAAACTTTTGATGATTTAAATGTCGCCCTATCCAATGCCCTTTTGATTAGTCCCCCAGACTATGACCGCGATTACATCCTCTACTTATCAGCCTTCGTTGTGTCAGTCACAAGAGTCCTCGTCCAATTAGGAAATGATGGGCGTGAACATGTGATTTACTACATTAATAAAAACCTTTCAAGACCACCCTTGAAATATAATCATGACGAAAAGCTCGCGTTAGCAGTTGTCCTCGCAGTCCAAAAACTACGGCATTACATTTTGCTTCGGACGACCAAGGTCATAGCAGATTCCAACCCCATGTAGTACTTGCTCAGTCGACGGCAGATCAATGACAAATTTTTCCAATGGATCGTTATCCTCCAGGAATACGATCTAGATTTCTCTACTCCCAAAAGAAATAAATCTCTTGTCCTAGCCGAACTCATTATGAAATTTCTCTTAGACACCAAAGCGTCTCAAATCAATGAGGATTTTCCTGATGAACACCTCTTCTTCATCCCCTCAGACGATCCCCAGTACTACGACCTTCTCATCTTCCTTCGTACACAAAAGTTTGGGTCTCACCTCTCTAGAGATGATCGTCAATGCATTCGCCACCAGGCCCCCCGATACCTCTTTATCAGAGATGCTATGTACCGATGTGGGGTCGACACCATCCTTCGATGATGTCTTACCATTAACGAGGTCGATAGAGTCTTGAATGATTTCCACAGTGGTGCTTGCGGTGTTCACCTCTCGGGTATGTCCACCGCCCAAAAAATCATTCGAGCAGGGTACTTATGGACCACTTTGTTTCATGATTTCATCCATGCTATCAAGTGATGCGATAAATGCCAGCTTTATGCAAACAAAGCACGAGCTCCACTGGCTCTTCTACACCTAGTCATCACAGTCGACCCCTTTTGCAAATGGCGCAGCGATTTCATGACTTGTAATCCTCCATCCAGTAATGGACACAAGTACATCGTGGTGACAGTAGATTATTTTACCAAATGGGCCGAAGCCATGCCCACATTTAACAACATTGTTGACACAACAATGCGTTTTTTCTTCAACCATGTCATTATCTAGTTCGAAGTCCCACAACAATTAGTTTCTGACCATGGTAAACAATTTGAGAACAAGATCTTTGTACAACTCTCCTCAAAATTAGGCTTCAATCATGAGTTTGCCTCCCCATACTACCCTCAGTCCAACAGAGAGGTTGAAGCTATCAATAAAGTCCTCAAAACCATGCTACAACGCACCGTCAACAAACATAAGACCAACTGGCATCATATGTTGTTTTCCGCTTTATGGGCTTATCGCATGGCAGTCAAAACTGCCACTGGTTTTACACTGTTCCACCTCGTCCATGGGATTGAATCTACCCTCCTTATCAAGTGTGAAATCCCAACATTACTCACTACCATAGAGCTCTTACCTGAGACTGCTCCAATGGAGCAGCGCCTGCTAACCTTAGAATCACTTGATGAAGACCGACGATCTTCATTACAACACAACGAGGCAACTAAAAAATGGTCCAAAGGCACCTTTGACTGCCATGTCAACCTTCTCTCATTCAACGAAGGTGATCTCCTGTTAGCCTATGATATCTCTCACGACACTCTCAACCATGGGAAATTCGAGTCATTATGGCACGACCCCTTCATCATCCAACATTGCCTCACTAAAGGTACCTACATCTTAGCCTCTCCAGAAGGCTATCCTCTCAAAGAACCCATCAACGGGTTGTACTTAAAGAAGTTTTATGCCTAAGCATAGCCCCACTACCTTAGGCTTCTCTTTGTACACATTTGTAGAGTTTTTAGTCTTCTTTACTTCCACCACTCCTCATGTATGATCTATCACCCATATTATTGATAGATGCATCATCCACCATCCTACCACATTAGTTACGCTAACGGTGCCAGCCGTTGGACCCAGAATCTTGCTTCGTCCACTTGGGCCCTCTATACCCCCTCACATATAATACTCCATTCCAGTGAAATATGCTTAGGCTCGACCACCAATAACCAAGCCGAATATGCCATCATCATTGGTCTCCTCCCTGAGGCCAATCTTTGCCACCTTGGCATTCTATTATATTCCCATCTTGTCGTCCTGCAACTCAACAACGTCTATTATGTTCGCGATCCTTGCCTCTTTCACAAATACCTGCAAGTTAGACTCCTATCTTGCAACTTTGATTCCATCACATTTACACAAATTCAAGGAAACCTCAATCAAGTAGCAGATCACATGGATAACGTAGTATTAGAATGGAATTTATCACATTAGAAACATCATATACACATCATCATACATTTGTCAACCACATAGCAATAGACATCATACATCATAAAACAAAAAACATAAAGACACGCATGATCAATGTATCCATCATATATATCATCAAGGTCATAAAATGTTTTACAAAAAATACATATACAATTGCACGTAGGCTCATGAGTCCCATCACCCCTATGAATACAAAAACTGGTTATCCACTACCCTATACAAAATTGGGCTCCCAAACTCATACATACAAAAATCGACACTTAAGGTGCCCCTAGAGCTCCCCCCTTAGGTCCTCTGTCAGCCAGAGGTGCCCCACCAGCTGGGGACCTCCAGCTCTAGGAGGCAGTCGACCAGTCATCGTTGCCCCTGCCACTGTTTTTCTGGGGATCAACGTCCACCACTCTATCAATACTCTCACACATTGGTCCAGGACCTCATCGTCCTAGATGTGGGTACATATACCCTCACAAACACCTTGAAGGACTCACTCAAATTGTTGGTGAAGATCCTCTAGTGTGGCCTCAACATCTCCCTGTGGCTCATGGATGGTCCTGCACCAGCGTCATCTCGTCGGTGCCTCTACCCAACCCTTAACTCTGCGGGATCCTATCGAGTCGTCTCTCGTCGAGCCAGGTCCTAGACGACCTCTGCCTCTTGCCCCCGGGGTCCAACATCTGCAAAACAACACCGATATAATGTCAGCATCCATATACATGTCTAATAAATGTTATCTACCAAAATCAACATAAACAGATACAACACGTACCTCTCTGGTCCCAGTCCTCCCCAGGAGGTAGTACCATGTCTGGATCCTGCCTGTAGTCCATACCCGCGTATGGATATTGTAGAATCACCTATGGCATATGATGCCACACTCGAGCCACCATGGCCATGAAGTAGTGGCCACTCTCCCCTCCTCCATGTCAGGCCAACACATGTGCCCATCGCATCAATCGTAGCTCTCATCGCGACGCTGGCTCTAAAAGAATCCATGGGTGCAATAGAGGCAGCCTCTCCAAAAACCAGACCACCAACATAGACCCAAATGCAAAGTCATTGAAGTAGGCACATCAACATTGGTTCAGTTGCGTCATCATCCCGTTGTTCATCAGCACACCCCATGCAAAAAGGTCCCCCTCTAAGACCTCCTCCACCACCCTCAGCTAACCACCAGTAGTCCGTTGAGTGCCCAAGGATGTATAGATCCTCACCACCATGATTGCGATGCACTCGATCAATAAGTCATCGATGGCCTCAATCCATACGACTGAACCCGACATAGGGTTCGGCCCGGTACAATGTCGTGCCGCCATGGTCTCCACCCTATCCTCCTCTGGCAGATGGGGATCAACAGCTAGTGCCCTCCCACGCAATGGGAGTCCTATAAAAAAATACACGTCCTCTGTCATAGAGAACATCAACTACTCCCCCCTCACTACAAAGCACTGCAGATCAGTGCTCCACATCCTGATCAAAAACTGGAGCAGGAACTCATGTGACCATATCAGGGGGCAGTAAAAAAACTTAAGCAACCTGTAGGTTGCCAAGTGTCTACGTACACCAAGCTGCTCCCTCATAGCCTCTCTCAGTCGGTCCCAATCCCGCTCTCGCCAGTGGACCGACATCGTGCTCTAGACTCTAATGATCACCTGCATCCACCCAGGAGCACTCAATCAGCCACGTCATACATAAAAAATCATAAAATCAAAAAGTCATACACCCCTTAGCCTGCCCACATAGTGCAACTTTCCCACATACAGTTGCGCACATGTGTGCGACTGTTCTCTGTACAGTTGCGCACTCATGCGTACATGTCTCACCGAAAACCATGCATGAGTGCGCAACTATCACTCATACAGGCATGCACCCTATGCGCGTATGTCTGTCCTACTCATGCACCCACATGTGCGGCTGCCTCAGGCACAACCACACATTATGTGTCAGTTTCCTCACCACAATGCACAATTGTTAGGAAAAAACCCGCACATAATGTGCGGGAAACTGAGTTATACCCGCGCACACATGCGCGAGTATTCTCGCTTTTGTCACGCACTTGTGGGCCCCTACCCTTAAAAACCCTTGTACGACCCTCCGTACATCCCCTACCTACAATCTATAAACTTCACAAAATGAAGGACATAGGACCACTAACATGTCTCTCTTCTCTCCTGGATTGGTAGCCTCACACATCCGTAATCTCGAAATCTCCTAACAACTCTCTCATCGGATCAACAATAGTGTTAGGTACAAATGAGGTGGAATTTCTAGCCCACCATCCATATATATAGACCTTTTTGCCCAACTTCCACACTCTGTTACAGGAGCTCAGACCCTCTGTTTTCCAATCCGTTCTCAGCCACAAGATCATGATCCTGCCATCAACACATTCACATTCCCCTGGTTATCCTCTGCACTTTTCCCCGCATGAGCATTTTTCTCACGCCACGTTAAGGTATGCATGATCACTTTCAGTTTTAATCAAATAGTTGTTATATGTTCTTTATCATCATATATTTTTCACGTGGGGTATTTGGTTTTTTGTGTGTAGGTACTTGTTCAACAAGCTTACAGCCCCCAGTACATGTTCGAAACTGGCATGTATTTACTCTCTCTGTAAACAATTGCATATCCCAATCACACCCTCTGACATTTTCCTTTGGGGTCCCTACACCCGGCTCTGCAGTACCTTTACCTTTGCCACATTTTGGTATTGTTAACCGGTAGCACTCTCACCCACATGAGTTGTCCCATTCATAGCTCCCCTTGGAAACTTGACACTAATGTTGTTTTTCACCCCCTAGGATTGGGAGTCTCGGTAGTTTTTGCACTTCCAAGAATGAACCCCATACTTCTTCTTATCATATTTCTAACCTTTCTAATGGACTCCTCAGGTCATATTATACTACACTTGGTTCTATTGACTGCACCCCTACAGTTCCATTAACCCTCCATCTCATCCACCATAAGTTTTCCCATCTGCAGATTGTCCTCCATTTCATCAAACCAATACAAAAACCCACCAATGGGGCCCCCGCCCTCCACTAGTTCTCTTTCACAAACTTTTGCCCTAAACAGGCCAAGCCATCTTTCACTGGGGCACATCTTTTTGTATCTGTAAACTCAACCCAAATTATTCTTTATTTCATTTGGTAATTGTATAAAGCCTTTGTTTTCATCATATACATAGATTTTTTCGTCATCATCCCTAATGACCTTTTTTTACCTGGCAAAGCAACCCATGTCGCCCTTGGTTGGGGCATCCACCCTTTTTTTTTCCATATCGACATCATTAAAAAAACTTGAGTATCCCAAATCCATGTGCCCACGATCTCTGAGTTTTCCCACTTTGTTAGCCTCCAGCATAGTTTAACCCCATATCTAGTCATCCCCCTAATGCTAGATCATGTTTTATGGTTGTTGCCAAATCATCCCTCAACACCCCAACCAAGGGCAGTCTTGAGTCCCACAACATCTTGACTTCATTCATGTTACTCGTCGATACTCGATATCATCTATTACTCAGTGGATTTCAATAAGCCCTTAGCTTCTTGGCATCACGTCTCCCTTCATGTTGACATCAACACAGTTTCAAGAAGGGCAACGATATCTTGACTCTCATTACCTTTTCAATGAGGAGTCTCGGACGTCACAGGGAGAATCATCATTACTTTCTGATTTTGTTGACCCCCATAACATTTGACTTTAGCAAACTCTCATGTTACGGTGGATCTTACTATGCGACCATTGTATTTGTTCCATACCAACCGAAGACCTCTGAAGTCGATAGGCCATCAATGCCTACGAGTCATCAACACTTCTTACAGTCATCCATTACTCGCTTCATATCTAGTTCACCAGTCAAAACTGTCATCTGTCGTTATCAACCACCCTCGAGGGTGTTGCAGCTATCTACATCATCATACATTTTCAATTACAGTCCCACATTTTGGTTTCATGACACGAGCATGGGGCATGCCCGCCTCATTTGTATACAAATTTTATTTTTTTCTCTCCTAGAGAAAGGTTTGGTTCCCACCGTTTTCCCTCTCCCTCCGACAAATTTCTCTTGCAGTTCCTCTATTCACTCTTCCTTACAATGGCACTCTCAAAAAAAGAAACATTGATTTATTTCGGCTATACGTATGCTCCTAACCTCACACATCAGGGGGAATATGTTATCACTGAAAAATCCTCCGCAACATCGCACACAATGATTGAAGAAAGACATCAATGCCAACAACAACTAGTACACCTACAACACCAAAATCCATCAAAAGGGAACAAAACTATACACTTGGTTCAAAAATTAAAGTGCGCAAATTCACCAAAGGAAGCGCGTGCATAATGCGCAGACTAACACAGCCCTCAACACGCACTGTGCGCAATATGCGCGACTATCTACGAGAAAATCCGCACACTTCTCATGAACAACACATTTATGAATCTTGTCGACCTCTCAACCACTTCTAGTCCGACCCCCAACATGATTTGACACTCAAATTTGAGCGAAATCTAGCTTAGAGGTTGATCAAGGGCTAGGAAGTGCCCTAAAAGGTTCCTTGTTCACACTATGAACTAGTTGTATCTTGCCATGAATGGACACTATAAATATGTGCCATGGGTGTGCTAGAAAAATAAGAACTTCAAGGTATTGCTATGATGAAAGAATTCTTCTTGGAGAATCCTCCTTTCTCTTTGAATCATTCAAGCACTATAGCAAGGGCCATTCCACTCACCTCTTGAGAGGATTGGCATTGTATTTCTTCACCATTGTCATTTTCCATTGTATGAAGAGAAGAGATCTCTATTAGGGAACTCAAGAGCCCTCCCAAGGAGGAAGAGGGGATTCATAAGTCCCTACCTTTCTCTACGGTGTTAGCTTATCAATACATTGATCCATTGGTGGTTATATTATTGTCATTTTTTGTTTTTCATGGTTCTAGTTATTGCAAGCTTCTCTAACATCTATTTCCTTCTTCTTTTTTATATCTATTTACTTGTTTCATGTGTATTTGGTTATCTAATCAACTCGCAAACCTCTGTCTTGTTTAGTTGACTTAACTAAGCAGGTAAGTGTTGTGTTTTTGCTCACCCATGTGGAAAAACCAACACAACAAATTATTTAAAGGATTTGGTACAAATATGAACTTTAGCACAACATACCATCCACAGTCGAATGGGCAGACAGAGAGAGTCAACCAAATAATTGAGGACATGTTGAGAATGTATGTGATGGATAAATCATCTAAGTGGGGAGATTACTTGAATTTGGTTGAGTTTTACCATAATAATGGGTATCAAGCTTCATTGAAGATGAACCCATTTGAAGCTTTGTATGGTAGAAAATGCAATACTCCAGTGAGTTGGGACAACCCAACAGACAAAGTAGTACTTTGGGAAATAATTGCTCAAGGATATGGAAGACCAAATGGTTAAAATTATGCAGAATTTGAAGGCGGCACAAGATACATAGAAACATTATGCAAATAGGATCAGGACAACTAGAGAATTTAAAGTGCTAGAGCATGTGTTTTTGAAAGTGAAGCAAAAGACGAGCTCATTAAAGTTGGGGAGTTGTACAAATCTAGCAGCCAGATTCTGTGGTCCATTTGAGATATTGGAAAGAATAGGGATAGTTGCATACATGCTTGCATTGCATGCTTCCATGAATGTGCATAATGTATTTCATGTCCCTTTGCTAAAAAAGTATATAAATGATCCTGACCATGTTATTGATTGGAATTTGATCCAGGTGGAGCTAGAAGAAGACTTTAAGGTCCAGTCGGGGCACATATTGGACAGAAAAGTCAAAATGCTTCGGAATTGAGTCATAGAACTGGTAAAAGTTCAGTGGACCTACTACAGTCCTGAAGATGCTACTTGGGAGCATGAAGATGTTGTGCGAGCATAGTACTTGCGACTATTTGAAGAATTTTGAAATCTTGATTTATGTTTTGTATGTGCACTAAGGACAGTGCCAAAATAAGGGGGAGGGGAATGAAATACCATGGTTTTCAGTTCCCATATTAATAATGTATTTTGTTATATTATGAAAGGCCAAAGTGTCCGGACAATTAAAAGAGGTCGGAGTGCCTAGGAAATGTAATGTTGTGATCATTATTAATAATAAAATACATCATTGGTTGCTAGATGGACAAGGACAAGAGTTATAGGGGGCTATGATTCCACGAGAGATGGGTCGATAAAGGGGCTAAGTCTTTTATTATTATTTTATTTACCCATATTTGTTTTAATTGAGAAAATTGGTTACATGAGCTTCTTGGGGAAGGTCATGTGGTTCTTGATTTCCAAGTAAGTATATAAACCCATCTTGTGGGTTGTTTTGGGGTTCTTCTCCATTCACTATCTCACTCTTTCATTCATCGTTGCTCATTCATTGTTGCTCACTCATTCTTGTTCTTGGATTGGGACATGGGGGAGAATTGTTGAGGAATAAGCCATTGTTTGTTGGCTATAGTAATGACTAGTATATTCCAACTATGAATCAATGCCTACATGCCCGAGATGCATCGACATGTGTTAAGTTTGTTCACATATGCAAATCCTGAGAGTCCCAACATGGAGATTCTTGTCCAGATGCACTGGAGCCTTGGAAAGAAGAGGACAACCTAAGGGACTATGTGGAAGTGAAAGGGGTTCATTGTCTTTGGGTGGTGCGGGCTGGAGATAAGAGAATCTATGTACTTTGGATTGTTGTGAGTTGAGAAACTAGTGAGAGCTTAAGTGTTGATTGGTTTGGGAAGCTGAGTGTCGTCGTAGAACTCGTCCTTGTAGATTCATAGCCTTGGCTCGGGGGTCACATTGGTGTTGATACTTAGAAAAATAGTGTCTATGGTTGGGTGGAATGTCCTTGGTCTGCAACCAGTTGGTGATTGAATTTTTCAAGATAAGTGCTTTCTGTCATGGTTTCCTTTGCTTGTATATTTATTTCTGTTGTGTATTCATTATTATCTCTGATATTCATATTTTTAATATGCATGCTTGTTAGTTATTGTTGTGCATGGAATGTTTAAACATTCTTTTATGTTGTAGAATGAATCTTGGTTATTGCATGAGTTGTCATCGTGTTTCTTTCATGCTTCTCTATTAATTAAATGTTATTAGAATTCAGAATCGGTTTTGAAGTGAGTTTTGAGGTAGTGTGGCCAGATTGTGGGTGGTTGGGTATGTTACAAGTGCCCTTTCCCAATAAAGTATCCACACATGCATCATCTAGCTTAATTACAAATATTATGCTCTTGGCTAGATCTGGAATGTGCAAAACTCCAGGGAGAGTTCAAATCCTTCCATCTTTCAGCAACAACTTAACCCTTCCACGTCCTATGATTTTGGTTGTCGATTAATCTTCTAGGAAGACATCACTACCATCGTACTTTTCATATTCACTAAACCACTCGTTGTGAGGAGTCATATGAAATGATGCATCTGATTCGATCAACCATACACCATGATCTGCATGTATACTTGTAGATGCCAGGTAAATATCACCTCCTTCTTTTGTGGAGGTTTTCGCCTCTATGGAAGAGGTATCATCAGATCCCTTTGCTTTATCAGCTTTCTTAGTGCTACGATCTTTCTTATAATTCCCAACTTTGCCACATTTCCATCATTTCCTTAAAGATTTTCCTGGGGATTTAGATCTTCCTTTAGATTTAGACCCCCCCCCCTCGAAGACTTATTTGTATTCCTATCTCGGGGATGACCTCGTACAAATAAAGCTTATGTGTTATAACTATCCATGCCTTTTTTCCTCATCTCTTTTGATAACAAGTATGCAACTACATCCTCATACTTCAATGCAGATTGTGTGGTACTACCAATTGCTACAACCAGATTATCCCAAGAGTCTAGCAAACAACATAACAAAGTAATACATTGATCTTCTTCTACAAGCGTAATATTAACGGAGACAAGTTGACTTACCAAAGTATTGAAGGAATTTATGTGCTTTGTCACATAATCTCCATCTTCCATCCCAATATAATACATTTCTTTCAAAGAAACAACTTGTTTACTAGGGACTTTGACTGATACAAATTCCCCAATTTTTCCCATAGTTCCTTGGTTGTAGATTATCCCTACACATTCAGTAACACTGAATCTGCTAGGCAGAGTCAAATTGTAGTCCTTGCTATTCTATCCAACTTCTCCCAATCTTCTTTCAACGTACCAGTAGATCGAGTACTAGTAGTTTGTATACCAGTAGATTGTGTACTATTAGGTAGTGTACTAGAAGATTGTGTACCAGGATCCACAACGATCCATTATTCTTTGTCTACAAGAAGTTCCTCCATCTTGCGCTTCCATAGCTCAAAGTTTTGACCTTTGAACTTTTGAATCTCGATTCGATAACTTCTCGTTATTCTCTTTTAACAAATGAATCACCACTACAATGCTCCCACTAAACCCAAGTTTATCACAGACCTAAGATAAACTTGATATATCAAGACCGACCCAAACCCTCGGTAACAAAGGCATCCCCCTGAAGCCAAAAACGTGCTCTAACACCACATGTAATTTTTAAACATGTGAAGTAAGCAATGCATACAAATTCTTAAGCAAACCATAAATTAATCATTGGCTCATACACATAGTACACATAAATTTATGTTGGAAACCCTTAACCAGGAGAAAGCAACGTTCCTTGGTGTCGCACCTCTCAACTATTCATTGTAAATTATTTTCACCACTCATAATACAATATATACAATAGTTTAGGGATTTCACAGCTACCAAAACCATGATCCCTTGATCTGGGATTAATTTAGAAAACCACTAAAAATAGCGAAAAACGTTGAAATAGTAAAAACCACCAAAAAAACAATTTGGGGCATTGCCTCGAACACTTCACATAACCACGAGGGGCAATCTTAGCCCCCCTGGGACCCTCCCCCCTGGGCAATACCCGACGCACACACCCATAAAGAGTGACAAGTGATGGGATTTTCAGACACAGTCATCAAATCTAACACACCCCCACACAAACATGCAAAGAATATAACACCAACCCAACATAAATCTTATTTCCTCTTCGATTATCCATAGTAATGTTTGTCAGTTTCGTATTAGGTTACACCCAATCCCCAATATTGGTTTACTCCATTTAAACATAATGTAAAAAAAAATGAAATTGGGTACAAGTCCCAAGTAAATTTGGAAAAATGGATGTCCCTAAAACTTGCCATTTAAGTTAAAAGAAGTTCAATTTATCATTATAGTTGTGATAGGCATACCTTTATTCATTACAGAACTATCACAATTAATTGTAGTTGGATTACCATAAGAGTGGGCAACATATCTAAGCTTGAAAGTATTGTTTTGGCTAATATGTCGTGACTGAGTATTCATTTCATTCAAGTATCCCAAAACTTTCACACGACTTGACTTGGAGTATTCATTCCGTTCAAGTCTCCCAAGACTTGCACACGATCCCAACCACATGGAGCATTATACTTATATAAGCAAGGTGACCCACTTACACAAGTGAGATGATCCATGAAGAGTAAACATGTGTAAAGGGGATTACACCTTAATGAAGGAATGAAACACCCCATTTCACCATGAAACCAAAATCCCATAGACAAAATTTAGATATATTATCTTACTTTTAAGTTTTATGTTATCTCTGCCCATATTTTAATGGTGTAGGATAATTGACCTCAAAAACACCCTGTTTCCACAAAAACTCCAACCCTAGTAAAGTTCCAATATGATTCAAGTTCCTTTCATAGGGGATTTTGTTGCAAGGGTTTTGAGCAAATTCTAAATCAACCCAAAACCTCAGATTTATTCTAAAATATTTTGGGTTTGTGAAAATTTTACCCCTAGTGTTTCAATGTATTTTATTTTCCAATCCATTTTGAGTACTCCTTATCAAGATCCTATTTCAATTGACCATTCTATGTCATAGCAATCTAACATGTTGCACTCAAAATTTGGTCCCCATCCTAAGGTTTGTAAAATTAACCTTGTACAATGATGTAATCAATGCCCATACCAAGTTCCCAATTCGCAGGGTCAAAGCAAAGTGAGACTGAAATCTAATGCTCACAACTTTAGTGTCATAAAATCAAATTAAGCCCATAACGTGAAGCAAATTGTATTGCAAATAAAAACCCCGACAAACCAAAGTGGGAATGAAGTCCAGTGGTCACAACTTTAATGTCATAAAACCAAATTATGCCCATTAAGTGAAGCACACTATATTGCAAATAAAAATTCATTAAGAGAAGATGTTCATTTTATATAGACAAGATGATCCTATTAGATAAATGAAATGACTTGTGAAAAAATTAAACTTTTGCGCAGAGTAAAACATTCACATTTTATCATTGGGCCAAAGTCTAGTTGACAAAAAATAGGGATATTACTTTTACTTATTTGCAATTCTTATGTTTTTTTTTTTTTTTTTTTTTTTT